>CM032163.1:37190079-37608707 GCA_018901935.1 Pugionium cornutum
CCTAGGACTAATGAACAACGAATAAAGAAAGGAAAAAGGATTTAGGTGTGCTTGATGATGATGATGTATAGATATAAGTTGAATCTATCTCAAGTAGGATTAGGAATATCTATAAGATTTCATTTGATGTATATCAACAACAGCTAATCCTATTATTCTAATAGTAATTCTTAATGGATGCACAAAAACGCAGAGAAAGAAGGAGGTGTGCTTGATGATGATGATGATGAAAGTAAGAGTTTTTACAAAGTGGGGATGATGATGGAGAAACATGTGTCGAATGACGATGAAAAGGATGGTTGGTGTTTGGTCTGAAAAAGAATGAAATAATGATGTTCCTCACGTGGATAACTTTTTTATTTTGCTTTTTAAGTGTGTTTTTTTCAATGTCCAGATTTAATTTATAAATCAAATTTAAGCATCGACTTTTCATGGACAAATTTCGTAAAATTTTCCATGATCTACTTAATCTTGGTCATGGAAAAATGCTCTAAAATTTTCTACTTTATTTTTGCTATCACATTTATTTTTGGTTCATTGCACCAAAAAATTTATTTTTAATGGACAAATTACGGTTGCACACATCGTTTGCAGTTAGAAATAGGTCATTCGCAGTTAAGAACAGATCGAACAAATTGGATGTTTATTGAGAATATTGATTGATAATAGTAATTACAAAAAAAAAATAGTGATTACAAAAAGAATAAATGCTATATTGGTTGTATCATTTCTACGTATTTTTCAAAAGTGTGAAGTTCGACTCCACCTTTATTCGTATGAAGATGTTATATCTTCGTATTAATATGATGGGCTATTGGACCGACTTGTTGTGGTACCAATAACAAAAAAATAGTGATTATAAAAGAAGAAGAAACAGGGAATTCGATAAATAACGAGTTATTTAATTCTCTGTCTGATGATTATTAAAAACTAATAACTTTTTCTTTTATATATCTCTAATTTAATAACTTTTTCTTTTATATATCTCTAATTTAATGAATCCACTGATATATAGATCATAAATATCCCAATTAATACCGTTATAAATGTTACATCTCGATCTTCGATATCCAATGAGATCGGACGTTTTAGAAAATCTTTGACGATATCTCAAAATTTACAGAGATCGTCTGTACGATAAGATTTTGATCGAATGTTCGAACCTATTCAAGCTTAAATTTGATAAGTAAATTTATCGAAACACTTTTGGCCATGAAAACTCATAAGTTACATTTGATCAATGTCGTCGTCGCTACAAGAATGCTTTTAGCCGTCACTTCCAAGCAAAATGTGACAGTGGCGAAAATATCAACAATTTTATCGACAAAAAAAAAAGATTGTATTTTATGTAAAGTTCACACCTTTATCAACATGACTCAATTTCAAGATCAAGAAACTAGTGTTGTTCTTCATTACACCGTAGACAGAAAACAAGGGTTTTTAAAGAGACAAAACACAAGAAGAGATTTTTCCTATTGCACTCAGACTCCTTAAAAGTTTGGTGAAAAAGAGTATAATCGGTGCCAACTACGTAACCAAATCCATTGTGTTTTTATCACTTCATGCGAAAGAACCAATTGAGACCCCAAAATCTATGTTCTTATTCTCTCATTCGCCATTCGCAGACTTTGTAACGTTTTCTATTTTCTCCAAAGAGTTTTTTCAATTTTCCTTTAAGCTTCTTTGGGTCTCTTATGATTCTCTTACAGGCTTTGGCTTCAAACACAGACACATAAACTGCTTCTTCTGTTTCTTGTTCTTCGTTTTTCTCTGTTCAAACAGAAAAATGAAAACAATGAAAAACACTCTCTTGATAAGATTTCAATTCAAAACTAAAAATCTTACCTTTTTCATGCTCTGATTCTGATCTTGAGTTTTAGCATTACCCATGAAACAGCTGATAGTATAACAAAGAATCAAAACCAGAAAAAGGGTCAATGCAATGCAAGCAATAAAGAAAGAAAACACAATGTGTTTGACTTACTTCAAGAAACTGAATCTCTGCCCGTGATCCGGTTTCTTCTCTGAACTCTGAGTTATTGGTCTTTCGCTGCATTTAGGTTACACACAACAATAAGAGGAAAGAGTAATATTTGCAGACAAGTTTTGTGTTACATGGATAAAAAATACAGACCTTCTTTTCTCTGGTAAAGCTGTATCTAAGGGTTTTGGAGGGATTGTTTTCTCCAGAGACAATCTAAACACCGGTCTGTTCTTGGTTATGGATCTCCTCTCATTCTTCTTTCCACCAACAGACCAATCCTCCTTCAACTCCTCCTCCTCTTGCTTCATCTCAGTGTCGTTTTCCTTCAGAGAATTCTCTTTTTCTTCCAAATCATCCAGAACCAATGAATCATCCACAACTACGGGTTTGTTATCCGAAACAACAACATCATCAATCTGAATACTTATCCTCTCGGGTTCATTGTCTTGATGCATATTCAGCGGAGGCTGTGTTTCCAAAGTGTGAAGCAAAACATCAGCAGGTGTTACGGTTAATTGTTCTTCAGCTGCTGCTTTCTTGGCTTCAGCTATTCTCTTGTAATGAGCTTCAAAGAATGCTTTCTTCTGCGCAACCGATCCAGGACGCGAGAATTTCTCAGCTTCTTCAACATACTTTTTGTGTGAAAAGCTTGACCATTTTTCCCAATCAAGATTCTCAGTCATAAATTTCCCAAATGAAATTGATTGGCTAAGCGCGTGGATCGTGTTATCCTGCAAAACCCAACAACACAAAGTTCTTAATCAAAATCCAGATGAATCTAAGGAGGAATTAATTGCTACTTTCTCTATTATGTTCCAAGTCACAATGAAAAAACTTTCCTATTTGGTTTCTGAGGAGATTTTCAACATATGGAATCTAATCTGTTATGTATTTATGATGAACAAAACAAAACTCTCTGTTCAATTTTCGGGAAAATCCACACAACGAGAGGAAGGAAAACCCCAAAAGCGATATATCCTAAGAAACAATTTCTTTGTGAGAAATCACCAAAAAAGGAAAGTTATAAACAGTCCCAGTTTCCGTCGAATTTTCCCGGAAAATTTCTCGTTACAAAACATAAATCGCTGGAAAAAATAAAAACTAACCTCATGAGAATCGTTACGGGTAATAGGAGCTGCGAACGAATACGAATGAACCAGAACTGCAGATTCACCCATTTCAGCTTCAGATCAGATTCTAAACCCAGAAAGGAAACTTTTGAAATTCAAAATTCTAGCTACAGATTTTCTTTATGTGGATAGTGTTTCTCGTCAACCAAACGTCTCTTGAATTCAAAAATATTCCTCTGTCGTTGAAAGGAACTCGGACTTTTTTTTCTCTCTCACGCTAAACACACATATGGTGGGGGAAGATCTGAAGAATATATTTAGAATCTGGGTCCCATGAACAAGGAGAAGATAAAATCAAACATAAAATAATGAAACTAAATTGTGAAAAAATTCAAAGCTTTTTTTGAGGGTAGGAAAAAAAATTGGATTACAGATTATTAAAAATTTATTTGAAATGAAGTGGTTGAGAATTGAAGCGAAAGGGAACAAAAAAATGTTTTCTGGTGAATGAGTAAATTTGATTTTTTTTTTCTTATGGAAAAAAAAACTGAGAAAATCCAGAAACTCGGTTTTCCGCAGTTCAATAATGCAACGTTTTTTAAGCTATTTTTAGAATGCTTTTATTTAATTAAGGGATAAAAAGTAATATCAATTGAGATAAATATTTGTTTAATGTTTGTATTAGAATGGCTTAAAGAATTGTTACATCTTTATAGAACTTTTTGATTTATTTTTCCGTAAGTCGATTTAAATATAAAGATTGATTATCGTAATTGTTTATACTAAAACAAATTATTAAAAAGTCGCTAATTAAACTTAAAATTATAGACAGCTCAAACAAATAATATTGTATTTTCAGAAAAAAAATTTATATATATGTTTTGTTTTTAAAAATAACAATATTATAAGATACTATTTTTAAATTTTTATTCTAAATTTAAAATATTAAACTTTAAATTTTCAGAAATATCACAAACTATTATGTATTATACTTACTTATTTTATATAAAATTAAAATGGGTAATTGACAAAAATAGAATTTAGTTAATTGTCATGATTATGGAATTTACGAATAGTATATATTTACAAAATTATCATTAAAAACTGAATTTTTGTGTTTAAACCATTTAAATAGCGAACTTTTTAATGTGCCATTTAAATAATGATCTTTAGTTGACAATACCGATTTATATATGTGATTAATCAACATTAACATCAAAAGTAACACCGTTAATTCTATTGAGTTTTAGTGTCTAGTTTTAGTTGGTTAAAATACGTAACAAAATTAACGATGTTATTTATAATGTTAATATTGATTAATCACATATTTAAATCGGGACAGTAAAATAAAAATTATTATTTAAATAATTTATTAAAAAATTGATATTTAAGTGATTCAAACGCAAAATTTAATATTTTAATGATCATTTTTTACTTCACCTAAAACAATTAAAATTGTAATAATAGATGAGTTTTGTAATCTTTGTTTGAATGTTGGTGGTAGTATTTATAAAGTAGATGAAGTAAATGGTATGAAGTCATTTTAGAGTATTTTGTAACACACACAAAGACAGATTTAAATTGCAAGTAATCTGTCTCATGGTAGTTAGTAGTTAGTACGACACATTACAATTCAACCTTCACACAAAGCAATACTATCTTTTTTTCTTGGTTTTTACTTTTGTTCAAAATATTATTACGTATTAATCAAATAGTTAAGATGGACATAACGATTTATCTAATTAATTAGAGATTAAACAAAAAATTAATCAAAAATTTGAAATGCTATTCTTTCTTTATTTATTTTAAATGATTTTAAATTTTTTTACACCTATTAAAAATGTTTTAGGCTTTCTACAATAAAACATTATTTTATCTATTTAAAATTAAATAAAGCACTTACATAATACAAATAGTCAAAACATAGAACTTAATTAATGAGAATTGTTTAAAATAGTATTTTTGATTTTTTGTTGTAAATATAACGGTATTAATTTAAATTTTTTATTAATACTATAAATTTAATTGAAAATCCTTTTAAAAAGTTTTATTAGAGAAAAATTAACCATAAATTAAAAAAAAAGATTTTATACACAATGTTGTAAATTTATTTACAATTTATTTAAATAAGTAATTATTTAATATAAAATTTTAAGATACTTTTGGAATTTTAATTTTAATATGATAGATTTATAAAAGGTTTACAAATAATATAGTATAATTCTTGAATTAATTATTAAAATAGAATATGAAAAAATTGTTGTTGACCAAAACATCAATTATTATGGAATGGAGGAATATATATATATATATATATAACTAATACTTTAATTATTGAATATGGGTTTAAATATTTTACAAAGTGACATAACAAACAAAATTATTTCACATTCCCATCTAATTATTAAACTTTTGCAGTGATCTAAAATTATTTCAACGTAGTCACAATTCTGGTCAGTAGGTTTCATCATCGTCTGAATTTATTATCAATCTTAGTCGAAGTAGTTAGTATTTTTAAGACTATGTGTAGAAAATGTCTACTATCTCAAATTATTCAATTTATTTGACATAAGAAAATGATTTTCTACATGAAAAAAAAATGATTTTTTACACCGATATAAGAACTTAATTTCACTATGAATTTTTTGAGAGAAAGCAAAAAACAAAAAGCAATTAACAAAAATAACGCTGTTTTAAATTTTTTTTATTCCAAATATAATAACACTAGTTTAAATTTTTAAAAATATCACAAATTTAATATTAAAATACCTTAAAATTTCTTTTTAATAAATAAAAATTTAACCTTAAATTAAAAAACCCAAATATAATATTTTAATTATATTTATAATTTATTTATGGTAAATATTTATTTTTAGAAAATAATTTATGCTATTTTTAGAATTTTAAATTTAAAATGTTAAATTTGAAATAAAAATTTTAAAAATGCTATTTTAGGGTTTAATCAAAAGAAATACTACATAGCATTTAAATGTATATCATCAACATAAATTTTTGTAGAATATTTATTCAATTTGGGACTTGAAGATTACAATATTTTTTTAAATTTAAACTTTTAGTGTATTTGACGTTTGCATAGAGTGGTTTTAATAATGAAGCCAATGGTATCGTCACGCGACTCACGCCTGCTGGTCCGAATGTCTCGCACGTTCGGGAGACATGTGATGTGTTGCGAAAACTCCATTTTTGTTTTGTAAGTAAACTTTTTGAATGCAAACCAAAAAAATAACATTTGCTAAAAAAAAAATATAAAATATATATTTTAATTTCATAGAACAGTACATGAATTATTAAACAATATGATCGAGCCCGTACTTCGTGGAGAATAAAGTTATTAGTTTTATTTTGGTCAAAGAATTATTATATAAGATGTGAATCCAATTTAAAATATGTTTTAAGTGTCATATCTGCTTCAAATTAAATGTCCTTTAAATGATTCACGCGACTCTTCGAAAATTGGTTATTATAGATTTTTGCCTTTGCATTAAAATCTATTTCCAACATAAGACAACAATGATTTAGGACATTATTTCAACATTTATATTCACATTTAGAATGGCAAACAATAATTTTTCTTGCATCGATACGGAATCCTAACAAGATGCATTTTATTGAAAGAATAAGTGGTTTATTGGTTGTACCATCTACGTCCATATAAAATCTGTGGAATTAACTCTATTTTTTCTCGTATGACTGTATTAAATCTTCGTATGAATATATTATAATATTGAATCGATACGTTGTAGTTCAGTGACAAAAAAATGCATTTTATCAACTAATACATAAATATTTTAAATTGTATATATTAATTATCTATTAATATATAATTTAATTTATTGTGTTATCATGTATTTAAATATTTATATATACTATATTAGTAATTATATATATTATTATGTCATTGAATTCAAAAATATTTCTATAATTAAATAAATTACATATGTCATTGATCTCATAGTAAAATATATTGATTTTCTAACCAAATTAATAGCATTACATATATTGTAATTATTGTAATAACTTAAATCTATTTATATATTTATTTGAAATTATTTATAAATTATCATATATGTAAATTAAATAAAAAAATAATTAATTATTTATGAATGTTGTAATATTTTTGGTTCGTTAATGAAATATATTGATTTTCTAACCAAATTAATATCAATGACATATATTGTAATTATTCTAGTATTTTAAACTCATTTATATTTATTTTAAATTCATTGTGCTGATTATACATCATCATGATATTTCTGTTAATAACACGTTAGGACAAAGTTATTTTCTTAAAATGTTAGAGATAAAGTATAACTAAGATTTTAAATGAAAAAAATAACTGAAAACATAATAGATATGTAACTTACGGACAATGGACAAAAATAATATTTTTTCAGTAACGAAGTCAACATATGAATAAATTAAATTTACGGACAATGGACAAAATAGTATTTTTTTCAAATATAATACTATTAGTTTAAATTTTTACAAATAGTATAAATTTGATATTAAAATATTAAAAAAATGAATGATAAAAAATTAAACTTTAAATTAGAAAAATAAAGTAAATATAATATTTTATTTATTACATAATTTATTTTTGGTAAATATATATATTTTTATAAATAATTTGTATTATTTTAAAGATTTTAAGTTTAGAATAGTAAAATAGAAATAAATATTTTAAAATCTGATATTAGGACATTAATGCAAAGTAAAATAAAGAATAACTTTTTTGGTAACCGTTAAATTTTTTATTAAAAAAAGTAAAAGATGGAGAGCGTTATTAAATGTTTTTTAACACAAAAAAGTCAACAGGTCCAAAGGCCCAATTTAAAATAGCCGTTGTGAGAAAATCAGAAAAAATCCGACCGTTGGGAGAAACATTATCCTTCTCTTTTCCTTTTCCTGTTTCCCGGAGCGTTCTCTGGAATAAGAGAGAAACCTCGAAGCCTAAAGAAATGGTGAGTGAAACGCCATCCAGAGTTACTAATCGTTCAGGATATGGATCGAAAGAATCATCGATCGCGAGGGAGAAGAATGGTGAAAACGCAGAGATTTTTCTTAGCCCGAGATTCAAATCGGCGGCGGCTATGGCGGGTTGGGATGAAGAAGATCTCATAATTGCTAGCTTCGTTGTAGAAGATACTCCTGAAAGAAGTTCTTCAAAGCGAAGAAGACGTTCCAATTTGCTGTTTAAATCAACCCCACCTTCTTCAAGAAGGTAACCAAAATTTTGATTTTTTTATAATGTTCTTCGGATTTCGAGAAACAGTGGAGAATCTGGGTATGTTAATATATATATTATGGGAATTGGATTTGTTACAAATTCGTTCAATTCTGTATCTTTATGGATTTTCAGGAAGCAACGAGTTAAGCAAAGTCTTGTTGAGTTACCTGTTGTTGATCTTGATGAAGTAATCAGACATGAAGGTAGTTTCGTTTTTGATTTTCTGCTGTAGTAAGGATCGATTGTCTGAAGTTTCTCTTACATGTTGTGTGGTTGTAGAAGAAAAATCTGCAGAGAAGAACAAAAAGAAAAGAGAGAAAAAAGAAGAAACACAAGAAGAGAAGAGAATACATAAGGATGAGGAGATTTTGTCAGAGGAGAAGAAATCTACTTCTCTTGTCCTTCCTTGCATAGATAAGCTTCGAGACGAATTGTCTTGCGCAGTATGAATCTTGAATCTTGGTCACTTCTTTAATAGTAATTCCTTGATTAAGATTCTTAATTTGTGATTCTGCAGATTTGTCTTGAGATTTGCTTTGAACCAAGTACTACGACTTGCGGACACAGGTATTAATTACAAGGCAGACCATAGAATTATCCTTTTAAGGTGAATTTGGCAACTGAATTGTTCAATTTTGGGTCTATTTAGCTTCTGCAAAAAGTGTTTACGATCAGCAGCGGATAAGTGTGGAAGGAAATGCCCTAAATGCAGGCAACTAATAGGGTAAAGTAGAATCAAATTTGTTTGAGGTTTTGAATTGAAAGCTTTGAGATTTACATAACAATGCTATTTATATATGCAGAAATGGAAGATATTGTACAGTTAATACGGTTCTTTGGAACACAATCCAGCTTTTGTTCCCAAAAGAAGTCGAAGCACAGAGAGCTTCTGCTTATACTAACTTGAAAGACAAGGAAACGCCGAGTCCTAGAAACCCTAATCAAAGGCTAAGAAGCAGAAATAGAAGAGATCAAGATAGGTTGCAGAGAGAGGATCTTTCGAGATTACTTGTACCTGAAGAGAGAATAAGGTTGGATCAAGATAGGGATGCCGCATTAGGGTTGCGGTTACAACGGCAGGAATTTGCGTCTGCGTTTGGCGTAACGACGGTGGCAACTTCTGTTTCTAATCTGTCGCTGGCAAGAGCTAACCTGCGAGCTATGGCCTCAAGAGCTGTTCGGAGGCAAAGATGATGTTCACTTATCATAAACCTCATATGATTCATGAATAACATTGTGTTTACATCATTCATGAATAATTCTTCTACTTGCCAAGTGACAATGACAAATATTTTTCTCTAGGCCTGGGTTCTCCATTTTTTTTGGATCAATCGGGTCGGTTTATTCGGTTTTTGATTAATTCGATTTGGGAAAAAATTAACCAAAAAATAAATAGAAAATCGGCTCGGTTTGGATTTTTGTCGGTTTAATCGGTTCAGTTTTTAGTATATAAAACTGTTCCAAATTAAACCGAATTATAACTTGATTTTGGTTTAATTATTTAAAATTTAAATTTAATCGGTTTATTTTTTGGTATTTCAGATTTTTCGGTTAATTTCAATTGAATTTGTTTTATTTTTTGCGGTTTAATTTGGTTTATTTGGTTTATTCACTAAAAATGAAAAAAAACACTTAGTAAATGCCAAAGGAGATGTTATAATACATCTCAATAATATAGACAGGTAATCAAACCTTAAAAGGACCTACTTTTAATTTCAAGACAATTTCTACTATTTTGGAGTTATTAGAAAATAGATTGCAGTGATAATTTCAAGGATTACAAAAGATCGACTTTGCTAGCACGCAATTTCCAGTGAGTTCTGATCAATGTCTGCAAATTTCTCACACTAACACCGATCTAAAATATTCGGATCTAAAAACCCTAACATCAAAACCACTAATACCGATCTAAAAATACTTAGATTTAAAAATGTTGGTGTTTGGAAGATTTTTACGGTTATGAAAAAAGAGAATATATATTGAAAATAATGAACTTTTTATTTAACTTGATTGTATTACACTCAAAAAACTTGATTGTGAAGACTACACTCGATCTCTATTTATACATAACGAAAAGACACAATTTGAAACAACGCGACTTTTTACTTGAAAAGACGCGACTCTACACTTGAAAGGACACGACTCTTTACTTGAAAGGACACGACTCTTTACTTGAAAGGACACGACTCTTTACTTGAAAGGTCACAACTATTTGTGTTGAACCAACACGACTGTATAAGTGAAAAGACACAACTTTACGAATTGATAATTCGTGACTCTTAATTATTAACTAACTTATATAAATGTGACTTTATATTATACGAGATTTGATTATACTTTAACACTCCCCTTAATCATATCTCGGCTTCACTCCAAACTTTCTTCTAAGATCTTCAAATCTTGAAACGTTTAATGCCTTTGTGAAGATATCTGCGAGTTGATCTTCGCCTTTGCAATACTCTAGTTGAATGAGTCCTTTGTGCTCGGCTTCACGTACAAAATGATACTTGATCTCTATGTGTTTTGTTCTTCTATGTTGTACCGGATTCCTTCCAATTGCTATTGCCGACTTGTTGTCACATAAGATGGGGATGCCTTCTTTAAACTTTAATCCAAAATCCTCCAAAAGTCTTTGTAACCATATGGCTTGGTTTGTCGCTGCACATACGGCGATATACTCTGCCTCTGCCGTTGATTGAGCCACTGTTTGTTGTTTACTTGACTGCCAACAAAACATAGTCGATCCAAGACTAAAAGCATAACCTGATGTGCTTTTCTTGTCTTCGGTAGAACCACCCCAATCGCTGTCCGAGTAGCCTATTAATCTTGGTGTCTCCACGCTTGTAAAAAATACTCCAAAATTTGACGTTCCTTTGACGTATCTTAACACCCTTTTGGCTTCTTGATAGTGCTTCACATGGGGTGATGACATGTATCTTGAGAGATAGGAGCTTGCGTACATTAGATCAGGTCTTGATGCACATAAATATAAGAGCCCTCCAACAATGCTTCTATACTTAGTCGGATCTCCAAATTCCTTGTCATCTTCTACTCCTTTTCCTTGTTGTGTAAGTGGAGTGCTTACACTCTTGCTTTCTTTCATTCCAAACTTATTAATAAGTTTGTTTGCATATTTTTCTTGTGAAAGAAAAATACCGTGATCATCTTGAATTATTTCCATCCCAAGAAAATAATTCAACAATCCAAGATCCGTCATCTCGAATTCATTCTTCATATTTTCCTTGAATGTGTTGATGAGATGAACATTGCTCCCTGTGATGATGATATCATCAACGTATAAGCTAACGATCAACACATCTTTTCCTTGCTTCATAATATACAAAGCCGCATCATTCATACTTCTTTTAAAACCGTTTTGAATGAAGTATGAGTCTATTCTTCCATACCATGCCCGTGGGGTTTGCTTCAAACCATATAAGGCTTTGTATAGCCTTAACACCTTTTCTTCCTTTCCTTCAATCACAAAACCAGGTGGTTGTGTGACATAAACCTCTTCTTTTAGTTCTCCATTTAAAAAGGCTGATTTGACGTCCATTTGATACAATCTCCACTTCATTTGAGCCGCATATGCAAGTATGGTTCGTATTGTATCATGTCTTGATACTGGGGCAAATGTCTCAAGATAGTCAACTCCATATTCTTGAGAAAAACCTCTTGCAACTAGTCTCGCCTTGTGTTTAATAGGATTGCCACTTGCATCCGTTTTGATCTTATAGATCCACTTCACGCTTATTACATTTTTCTTCTCCGGCTTGTCTACTAGTTTCCATGTCTTGTTCTTCTCAATCATTTCTATTTCTTCATTCATGGCTTTTCTCCACTCTTTACTGACACAAGCTTCATTGTAAGTTTGTGGTTCTTCATTTGCGAGAAGGCAAGCTTCTATTATTTGAGCCACTTCTTCAACCTCCACTCTTGGTGCTATTCGCATGATTTCACTTATTGACTTGTATTTCTTTGGTGGTTCAGAAGTTTCTCCTTCTTCATTGTTATCATGGTCACCATCTTGAAAAGAGATTTTTTCGGTTTGATCTTTTGATTCTTTAGGTCATTCATAGATAAAACAACAGTTTTCTTGACTTCTTCTTTTCTATCCCAATCCCACTTCTTATTTTCTTCAAATTCAACATCTCTTGATACTTCAATCTTCTCATTCTCCAAGATGAGAACTCTATAACCTTTGGATTGATTGCTATAGCCGATAAAGATTCCACGTTTTGACTTAGCGTCTAATTTTCTCCTTTTTTGATCGGCAATATGCACGTAGCATATGCTCCCAAATATTTTCAAGTGTGATACATTTGGCTTGTGTCCACCCCACTTCTCTATTGGTGTCACATCATCTTCAATTGCCTTTGATGGTAGACGGTTTTGTAAGTAAGCCGCGGTGTATACCGCTTCTGCCCATAACTTGAGCGGTAAGCCTTGCTCAACAAGCATTGTTCTCGCCATCTCCACCAAGGATCTATTCTTGCGTTCTGCTGCACCATTTTGTTGTGGTGAATAAGGCAATGTAACTTGCCTATTGATTCCTTCTTCTTCACAAAAATAGTTGAATTCTTGTGAAGTGAACTCACCACCTCCATCAGATCTTAACGTCTTGATGGTACAATCTGATTGTTTTTCGATCATCGCTTTGAACTTCTTGAACATTAAGAAGGTCTCAGATTTTTGTTTTAGGAAGTATACCCAACACATGTGAGTATAGTCATCCAAAAACAACAGAAAGTAACGGCTTCCATCAAGCGATTTGTGTTGCATCGGTCCACATATATCCGTATGCACAATCTCAAGCTTTTCTCTTGTCTTAGTTTGAGATTCTTTTGGAAAACTTTTGCGTGATTGCTTTCCAAGATTACATGCCTCACATACTTCCTTGTTGACTTTAAACTTTGGTAACCCATTTACCAAATTTTTGTCTTGCATTTGTTGCAACCGTGTGTTGCCTACATGACCAAGTCTCTTGTGCCATGTTTCCATTTCCTCTTGCTCACTTGTATTCATGGCTTCTTCTTGTACTGAACTTAACTTGATTCTGAAGCTCTTTTGAGTCATTGGAATATCCATAATCTTCTTGCCATTTGCATCTACAATGATGCATTTCTTGTCTTTAAAACATACTTGATAGCCGTTTGAAATAATTTGAGGAACACTCAACAAATTTTTCTCCAAACTAGGCACCAAGAAAACGTTTTTGATGACTTTCTTGCCGTAATTTGTCATGACGGTAATATCTCCTTTACCGGCTGTCATTACTATTTCTCCGTTTCCGACTTTGATCGGAACCTTGATACTTTTATCGATCTTAGAAAAGTATCTCTCGTCTTTCGTCATATGATTAGTGCATCCACTGTCTACTAACCAAATATCTTCTCTTAATGTTGTTATTGCTTCTTCACTTGCATTAAACAACATGTGGTCTTCACCCAAGTCTTCCTCTTCGAGACTTACATGCGCTCTTTCCTTTTTCTTTGAGCGACACACATTTGAGTAGTGGCCAATTTTACCACAATTGTAACACTCCTTGTTACTTCTTTTATTCTTTTCATGATTGTTTTCTTTCGGTTTCTTCCAACACTCGTTTTCGGTGTGATTGCTTTTCTGGCAAAACTCACACCACTTCTTGCCTTGAATAACACGTCTCTTGGTGTTATCTCGTTTGAAACCGGATTTGGTTCCTTTTGAGCGAGCATTAAATGCTCCTTCATTAGTGTTTTCTTCTCTTGCAGCCATTCTTGCTTCATGTGCTTTCAAAATACCGATTAGCTCTGTCATTGTTAGTGAAGTCAAATCGCGAGTTTGCTCCAAAACGCTAACAATGCTATCAAACTTGGCTGGGAGAGAGATGAGTATCTTCTGTATGAGTTGATAGTTGGTTTTCTTCTCGCCATGATAAGTTAATTGATTCTCCAAAACAATTAACTTATCGGTGAATGTCTTAATATCTTCGTTATAATACATCTTCAGATTTTCGTACTCCCTACGCAACGATTGAAGTTTAACCAATCGTACTTGAGGAGAACCTTGATACTCATCCTTCAATACGTCCCATGCCTCTTTTGATGTTGATGATGCCGCAATGCGTGAGAATATTTGATCAGTCACGGCAGTTTGCAAAATTTGCAATGCCATCGTATCATTTGACATCGCTTCTTCTCTAAGCGATTTTGCCCTTGCTGTTTCAGGGGTTTCTTGTTCTTGTACCGGTTCGACCGGCACGCCTTCTTCAACCACGGACCATAATTTTCTAGTCCTTAGAATGGTTGCCATCTTAATGCTCCAGAAGTCGTACTTCTCCCCATCGAATATAGGGATCACTTGATGTGAAGAGCCTTGCATAGTCTCGGCTTATTTTGCGATTAACTTATGCGATATCTTCTTGTTGGTTTTGTTCTTGTGATGAGTTGTAAACTAGTGCTTTCTCTTTTGTCCTCTTCAATCGTAAAGCTCTGATACCATGTTGGTGTTTGGAAGATTTTTACGGTTATGAAAAAAGAGAATATATATTGAAAGTAATGAACTTTTTATTTAACTTGATTGTATTACACTCAAAAAACTTGATTGTGAAGACTACACTCGATCTCTATTTATACATAACGAAAAGACACAATTTGAAACAACGCGACTTTTTACTTGAAAAGACGCGACTCTACACTTGAAAGGACACGACTCTTTACTTGAAAGGACACGACTCTTTACTTGAAAGGACACGACTCTTTACTTGAAAGGACACGACTCTTTACTTGAAAGGTCACAACTATTTGTGTTGAACCAACACGACTGTATAAGTGAAAAGACACAACTTTACGAATTGATAATTCGTGACTCTTAATTATTAACTAACTTATATAAATGTGACTTTATATTATACGAGATTTGATTATACTTTAACAAAAAAAACTCTAACATTAAAACCGCTAATACCGATCTAAAATACTATGAATCTTAATCTAACAAATACTATGATCTAAAAACACTAACACGGAATCAAACAAAAACCGACTTATCCAGACCGAAAAGATCATCGATATTTCAGAAGATGAAGAAAAAAAAACAAGAAAAAAGAGCAAAAACCAAAGAAAAGAAGTAGAAGAAAAAAAAAGAAAAGAAGCAGAAGGAAACCAAAGAGAAGAAGCAGAAAGACGCCAAATAGAAGAAGCAGAAGGAAGGCAAAGAGAGAAAGCAGAAGAAAGGCAAAGAGAGAAAGTAGAAGGAAGGAAAAGAGAAAAAGCAAAAGGAAAGCCAAAGAGAAATATCGCAATTTCGCAGCCGATGAACTGCTGTAGACGAAAATTTTCAGAAAGTAGGGTTGCAATAGTCGATTTTTAGCTTCTATAGGAATGTATTTTCGGTTAAAAAAACTGATTGGTTTGGTTTTCTCGAACCGAACTAAAATGTAAATTAAATAAAATTAATTATTTACTCGATCGGTTTAGTGATTATAATTAACTAAAAATAAAAACCAAAATTTTTGGTTTGGTCGGTTCGGGTTTTTTGGTTTTTACCGAAAATCCAGCGCTACTTTTCTCTCTCGACTAGGACCGACCCGGAAAGGTCTCTTTTTTTTACAAAAAAGTAAATTAAATTTTAAATTAGACTAAAAAGGGGCTCATAAAAATTTGTAACTATATTCTTTTTATTACAAATATAAAAAATAGTTAGTCGACAAAAATAACACAATTTTAAATTTTTGTTTCAAATATAACATTATTAGTTTAAATTTTCAAAAATAATACGAATTTAGTATTAAAATATTTTAAAATTTCTTCTTATATAGAAAAATTATGTCTTAAATTGAAAAAAAAATCCAAATATAATATTTTAATTATATTTATAATTTATTTATGGTAAATATGTATTTTTTATAAAATAATTTGTGTTATTTTTAGAATTATAAATTTAGAATGTTAAATTTGGAATAAAAACTAAAAAAATATGTTATTTTACAAAATATTACTTTAAAAATATAAGCAAAAAAACTTAGAAAAGGTTAGCAAAAAAATATTAAAAAAAACAAATTTTAGAGAAAAAAATAATCATATGGCCCACTAATCTTGAGCTAAAAGTTTTGATTTGGATAATGAAATTCATGTTATAACGTTCATGATTATGAAATTCTTTTCGTATACAACACTGCATATCTTTAACTTACATTCATCCTTGATTTTGATGGCAAAAGTTCAAAATGTCCAACTTGAATAATAACAAATAGAACTAATTGAGTGCTTCCAAATGCCTTTGTTAGAATGAATGTAAGTGGTTTGCGATGGAACAATTAAACTTTCTTGATCTCAAACACGATAATGGTTAAATTCAATATGTTTTGTACATTTGTGAAAACATAAGTATTTACAATATATTTAAGGTGAAGAACACCAAACAAAGATTCTTTGCCCATTTGATATACGGTTTACTTCCGTCAACTGTTGGATGTATTGCCACGAAGTAAGCTACTATTTAGGAATGAATAAGTCTATTGCATTAGACTAGTTATTTATTTGCTTTTTAATTGGTTTCAATTTGTTTCCTTCTTTCTCGTTCCATTCTGGTGCGTGCATTGGCATGTTGTAAGACTCTATTTAAAGTCATCTATTTTCTTTCAATGAATATTCATACTTTTCAATATATAGCTAGTTTTTGATCCTTTACCAACTACACGAATTTATATGATTAAATCTATTTTTATTCGTATTTTTGGGTTTTTTTAGCTACATAAATTATATTTTTCTTTTATAAACTACACAAATTTCCTAATTACTATAATTACATCAATTCCGTCAACGTTTACAAGTTAATTCGGTATTACACTTGGTTTTAATTCGAAAATCTGATTTTTAACTTGAGTTTATTTAAAATTTAAAATTAGATTTTCGAATTAAAACAAAGTTAAATAACGATTTAATGTATATAAGCTAACGAAATTTTTATAGTTAAATAATTTATGAAATTTATATAGTTTACGGAAAAAAATATAATTTATGTAATAAAAAAAAACTTAAAAAATATGAATAAAAATATGTTTATTCACATAAATTCATATAGTTGGACAAAATAAACCCTTTGATTTATATTCTACATAAACTGAAAAGGATTGTTTCTTTGTATACCAAAACATAGGAGACCCACCGAATATAACACAACATATGGACTTAAAAGGGCCGACGTGACCGTAGGCACGATCTCAAAGAGCCATTTTCACTTGCATGTCAAAAAAGTTTTTATTTTATTTTTGAAAAAGAACATAATGATAATATCTATATTTTCTTTCTATAAAAGATTTTGGTAAACCACAACCAATAGATTCCACCAAGTTGACGAAAATAAATTGCAATTAAAGATGAAACTGCAAAATTGTTTTCTTTTTTTATAACCAAATATTGTATCGACCATATTTATATACAAAATGATTTGTCTCCACGTCCATTATCAAAAAAACAAAAATTTGACTTTGTTTTATTTATAAATATAAAACATATCTTGCATAGCTTTATATCGAATGTCGTCATAATGGCAAGCCAAAATTTTATAATACTATGTTTAGAAACTAATCTAACTAGAGTTTTGGTCGTTGACCATTTCATATAATATCACAAAAATATTGAATTTGTACATTTATTTATTTTTTAAATCAAAATTTTCAATTCTATATTAGATAATTTCTCAACTAGTGATCTTATTAGACTTTTTCGTGATTTACCATATAAAGTTATGTTCGAACCTCCACATATCATATGAAATAATCATGATAGTCAACTATAAAATACCATAAAAGAATTGTAGCTTCAGCAAGCAAAATAAATCAACTAAATATATATATATATATATATAAGTGATGTTCGTTTATCAAACGTACTTTCCTACGATTACACCTGGCAGTAGATTATTGTTTATTTATCTACTACAGTTATCTACGGTCAAACGTTGTGCTTTGTATTGCAGTTTTATTTACCGCTGATTAAAACACCAGTGTGATTAAAAATCTACAATCAACCGCAACTACAACCACCAACGATAGATAAATAAACAACATATACCGCATCCGCAGTCACAATATACACCGCAGCTACAACGACCACAGTGTTAATCATAGCAGCAACCATAGTGTTGATTGTAGCCACAATCGCAATCGCCGACGGCGAACAAACGAATAGACTTAGTCAATATTTTTTATACGGACCCTTTTCATTAATAGTAAAAATAGAAAAACAAAATAATATAAATAGTCAAAAATTTTAAATGCTATCAACTATATTTATTTAAATATTTATATTTTTAGATAACAAAATGTTTGATAACTCTAAAATATAAATTTTACATAAAACATATACAAATTTGGCATAAAAATAATTTGTGTAAAATAAAAGAAAAGAAAATGCAGAAAAATCGAATAAAAAATTATGATAAAAAACAATGATCAACGAAGAAAATAAATTAAATGTCAAAATTGATTTTAAACGTTTTTATTGGAGTAAATAAGGAAAACTTTAACCATTTTATGATTTTCTTATTTTAAAATACATGTAAATTTTTAATATAAAAATCTATAGGGGACAAATGATCCCAATATCTATAACATATTAAAAAAAAACACTTCACAGGTTTTTAATTTTTCTATATAAACCAACTTTTAACAATCTCAAACACAATCTGATACGACTCTTCCTCTCACATTCATCAACCTTAACTAAAACGCAGCGTTTCAAAGCAAAAATGACGAAGAAAATCTTTGTTCAGATCACAGTGGTTTGTCTTGTGTTGGCTTTCATGATTGCAATGGTTTCTGCTCAGGGACATGATGATCACGACGGTCATGATCATGAGGGTCATGATGACCATCATGCACCAGCACCTGGACATTCCTCTAAACCAAAACCAAACTCCGCTGTCATTGTTGCCGCCGATATGTTCACTGGTTTGGCTGCAGCCTCTGTTGCTTTGGTGGCTGGTTTCATCTACTGAGTTAACTCATTATTTGTGGTTTTTAAAGTGACTTTTGTGAGTTTTTATATGTCTTTTAATTCCTTTTATTGTTGCTACATTTGCTTCTGTTTTAATTTGTTCAATCTTTTCTTTGTGTGTTTCAAAATTGTGTCACTATAAACAAAAGTCTTGTGACGTTTATGTTTTTTTAATCAACATTTTATGTTTTATGTTTAAGTATGACAGATACAAATCATTTTTTTGTTTTATTTAGTATAATATGTTAATTTTTGTGAAAAAATATATGGCAGAGAATATAAGTAAAAAAATATTAAAACATTTAAACTAGTTATTTTTGATTCAACACTAAACATTTAAACATTTAAACATGGCATATAATATAGGACAATTGAATAAAATAACATTATTTCAAATTTTGATTCACACTAGTTATTTTTTATTTTATTTTTTTTTACTATATTATAACGGGGTCCAATATCCCAATATTTTCATACGAAAATTTAACACATTCATACGAGGAAATGTAAAATCGAACTTCATATCTCTGGGATGTACGTAGAGGTGATGCAACCACTAGAGCACTTACTCTTTCCCATATAACACTAATTATTTAAATTTTCAAAAATATCATAAATTGAATAGTAAAATAATTAAAAATTTCTTCTTAATGAAAAGAATTTAAATTCTAAATTAGAAAAAGTGAAACCAAATATTATGTTTTAATTTTATATATAGTTTATTTAAGATAAATAATTATTTTCATATAATAATTTATGTTAATTTTAGAATTTTATTTTTAATATGATAAATTTGGAAAATAAACTTAAAATAATACTATTTTAGGGTATTACTCTATAATATAAGTAAAAAAATATAAAGTACAGCAATGGTTCATAATGTTTAATAGTATTGATTTTCTGAAGTATATAAATCATTTATTAGTTATTTCCAAAATACACTTATTTTAGAACACTGTTCAAATCAATTATAAGAATGAGTAAACTGAAAAATTATATATATGATTTGTTGGGCTCTTTAGGAATTTTTTACAGTTATTAAGCAATTTTATAACATTTATTTTCCAATCAAATTTTAGATATTTTAAGTGGCTTAAAAAATAGACAGTCTGTACAGCCTTATTATTTTATTTGTTCATGTATGTTTTCATAAAACAAGTATCTTAAAGCTTTAAAAGCTGTATGTTTTACACACAAAAAATTAAGTTAAAGTAAAAAACTCTATAGACTAAATTTTAACAATTAATTTTATACAACCAAACCAATCATCCACCAAAATTAGTAAGAATAAGATAGGTTTACAAGAAAAAATGAAAACGTAATAAATGGATTCTAAAAAAGTAAATAGATTAGTAGTTGTATCTTTATATTCATCTCAAATGTGTGAAATTCGATTTCATTTTTTTGTATGAAGATATTAAACCTTCGTATGAACGTGTTGAATTATTGGACCGATTCGTTATTGTACAATATTTTGGAATTTTTGTTTTGGTGTTGGATTCTAATTTTTATTATCAAATAATGAGATATTGACAGGCCTCACAATATTTCATGACTTTTAACAAAAAAAAACTTTGGATTCAAACCACATGAAATATTTAAAATTAAATAGTCAATAATGAATAATATATTTTTAAATAATATTTTAAAATAATATTTTTTAAATTTTTAAATGCTAAATTAAAAAATAAAAATTCAAAATAATATTTTAATTTATTTTTAAAAATATTTGCATTATATGAACCAAAATAATAATGAAGTTAGGCAAATAGTCATTCACTTTATGTAGCACTATTCAATTAATGTTATCTCCGTTTTGCCCATATTTTCCTACACGAGCAGTAGTAAGAGAAATATATCATGAAGATTATGTCAGACGAATTGTTTTCTTTCAATGATAAGAGACGAAAATATGAATGTTTTCAATGAGATGGAGTGTTAGTTCATCTCTCATTTTTTACCAGCTCTTTTTTTTCTCCCAACTCTTTTTCGAAATCTTTTCAATTTTCTTATTCTTTCCAGCGATTCATCAATTATCCCACTTTCTTCTTCGAAATCACCGTTTTTTTGTTAATAAGTTCTGTTCTTATTACTGTTTATTATTCACATGGATAGTGAAAAAACACAATGAAAAAAAATACATGAATGATTCGGAAATGGTAAGTATTAGTTTGAATTTTTTTCTATTTTGTTACAAATTAAAATCGAGATTTATTCATGCAACCCAATCCCTTATAATTTCATGTTTAAGATTATCACCCAGAACTACCAGGAGAATGTTTGCCGCCCGTGAAAAACTTTCCGGAGAGAGAGTAAACTCTTACACAAGGCTAAAAGGATTAATGCCATTAATTATAAATGTTTTAGAAGAATGGTTGTGAATTTTAGTTCATGTTTTTTATTTTTTCCGATGGACATACGGTGGAGAAGATTGAACCAGTGTCTTCAAAACAATGTTCACCTATTATGTAAAAACTCCGTAGGCACATTTATCAATGTCGATTATTGGTTTTGTCTGTTGGCAATTTAGTAAGTTAACGTGTTACATATACATGTAACACGATAACGTATAAGTTTATTAGAAAACATTGTTTTAAATTATAATCTTTTTGTTTTAAAATAATATATATTTTGATAACGAGTTATATAATTGTTTATCTTACAAATATGTTAATATGAAAGTTAACATTCAATAATTTATATAATGTGGTAAATAAAAAGTTAGATATACATTTTCATGTGTATTTGATATAATAAAAATATTAACATGTTACAAAAATATATAACATTGCTAAATATAAAGTTAGCAGTAAATTTAAATATTTATCTACTATTATAAATATTTAATATGTTACAAACAATTACATACACTAATATTTATATATTTTACCGTGTCTAAATCTATTCAAAATCTTCTCATTTATTGCTCCGTCAGGTATGATATCTTATTTGATATCACCTACCATGAACAATAACTTAAATGTCAGAATGAATACTATTTGCGTCAATCATTTTTGGTGATGAGTTGGCAATCACGAAGGAACGTATCGATAATTCACCTCTCCCACGTTACAGTGAATCGAGTTGTTTGAATCTTATATATATTTCGCTAATTTTTTGAAAATTTTGATCTATACAACTAATTTACTTTTTTATAATTTAATTAAATCAAATAAGTATTTTTTATATAATAATTTGTATTGTTTTAAATTTTTATTTTAAAATATTATTCTTTTTGTTACATTCTTATTTTTTTTATTTTCATTGACTTTTATATATTGTTATTTATTGATTGACCCTCTTAATTGCTCACCATGATATGACTCGATTCAAAATTTCCAAATCGAAAAAGAAACATTGACTTTGTTTTGGTGTTTCTGCTGCCTTTCTTTCTAAAAATCCAAAATTTGCAACAAAAAAAATGCCCAATTGATAATGGATTAACATTTTAATTCCCGAAAGAAAAGATGACAACTAATTTCTTTTCCTTTTAAACTAATGTCAAAATGAGAATCGAATATAATCAAAAATCGCTTTCTTGATAAAGCCAGCAAACAGATATTAATTAAAGAGATGACAAAGAAATTAATAATCTCTATATAAACTAACCATTTCCAACATTTCTATTTGCTTCAACAAACAAAAAAACACATTTGATCCGAATACTTCTATCTCGTTCATCGACCTTTAACTTCAAAACGCAGCGTTTTCACAACGTAGAACAACAATGAGGAACATCTTTGTTCAGTTGACTGCTTGTCTGATAATGGCATTGATGTTTGCAATGATCTCTGCCCAATACGACAACGACTACGCTAAGACACCAAGCTCCGCCGTAATTGTTGCCGCCGATATCTTCACCGGTTTGGCCGTAGCCACCGTGGCTCTCGTGGCTAGTTTCACCTACTGAGTTCTGTAAACGTTGTTTTGGTTTTTTGTTTGTTTTCTCATGTTTCTACTTTTCACTCTTTTGTATTGATTTTATGAGAATTGAGAGCCTAAAATGATTGTTTTGGTGAATAAACTGAGTTCAAATGCTTAGTCTTGGAAATGGTATTAAAATGAACAAAACTATAAAAGTAGTCTGGTTCGAGAAAACCACAAAACAACAACACAATACAAACAAACCAAATCTAACTAAATGTTCTTCTTGGAGAAATTTGTAACCGCAACAAAACTCTCCTGATTTCATTTCTCGAAACACAAAAATCTCCTAATCAGCCTCTGCCTGACTGTAATTGAAAACAAATCTCAGTTGTTCAATCAAGGGTTTAGCGATTTTCCGATCATTGGAGCAGTTAAGACTCACGAAGTGAAATGCTCTAAAATCATTCCACTGTAAAAACTTAGTTTCTGTGTATTCTGCTTTTGGTACGGAAACGAAGGTCGCTGTTGTTCACCTGTGAGAGCTTTAGAGTTAAAGAGATGTAGCCTAAAGCAGCTATGGGATAGAAAACTTTGTATGGAGCTAATTCTAGTCCAGAGAAGAAGCAGTAGTAGCCGGCGAAGAGATAGGTGTGATGGGGACGGATTTGGTATCTCGAGATAGAGGGGAAAGAGCGTAAGATGCTAGACTCGGGTCTCAAGTTCAGTATTCCATGGAAGATTACGCCAACACAGAGAGCCGAGTCAGCAAACCAGGGGAAACTTTGTCCTGTTCCAATTCGCTATAAGAAAGATGCCATTAAAAACATCAGTTCAATCGTTTCAGGTACTAACTAGCATATGTTAGAAGCACAGAGTGAACCATTTTTTAAAGGTACTGAATTTAAGAAAGCCCTATTGTGAACATAAAAAAGAGTACCTGGAACCAAGCGGCAAGAGAAGGTACAAACATCAGAGATGCAAGGAGATGTAATATCAATAAGCCGTGCCTGTGATTGAAGATGTCTGCTTGTGTCTCAACGAATGACTTTTCAGACCCGTCTACAGATACAGGTTCCTGTCTGCTTGAAGGATGTTTGGCTTCATTTTTCTGATCGAACGATTCTTTTCTCCTTGATGCTGTCATGATACTTCCATTGAACAAAAAATGTAAATGACCATTAGCTACGATTGCCTCCTACTGATTTCTAGTTCATGATTTTCTTCATTATGTATGCTTGCCTCCTACTGAGTTTGCAAGTTTTCCTTTCTGGATCAAGTATTTGTGTTTTTTTGTGCGGGTAAAATCA
The DNA here is from genome assembly GCA_018901935.1 of Pugionium cornutum. NCBI lineage: Eukaryota > Viridiplantae > Streptophyta > Magnoliopsida > Brassicales > Brassicaceae > Pugionium > Pugionium cornutum. The sequence continues at coordinate 37,214,535 of CM032163.1, forward strand.
TCATTGTTTTTTTTAAATTTTGTGGTTCTATCTCACATGACAAGATTTAAAAAAGATGCAAGCTTTCTTACCAGCACATAGAGTTATGGCAGCAAAGGGCATGAGAGGCGAGGAGTACAAAAAGACCCAAGGCCGGATGAACAAAGGACACCAAGGTAATCGCGACAAGTGTCATAACAATTGTTATGTTGAGCTTCAGAATTCGGATTGCCTGCTTAAACAAATAGAATCTCACTAACTCAGTCTGATGATAAAACATAGCCAAGAAGTGATGCTAAGCTAAGAGCATATGTTTCTTCATGTTAAGCAAGAAGTGGGAGAGAGATGGGTGTTGAATTCTAGCATGCAGTTGATATATTAGATAGCTTTATGTACAGAAAAGACGTGAAAAATAAAACCTTTAAACAGACGAAACTGGAAGCAAGTATAGAAAACCAATGAAGAAAAGCAAGAGAATGGTTTCTTTCCAAAGCTTGACACCTGCGACACATTGACACTTCAGTTATTCTGTACAAAGCTGAGTAGTTTCACACTAAACCAAACAAAGTGATGAAAGCAAAGCACTTACCTTGATTTAACAGTATTGTGGACAAGAGCAGACGCTTGGAAGACAAATTTGGAGACAACAATTAATACACTGATGAAGGCATTGGCCAACAAATAACAGATCAACGAGACCACTGTGAAGCTTGTGAGGGGAGGAACTGGTTGAGCCATTAGGAAGGAGATGACCGATGAAGTTAGAAGAGGGAAAGCAGCTAGAAGCAGAAATGGAGATGGCATTTCTAAGTTGTACTCTACAGCAGAGAGCAATGGTGGGACAGATAGTTTGTGGTCCCATTGATTAGCTTGCCGCATTAGAGCAAATAATATAATGGCAAATGAGAAGCCAACTATCTGCAAGACCAGACGCCACGTGAAGAAAGATTCAATCCCCCTCAATCAAAAAGCTAACTCATATTCAAGAAACAAAAGTTATCAGATTTAGAGAGGAAGTCTTGCGCAACGTGACACATAAGTGCACTGCAATAGTTTTAGGCAGCATGCTACTATAACATGAATAATTAGTAGAATAAGAATCCTAACATCTGATGACTAGAGGTTAGAAATAAAGCTACCTTAGGACCATATAGAAGTACAAATCTGCTGGACATGACTGGAGCAGAGACATGAACGCTTGCGGTGTATGAGCAATGAGGATCAACCTGTAGAAGGGTGCAGATTGAAAAACATTGAGTTCTCTGTTTAAGTGAGGATATTGTGATGATAACAGAGCCTAGCTTTGTGTAAGAGACTTCTAACCAGTAGCATAACAGTAGTTTTCTCAGAACTCTGAGAACTCCAAAGAGCTGGTGAAGAGTCAATAACTATTGTCTCACTGTAGAGATTCGGAAAAACATGAAGTCCAGAAACAGCATCCCAGGCAAGGGCAACAGGTGGGAAACAACGCAATTTGCATAGTTCTGAAAATTGAGCAACGTTGAGTAAAATAATAAAAAGAGCTATCAATGATCAATGTATAATAAGATAGGGCATCATGTCATTTGAATTTACGAACTGAAGACAAATGCATTAATCCAACAGAACAGGAAATCTTAGTAGTTGCTGACCCGAAGACTAACAGCCAAAAATTATGAGCAATACACTACCAGAAGAAACATCTCTAGGATTCAAGAGAGAGACTTTAATTCTTACTATCATTGTCCAAGTCTCCTGTTTCACCATCCGGTAGACCAAATGTTTTAACTCCACAGCCAGCAGTTTTCAGGGACAGTGTTATTGGGAGTAGACCTAAGCTGATAGCAAACGATAGATTGTAAGCTAAAGGATGGTCCTCCTTCAAAAATAGCTCCTGCAGAAAAGTAATCCAAAACTGAAATCAGTTAATCACCGGTTTCACAATCATAATTTCAAGACACTAGATGCAAATAAAGAGTGTGGCCACTTAACCTTTGCCCAGTAAGTGGATAAGAGCATTGATTGAGATGAGACCTCCATGGCCCCTTCTTCAGGATTAAAGAACTGCCCTACTGCCATAGAAACTGCCACAGGAGGTTTACCAGAAACTGCCTGCGCAAGAGAAGGCCTCATTTCAGTTACACGCTTTTAAACTGCTGATATTTGACGAAAAGCAAAGGTATCAAGGCAGAACATACTTCACGAGGCCCAACTGAGATAGTCAAGAATCTGAATCCATGCATGTCTTCAGGTGAAAGCTTCAGCACCGCAGATGGGGGAGCTTGCTCAGTCTGACTCCCGGGTTCCGACTAACAAACATATACACAAAGAAAGATCTAGTTAATAAAAATGCTTATCTGATGTTCTTTCTTATGAAAACGTGAAGACACCATGCGCACATGAAACAAATGTTGAATCTTTGTAACAGGAAACAATCTAGCATTGTTTGTAACTGATCCCATAAAAAATCTTTGGCATATGAGAATCCAGTATATATCACCTGTTTTGGTGTGGGGCCTGCCGGAATGAGAACCATCTTTGATGTAACTTCCAGAACCTTTTCACAAACCGGTGAATTTGAATTTGACTTCGCCTTCTCAGGCCATAGATGGAGTCTCACTCCAGAACAAGGAGCCAGATTTGTAACAAAGATAAAGTGGTTATTTCCTTTTGACCCCTATAGTACAGAAAATGTGTCATGGGAGATCGATACTGACATCTTAAGTGATATACAAGTTTAAAATAGTATCCCTAAGTGAATCATATCATCACAGACCAATAGTTCTATGTCCAACCAGCGCCTTCTCCCATCCATTGCCAAAATTGTAACAGTACTTGTTTGTATGTACAGATCCCTATCGAGAGCATCATCCCTCCAATCCAGGGCACAGGTTGAAATTTGTGATTCAGAGTCTGGAAATATGGAAAACCCAATGTTAAGAGAACACATGTACCCACAAGTAATATGGATACCTGTAAACTGCCTGATAGCTAAGATACCCCAAGCTAATTAAAAAACGTAAACTGACATAGGTTGATAACCCCTAAGTTCATGCAAGCTTATGATTTTAATACGAGTAAATTTATATCCTTTCTCTGAGGACCTCAATTCCGAGAAGACAGGATACAGACAGATTCAGGGTAGAGATGGTATTGTTACCCTTTGAGGCCAACATGGGTGCGTAATGAGAGGCTTTCACGGGTGCCATTCCACTGAAACTTTGTGCTAATGCACTTTGAAGTATTCTGGTCAAAACCCAAAGTCGCTTTTGAGTATCAGAAAATGGCTGACTAGTTTTTGAGTCCACCAAACTAAGAAGTGTATGTGAAACCTGCATGACATGCAACTCTTCAAATTCACTGAACATGGGATTTTCCAGATTACCAATTAGGGATTTGTTACCTACTTGAACAACCAATTGGTTACACCACAGAATAGCTTGATGTTCCATTGACAGCCACACATTGTTCATGCTTGTACTACTTATCATAAATCCGTGACTTGAAGGGACAATGCCATCAAGTGACTCTAAGTTTGATCGCACCTGCGGCCGAAGGGAAAATCATAACCCTGAAGAACATATTCAAATCTCATCCCAATGGAACAAAATGTGATCAAAGAGAGCACCACGACAAGCAACAGACTGAAGCACAATACTGGTGGACATTTTCAGACCTGATAATCATTGTAGCCACCAGCAATGGATACAACAACAACTCTGGAAAGTAATGGGTCAGACACATAATTTCCCACAGGAGAAGTCTGAGCTTCGTACCCTTTTTTCCATTCTCGGTTCACTTGAGCAAAGTAATGCCCCAAAGATGGCTGCAATGCCAGAGGAGGTGATCTGGATGAAATTAGATACATAAAGACCTAAACCATGTTGTTTGCTGAGTAAAACTTGTTAAGCATGGAGAGAACATACTGGTGTGGACTTGAGAGTGTTAGAATGGTCTGCACAGCTGATTTTCGCAAACGAGGATGGACTGCAGCAGCTCTGGCAACAAAACCACCCATAGAATGGCCAACCAATATCACATTATGTGGCAACGTACTGGAGGCAGCAGCACCTTCCCTCTCTCTGGTATCATGAGATTCCTTATATTGATCTAAAATCTGAAGAAAATAAGTAGAGAATAAGGGATAAAATAGAGAAAATTAACAAGATTTAAAGAGTGTGTTCTGCTATCTTAGAACTTTGTTAGATGAAACTTGTTAAAAATAGTTCCCACAAGTGAGAGCATCTTTACACCCCAAAAACATAAGATGGCTCTGTACTTTTAGTTAAGAATTTGACGAAGAGAATGAAGCAAAACTATCAAAAGTCCTACCCTATGAATGGCATATACGACATATTCAGTGTGCTCCTCAAGTATGCGACCATCCATTGCAGAATGTTCACCTTCAAGATCCACAGCAAACCAATCTAGTCTGTTACTGTACTGACTAGGAAAATCATAGTCTATAGACTCCGTATCTGCACCTCCCCCACGGAATAGAGAAGCTTCCTGGTAAAATGTCCGCTCAAGTGGCCCCCCTTGATAAGCTCTATCAGATTCTGCTGCCACAGACCTGACCTGTAGGAACAACACAAAAAAACATGGGATATAAGGAGCCTGGTATATGAAACCCGGCGATAAGTTCCCAACCTAAGCAATTACACTATTCTGGAGTTCAGGAAACAACTCCTAACTTTGGCTATAATCGTTTTTTTGTATAATAGCCAATGCTTTTATAATGGACCATTTAAGTCATATAAAGTTACTATAAAGGGGTTATATCTAGTTTCGAAAACTCAATCAAGAATCTGAGGATCCTCACCTGCTTGTAGCTACCAGCATTTCCTGGAATAAAAAGAACTGGAACTCCACTAAGTTTCATAAGATGTTCCTTAAAGTCAATCTTCCTCCAACCTTCATGGTAAAGGTAGAGTCCATACCTTCCAGAAGGTGCATTTTTCGTCACAGAGATAGGAATGTAAGTGGGATACATGTAAGTCATAGTACAACCATTCTTTATAGGTTTTAGCAAACCAAACAAAGCCGCAATCCCAATCCACCCCGCTAAAATCACAACGCCAACTATCCTCAGCCTAGGTCGAACGCCTTGACTGCTCATAGCAAATCTTACACCCCACATTATATATCTGCTTAACAGCATGCCAAAACCCTGCCCTTCCAAAAACCACACAGTCATTAAAAAACATTAAACATCCAAAATCACGCATAATAAACCAATCCATTCACATAAGTGAACCATAAACAGTAACGTTGAGTCCAGCTGAGAGAATATCCCAATATAGTTAAAAACCAAAACTTTTCAACAATACAGCTGAAACGAAAACATACTAGCTTAGATCTCATATCAGTACATATTTATCAGTGCAGTAACATAAGCCAGATTGCACAGACGAATGAGGAAACAAAAATAATAGTCAACTCAAATTAGCGCAAAGGAATCGAATTGAAAACTAATCGAAGACAAGAGAAGTAAGAAGTTCAAAAATAGAACACGAGGCCATGCAAAAAGGGAAGTATTTATAGTTGGATCTCGCCATAAATGCAAAGCATTTTTTGGTCAGAATCTGTGATGCATTTAGAGCAGAGTCATTGATCTCTGAGAAACTAACCGGTCGAGGAGATGGTGAAGGGAAACCACACGAGTTGTCCGGGGAAAAATTGAACCGCCGGTTAAGAAGGGATCGAAGAACGGTGCGACAAAGATCAGGTCCCCTCAAATCGAGGAGGGCGAATAAAACGGAGTTTCTGCGGTAACCGGATCCGGGTTCGGATATTTCATTACAAATCGGGTTAAAACTTCCTAACTAGTGGACCGTATGAGGACTATGGGCCCACCTTTACCAACAGTGACTGAGAAAACGGATAGAGGTATCAAAACGGTTCAATCCGCAGGTCTGATCTAATAAGAACCGACAGCAAAATGTCCAAAACAAATACGGACCTAACACCTAACAAGTCTGGATATATTGGATCACGGTCAAATGGGTAAATCTATTGCGGGTTAATGGGCTACCCGTTAAAAAACCCTAAATAATTAAACGTTATTGTGTTTTCTCCATTCATTGGTGCTTGCATCGTCGACGGTAGCTTATAAATTGTCGACAAAGTGTTCTTCTATCTCCGGATCTTGGCCCAAACAATTGAAGGTCATGTTTTCGTTCTCCGTATGGTTGGAGATATTAACCGAACCTGAAATTCAAAACCCAAACATGATATGAAACACGTGAATTCAAAGAGGTATGGGTAGTATTGTGCGTTCGGATACCCGTTAAGGTTTGGTTCAGATTTTTTTGGGTTTTTAGATTTTTGGAATCAAAAATGTAAACCCATTCGGATATTTATAAATCTTCGGACTGAATTCGATTCAGATTTTTTCGGGTTGGTTCAGTTTGGATTTTAAGTTCGGATTTAGATTAGTTCGAGTTTTGAATTCGGGTTAGTTTGAGTTTTGAATACGGATTCATATTAGTTTGGATTTTGTATCCGAAAATGGCATATATTATTCGAAAATAACAAAACAAACTTGATAATTTAAAAATAACAAAAGTAAAACATCAAATTATCTACCTAATAATTTTCATCACGTTTTATGTTCTAAACATAATTTTTTTAAAAAAAAAAAGTAAAAAAACATAATATTTTCATATCGAAAAAGAAGAAACTAGTAATTTCATCTTTAATCAAAACATCTAATCTTTGATTAATGAAGTTATTTAGTTTTATTTCAATTATTTGTGTTTCAAACTAGTAATTTCATCTCCAATTAATTTATTTGTTTCCAAACTCAAACAAAAGAAATACGAATTAATTTATTGAGAAAGAAAAACAAAAAAAATTAATCAATGAAGTAAAATAGCTTAGGATAGTCAACCTTATGAATGATGCCATTAGTATTTCTTGTTTTTTTGATATTGTTATTAATAAAGGTAAATATTATATAACTATTTTTTATCTTATTTCAAAATAATAACTTACGAGAATATCCAAAAAACTAAAAATTTGGGCACTATTTTAAATTTGCTAAATATTCAAAAGACGAAATAATATAAAATATTTAACTTGAAAATAATTTTGGTTCTATTTTAAGTTTCGGATATACCTGAATCCAAACCCAAACCCGAATCCGATTTACTAAGACAAGAAAATCCGTTCAAATATTTTTAATTACTCATATCTCTTTGTTAATATGTTCAGCCTTAGGTATGAGTACGTGAAACATATTCAAATGAGTTTTGTTGATTTAATACATTGGATTTGGATTTGGATTCAGATTCAAGTTTGTATTTGGATTCAAATATCATCCGAAACTCGAAGTAGCACCAAAATCGATTTCTGCACATCTCGTTAATTTCATGAATGTTCACCCAATTATATTATATATATATTTCATGTTAATTAATATTTATAAATTTTTTTAAAAATATCTTCTAGATAAAAGATATTTAATATATTAATATTCCTCGCATTTATAAAATTTAATAGAAAATTTTTTCTTTTTCAACTAACTGGTTTTCATCAAACATTTGATATCCAATGGTTTTTTTAAATTGAAATAGACACTGTTTTGTACGTTTTAAAATATATAGTTAGGAATTTTTGTTGTGATATATTTGTTAGCCTTAGGCAAAGTAGATAATATCTTAAGGTTGATTCAAACACGAAATGGAATATCTAAAACCAATTTTATGATCAGTTTCTATCTAAATAATATTCCTCCATTCATACAAAGGAAAACAAACCTAAATTTGGGCATAACACGAGTTTATCTAACCAATACATCTTTTTCCAACCCAACCGATGTTAATTTTATTACTAACCATTTGGCTTCCATCAAAATATCGTCATTACAGTAGAAAGTTTTATTATTATTATTCTATCGAGTCTAAAAGTAAAATATAAATATAAATGTTTAAAACTATTATCACTAATATAATTAGAATTTCCTTTCCAACAACTTGTCTGCTGGTAGTGCTAGTCTGTTACCAATTTGAATTTTAGGTTTTGTATAATTCTGTATTAATATGAAAAATACATGACAATTACACGAACTATATTACATCAGGCATGTTCGTTTCGTAGCCGTAGGAACCTGCGGCTGCGTCATGCGGCCAAACGTTGTTTGTTTGACCGCCGTAGGTTCCTGCGGTCAAACGCTGCGGTCGACCGCAGAAAGCTGTGATCAAAATTTTTAATCGCTGCGAAATTATAACGTTTGCGATCAAACAATTGCGATACAACCTGCGGCGACAACCTGCGGCGACAACCTGCGGCGATCAAACGAACAACAATATTACTGCGTCTAACCGCAGCGTCTGACCGCAGGTCACTGCCGCAGACGCTGCGGCAGACAAACGAACAACGCTATCATATATGCATGCATCTGCGGTTATATAATACACCAACAACTACACCAATTCACATAATGACATATACGAAGTATTATGTTTATCATATTTAACATTATAATCGCACATTTGATTGGTCGACGATAAGGTTAAAAAAAACTGACTCGAAAATAATGTTTAACTCATGTAGTTTATCTACTGTAGTACCGTAATACACTAAAAGCTATACGAGACAAAAGATGCCATTTCCATTAGACATGTTTGTAGAAAAAACATGTAAAACATGTTTTCCCAAAAAACAACCTAAACATGTATCTCCAAAAATTTACCTCTCCGAAAAACCTACCTAAACATGTCTCTCCAAAAACCAACATAAAGAGTACATGTTTAGCAAAAACATCCTAAAGACATACATCTATTCACCCAAAAAGCAACCTAGACAATCAGCTACTTCTTTGGATGCCTTGTGGTGCAGTAGAAGAAACATCTTGCTCAACTTGATCTTCCATTTGAGCTTTTGCTTCATATCCATCTTCATTATCTTCATTTCCACCTTCCTCTTGATGTCCCTCTTTCTCTTGATGTCCCTCTTCTTCTTGAGCTTCTGCTTCATGTCCATCTTCTTGACCTTGCATTTCTGCTTTTTTATGAAGTTGTCTTCTCTCTTTGCTCAAGTTTCCAAAGACTCCAAAGAAAACAAAGAAAATGTGGTTATAACTACTATGAAATCAAAAATGACAATAAGATACAAAATACAATTTAAATACCTCACGGAGACATTGTCTTGAGTTATGTTCCTTCTCCCTACATCAACCAAAATGTACTTCTCTTCCTTTTCGGCCAACCCTCTCCTAGCCAACATTCTTCTTACTTAGTGATTCATTGACACCTTTGATCCTTGTTTTACGTTTAAGTCTCCCAGGAGGTCATTTATAAGGTGGTGCATTAATGCGAGCTCCACTTGATTGAATCTAGAACTTAGACCCATTGATAGGTTTCAAATCTCTTCTATAAATCTACTGTCATTTCTCTGTAGAATAATACTCTGAAATGTAATCATCAACCGAGCTTGTATTCTCTCCAATTGCACAAACAGCATGACGGCAAGGAATACCTGTCAAATCCCACTTCCTACACTTCATCTTCATCGTGAATTTGTTTCTCCTAATTCACGCAGTTAAACACTTCGTCCGTGTTTGAATTTTCATATAGATATGCTTCTGAATCTTTGCTATCATCATCTGACTCTTCACCATTACCATCATATGGAGCATCATCTTCATCACTCACATTCTCAAATAACGTGATTGCCATTTCAGAGTTCTCTTCAGCCATTTCAGTCTCTTCTTCCTCACCTACAATCTCTTCAATTGCTACATGTTTAGACTCTTCTTCTTCACCATCAGTCTCTCAAGTCTCAACTACTACATTTTCAAGCTCTTCTTCAGCTACACCCTTTTCACCTACACTCTCTTCATCTATTACCTCATTCTTCTCTTTTTCATACTCTTTATGAAAAAATGTTTCGATAATCTAATCAACGATTACATTGTTTTCCCAAATAGATTATAAAGACCAACAATTCATAATTCTCTTGCAAAAAATTAGGGTTGTATATTAATGCGAGCTCCACTTGATTGAATCTAGAACTTAGGCCCATTGATAGGTTTCAAATCTCTTCTATAAATTTCCTGCCATTTCTCTGTTGAGTAATACTCTGAAATGTAATCCTCAACCGAGCTTGTATTCTCTCCAATTGCACAAACAGCATGACGGCAAGGAATACCTGTCAAATCCCACTTCCTAAACTTCATCTTCATTGTGAATTTGTTCCTCCTAATTCACGCAGTTAGACACTTCGTCCGTGTTTGAATTTTCATATACACATGCTTCTAAATCTTTGCTATCATCATCTGACTCTTCACCATTACCATCATACGGAGCATCATTTTCATCACTCACATTCTCAAATAATGTGATTGCCATTTCAGAGTTCTCTTCAGCCATTTCATTCTCTTCAGCCGTTTCAGTCTCTTCTTCCTCACCTACAATCTCTTCAATTGCTACCTTTTTAGGTTTTTCTTCTTCACCATCAGTCTCTCAACTACTATATTTTCAAGCTCTTTTTCAGCTACACCCTCTTCAGCTACACCCATTTCAGCTACACCATCTTCACCTACACTCTCTTCAGCTACACCATCTTCACCTACACTCTCTTCAGCTACTACCTCATTATTCTTTTTTCATACTCTTTATGAGAAAATGTTTCGATAATCTAACGCAAAATTAGGGTTTTATAACAATATCAGTATAGCAAAATTTAATAGGCGATGTCATATATCGTCATAAACTTACAAGTTCAAATCGTAATTCGTTCATTTTTTTCATTCATAAACCTTGCAAATTTCCTAAAATTATCTAAAATTATTAATATCTTTGTATTTGCGTAGTGAAACCACAGATTCTCCAAGATGCCATGTACAAAAAACTGTATAACCCGTTTTTCACACCAAGTTAACCCGTGAAAGATGCGTTGATATGGCCATCAAAACGTATGTCCAAACCAGACACTCCTAGTGTCACCGTAACAATCTTAGTGTGTTGGTAAGCCTAAATGTCTAGCCCCCATTTGGATTTTATGGGTCTTAGAGTTAATTCTATCCATAAACTATAAATATAGCCTATCATGTTTACGTGCAAAGAGTAGCAACTACAAAGTATAATAAATATAGCTTTTGAAACATTAATTATAAAATATTAATTAATTGATAAACTAATAAATTTAGTGCATAAAAAGATATATTATATGAAAAATTATGAATGATGTTATGTTAATAAATCTAATTTTGAAAATGTTTTAATAAATTTGTGAAGTTATAATTAATAGTTTTGTTGATATAACAATAGAATGGATGTTAAAAGTATACTATCAATGTTAAAAGTTTTTTGATACAAGAGCTAATCTATACTAATAAAAGAAAGAGTTTGAGTCCTCAATATCCACGTAAACAAAAAAAAAATGTTTACCATGATGATACGTGACATATATAGTAATAAAAATAGTTCATTGGGACTTTTAGAAGTATCTACATAAGCAAAAATGTCTTACACTTTTGGAGTTACGTAGCTGCATTAAACAGAATAGATTCAAATAAAAATGACATGATTATATTGTAACACTCAATAGCAAATTTTATATTCCATTAAAAAAATAGATTTTATGAAACAAAACTATCATGTGGACAGAACAATTTTCAATTTTTTTCTCATATTGAAGACCAAGACATGACTATCATACAATATAAAACTATTTATATATTATTAATTTCTGTTTCATGTAATTGTTCTTAGATTTTTTTTTAATCATTTGATTTTCACTTCATGTAATTCTTTTTAGATTATTTTTATAATCATTTGATTTTTATTTAACATATTTTTAGAATAAAAATAAATATAATAAATTAAAATTCATAGTAAACATTAACTAACAAACCAAATTAGTGTATTTTTTGAAATTAATAAGTTTCTTTTGAAAAAAATCCAACCAATCGTAAATTTCAGATTATATATATCATAAATCTTGAAAAAGATGCATACACATAATATGTCATCAATATTCATTATGTGGCATATTTCATGAATAACCAATGCATAAACTAAACAGTTGTTAATATTTGCCAAGTGTGGATGCATATAAAACACTTGTGGCTTATTATTTAAGTAGTAGTATACATAATAAGTGAGGCCTATTTAAGAAAACCTATTTAAGGAGGCGAGAGAAAGTGAAAACGCTCTTGAGAAAAACATACAAAAACTCAAACATTCCTTTCATTTTAAGGACAAAGAAAACATAGAAACTCAACCATTTGTCTCCCTACATTATCTTCACTACCCACGTATTTTATTCACTACAATGACATTCTCCTTATTTCGTTATTTAATATTTGCATAAATAAAACTGAAAAATCTACAAACATAAACATAAGTCACAATCTTAGTGGAGAGTAGTAAGTTGTATAGTGGTTGTACCAATTTTACGTCCATCACACAGATGTACTAAATCTTCGTATGAAAATATTAGGCTATTGGGTCGGTACGTTATGGCCTAGTAACAAATAAAAAAGTCACAATCTTAGTACACAATGCCTTATAAAATTGTTTGCACATCCAATGAAATTTGAGATCTTGGATGATTTTGATAGAGATTTCTGTAAAGAAAAGTTTTTTGTAAAGCTGAATTCGTTTTAGGAAATCCAGAATTTCAAAAAATGAAACACATTCATGGGTGTTGAACTATTTCTCATTGATACAAATGTACATCTATGATATTTTTTTTCAAAATACATATCAAATGTTCCAAACAAATCAAAATTAAACATACATGTCATGTTTCATTTCTACAAATCGTCTATTTAGTTACGAGCATAATCTGAAATCCAACTCGGTTTACAAGCTGAAAAAATTCATCATCAAACCATGCAAAACTCTTTACAAAGTTTCTGAAAATAAATATAGTATCTGTTTCACTGACCAAAACAACAATGGTTAAGATACTCGAGGAGAGTAGCGAAATGGATGGACAAAAGATTAGGCTTCGCACTTTCAGTAACAAAAAATTGTTATATATTTATATTACTACAAAAATATGTTTTTTTATCAATTTTTAAAATAAAATATTTTAATTAAACAATATATTTAAAATATCAAAATATTTTTTCTAAAAATATATAATTAAAATATAATACAAATTAGAAAAATAACCCGTGCATATTACGGCCTACATCATCACGAAAAATCATATTAAAAAAAATTAATAATTCAATTAAATATTATAATTTGAAATTAATTGTTTCCTTCATGAAAATTATAACACACAAAAACATCTAAAACATTTTAGAAGCAAGTTCTAAAAATAATCAACATTTGAACAATTTTTTAAGGCAAGTATGTAAAATAGTATTATTTTAAATTTTTATTTTAAATTTAGCAACATTAGTTTATTTTTCCATTAGTAGCTTAAATTATTTTATTAAAATACCTTGAAACATATGTTTAATAAAAAAATAAAACATAAATTAAAAAAAGAAATTTAAACATAATATTTTATTTTTATTTATAACTAATGTAGGATAAATAAATATTTTTGAATAAAAATTTGTGGTATTATTGAAACTTTAGTTTTATTTTAAATTTGGAAAAACTTAAAATAGTGTTATTTTAAGATATTAATCAATTTTATTAGTTTAATCATATATTTATATATTTCTTTTAAGTATTTATTGAAGGTTATGAGAATATGGTTACATAGATTTTTTTTTAACTAGCATTTCATTGGTTTATCTAAAATTTGCTAGTTTTAGACAAATATATTTTTATTGTATAAAATGTTTTACCTAAAGAAGCACATATTAAAAGTTTTACTTTTACTAAGGATCGAGCACTCCCCGGTGCTATTTTTTGTTTTGTTGTATTAATTTTTTTTATATTATTTAATTTTAAAATATATTTTAAATCTTGATAAATTTTTTTAAAAAGATTTATTTTATATAATTATTGGGTTCTTATTTGTGAAATCTTATAATTTTCTCCTTTTGATTATCTTGTATTTTTTGTAAAAATATTTTAGTCTCAATAGGCAGTAGATATTTTCATTAGTAAGTATTTTTACATCTAATATATACTTTTTCTCTATTGTTTTAATTTGTAATTTTGGATTTCAGATTCTGTTATTTCTATTGTTTATTATTACTCATTTGTGATTTACTATTTAATATATTTATGTGTGTTTATTATTATTTAGAGTGTTTAGTAATAATTTTTATTATTGGTAGTTGTAATTGAGGTGTTAGGTAATGTTATCACAGTAAACAATGCAAAAGAGATGAAAAAATATATGCAATTGCGTTCATTTAAGGAATCGCCGTTGAATGGTTTTTAGACCATCCATTTGTTCATTTATAAAAGAAATGCTTTTCCGTTAAATATTTTGTTTGTTATTTTTATATTTTTATTATAATTTACACATTGTTTATAAGACCTTACATCAATAATATTTTATTTTTATTCAACCACACAAAAAAATTAGAAAGTAAATAATGACTTTAATTCTAACATAAACTTTGATATTTTTAGAGCTGATTTGCCTTACATATTGGATAATATTTTTAGTATACAATAATGTAACAATACAATCGTGTTGGTATATGTTAGTATGTGGTAGATTGTTGATATGAAATCTTCTTTTGAATGTTTGTAGGTATATTGCATATTTCTCCGTTTTCTCATCATGTGTTGCAATTCTTTTGCTAGATAGGTGATGTCTTTAACGTGACGGTATAAAAATATTAAAGACATACTTCTTTGTTGAATAGTAGCATTTTCAAACTCATAAGTGTGTTATCTTTGTTAAAAGTCCGAACTTTCCAAAAATGAATAAATCTGACCATTATTTTTTTTTTTGCAAAAATCTCAATCAAAATCGTCGAAAAATGTGAAAGTATGAAAGTGAGAAAAAGAGTAAGAAATTTTTGATATCATGGTTAACTTTTATAAAATGTGTGCAATGTGTGTGATTGACAATATGATAATTGGGGTGTTCTATAATGTTGATAATTGAAAGTCATTATTAGGAGTATAGTGGCTAATAATAAGTAAGTTAGTAATGTGAATGAAACAATTATTAAGTTTTAATGGTTTAGATGAGTGTAAATATAATAGTCTGAAATTATGTTGAAGTTTTAATTAAAGATTAATTTTATAGAGTTTAATATATATTATTAATAACTAATTTCTATTTTAAAATGATGTAGTTTTTTAAAACCTTTTTTTATTATGTGGATAGTTTTAGGAGTCGATGAACTTAGTAAAATTTATATAAATATTTTTAATACAGACCGTATAATATAAATGATCATAAAATATTAAATACACTTAATATTTACATAAAAACTTTCAAAAATATATAAGTAAAGGGCTATATGAAAAATTCACATTACGAGAAAAATTCAACACTTCATTGGTAATCTCTTTTGGAAACAATATCTACCTACGGAAACTTATATTATCGACACATTCATAAGGAATCATCTTGTGAAATTTGTGGATACGATACATAATGTATTAACCATGCTTTATTCCAGTGTCCGCTGACTCGGCAAACGTGGGCTCTGTCGCATATTCCCTCAGCACCCTCTAGTTTTCCTCTAAACATCTAATTGGAAACTTGGACTTCCTCCTGTGGAGACTACCAGACATGTCACCAAATGATTTGATTCTAGAGTTTTTCCATGTATCGTTTGGTTTATATGGAAAGCACGAAACGACAAGGTGTATAAAAATATAGACCGAACTGCCATATACATTCTGGAAAAGGCTCGTAGGAAAAGTGAGACTTGGTTCATGTCACCCGCGCTAAAGAATCCGGAGGAAGGTAAGGCTGTGAGTAGGGCAATACCCAATCCTAGGCATAATGATCATTCCCCATTTGCCTGTTCTGATGGATCATGGAAAAAGGGGGGAGCGTACGTTTGGAATACGATGGATACTTACGTTGAAAGATGGAACCAGAGATCTATTAGGCATGCGAGGTACACACAGAGGACAATCACTGTTATATACGGAGTTTCTAAGTCTTCGTTGGACAATGTATAGTCTGCACAAGATGCAGCAATATTGTGAGAGATTTTATACAGATTCTACGGACTTGATCCAAATTCTACAAAACTCGAATGGGTGGCTAATCTTTGCAACGGAGATAGAGCAATTTAAAGAAATTCGGTAACTCTTTCGAAACTTCTTCCTTACATACCAAGCAAGAGAACATAATGTACAAACAGATGAACTATAAAAAAAGCGCGGAGAAAGAACTCTGTCTTTTTATATATAAACAGTTTAATACCATAGTGGTTTGAGTGGTTCGAAAATACGTCATGTATTTTATGACCGTTCGATGATTGTATTGGTTATACCAAAGTGAAAGAAAAAAGAAAAACATATATAAGTAAAGAAACAAAAATCTTAAAATATCTTGTAAATGAAAGCGTTCGATCTAACAGTCAAACATAAATATCAAACTCGAACAAAGGAAGCGTCACATTTGACTTTTGTTTTCCAAAGCGTGATGCGTCATGGGATGCTCAAGCTCAACCACTAACACTCTCGATTCTCAAATCATTAACCTTTCCATTTAATTATTCCCCTTAATTATTCATACTGTCTCTCTTCCGCCATTACACAACAATTCTCCAAACTTGTGAATTATTTCGCCTCCGTCTTATCTCGCCGCCAGGTCGAAAATCTCTTCTCCTCGTTTTCTTCGTTCTTCCGATGTATCTATTGTTTTCGTACGTTCCGATTGTAAATTGAAGTTTGTTCTCTGATCCGGTTTGATTCTGTGTGTTACTTTAAATATTTTCCAACGAAATCCGATCCCTGAAATTACTTATTATTATGGGTTATTCGTTTTGATTCTGGGTTTTCGCGGCTTTGTTAGTTAAATATCATCATGTTCTTCTCGAGATTCGAATTTGTTGAATGTCTTCCCTCAACTTTTACAGGTTTGGTTTGTTCTTCTGCTTTTGTGGTTATTAAGAGTGTCACATTTGCTGTTGTGGAAGATGGGTTCTGGGCAATGGCACGTTGAGAAGAGGTCTACTTTGAGGAATGATTCGTTTTTAAAAGAGTACGGTCTAGTCTCTGAATCTGGGAGCCTCTCGATCATTGTTCTTGGTGCATCTGGTGATCTTGCCAAGAAGAAAACTTTTCCTGCGCTTTTCAATATATACCACCAGGTTTAAAAGTCAAAAGTTCTCATTATGTTTATTTTTTTTTTTTCATCACCAACTGTTTTGTGATGGTTTTTGGTTACATGAGCACAGGGACTCCTTAATCCAAATGAAGTTTGCATATTTGGATATGCGAGGACTAAGATTTCTGATGAGGAGCTGAGAGACCGGATTCGTGGGTTAGATTATCGGCCTTTTAGTTTTGTTGCATCTGAATTGTTTTCCTTGATTCATCTATTCTCTGAGTCAATGAAATGTTATAACATGTAGATATCTTGTTGATGAGAAGGATGTCTCTAAGAAAGCAGAAGCTTTGTCAAAATTTCTACAGCTGGTTAACATATACATTTTAGAGCATTTTGATTACACGATTGCAGTCCCGTTTTTTTTTTGTTACTGAAAAAACACAATTCCTGGATTCAAATTTTTGTAGATCAAGTATGTGAGTGGCCCTTATGATTCTGAGGAGGGGTTCAAAAGATTAGACAAGGAAATTTCAGAGCACGAAATCTCGAATAAGAGTTCTGAAGGATCTTCCAGGAGATTGTTTTATCTTGCACTCCCGCCGTCTGTATACCCTCCTGTATGCAAGATGATCAAGGCATGGTGCAGTAACAAATGTGAGTTACGATTAAAATTGACCAGAATCACTAGATACAAAAGATTAACATTTTTAACTCTCATGGCTGTACCTGTTACCAATATTTGATTACCGACTTAGGTTTCATTGGAATACATAAGTTAAAGTCATTTTGCAATTCCTCTTGTTTATATCGTCCAGCTGGTCTTGGAGGATGGACTAGGATCGTTGTTGAGAAACCATTTGGAAAGGACCTGGAATCTTCAGAGCAACTGAGTTCCCAGATTGGAGAGCTGTTTGATGAATCACAGATTTATCGTATTGATCACTATCTGGGAAAGGAATTAGTTCAAAACATGGTAACTCCTATTTGCTTCTAGTCAATACTTTCTTTATTTAGACAGACAAAGGTCATCTAACCCATGCATCATAGTGTAGTTGGTCCTTCGGTTCGCCAATCGCTTTTTTATGCCACTATGGAACCGTGACAATATCGCGAATGTGCAGGTGTGAACTTGATCGCTTATCACATTTTCTTAACTTTGTTTGGAGTTGAATCCATACAAATCTCTATTTCTTTTTGCAGATCGTTTTCAGGGAAGATTTTGGAACAGAGGGCCGTGGGGGATATTTTGATGAATACGGGTAATAGTCTGTAATCTTTTCTAATGAGGCGACATTATCATTGCATTCTGATGACTTTTGTTATTTTCCATGCAGAATCATTCGTGATATTATTCAAAACCACTTGCTCCAGGCAAGTATCCGCACTTGAAATATTTGTGTTATGTGAAAAACGCATGAAATTTTCATCACAAGTCTTGGCTTTGCACTCCAAGTGAACCTCCATTTGACTGTTTTCCTTGAAACAGATGCTTTCATAAATTAACTAAGTTTGGTTTACTGCAGGTTCTCTGCCTTGTCGCCATGGAGAAACCAATCTCTCTTAAACCCGAGCACATCCGGGATGAGAAAGTGAAGGTGGTCACTATTTTCAGTCATATGTGCATTTCTGATTCATGTTGCTTTTAACTTTTCTGTTGGATTTAGTCACATTTTCATTACCAAACTTCTGTAGGAGGTTACTTTTCATCCTACTGGATCAAGTGATATTTTTTCATTTGCGTCTTCAGCCAATTAATACCAAGTGACTGATATTTTTTAAATGAACTTCAGGTTCTTCAATCGGTGATTCCTATAAAAGATGAAGAGGTGATTCTTGGACAATACGAAGGGTATAAAGATGATCCAACTGTTCCAAATGACTCGAACACTCCAACATTTGCCACAACAGTTCTTCGCATAGACAACGAAAGATGGGAAGGTACCGTGTCCCCTTCACTTTACATCTTTACATTTTTCTAGGTCGAGTTTGGAAGATCATCTAAAAGAGGACATGAACAGGAAGAAAAAAAAAAGAACTAGATGTTAGTTCAATTCATATTGTCCATTATATGGCTTTATTCTTCTACAGTAGTCCATGGAACTCTGCTCTTGCATAAAACAAACTCTCCTGAATCTATATCGTGATGTAACATCTTCAAATGGAACAAACATTAGCTCAGTTCGTATGGTCCATCCATCAGTTATTAAACACTCTCTTCAAGTGTTGCCTCTATGTACAAATCCGTTTATATTAGTAGTGGTTATTGACTTTTGGATTGATTTCTCTTTCAGGTGTTCCATTTATACTGAAGGCTGGAAAGGCAATGAGTTCAAGGAAGGCAGATATTCGCATTCAGTTTAAGGATGTTCCTGGGGACATATTCAAATGTATGTATTGATACCAAATCGAACATTTCTCAGATATTAAGTTTATGTACTTATACCAAAAGTTAGTTGTTCTAAACTCTTATGCAATTCAACAGGTCAAAAACAAGGGAGAAATGAGTTTGTTATACGCTTGCAACCATCAGAGGCCATGTACATGAAGCTAACTGTAAGTGCACAAGGAACCATTCATAATTTACTATACTACAAAGAAATGGAAGATCTCATAAGCTATATATGTATGATGCAACTATTTGATTAATGTATCTTAGTGTGACTGCAAAACAGAACAATTGTCGAATGGTCAAATGCGTGTTAGCTGAAAACCTATTGTGAAATTATGGGTTTGTTGCACAGGTGAAGCAACCGGGTCTGGAGATGCAAACCGTGCAGAGCGAACTAGACCTATCGTACAAGCAACGATACCAAGGCGTCGTAATTCCAGAAGCTTACGAGCGCCTAATTCTTGACACGTATGAATCTAATTTTTATCTAGTTAGTATCAAAAACCTCTATTCTTCCCATTAATCGATCACATTATGTATCTCTCTGCAGAATCAAAGGAGACCAACAACACTTTGTTCGCAGAGACGAACTGAAGGTACTTTATCCCTCTCCTTTTCATCACTTTGAATACCCCTGAATCAGTCAATCTACGTTACAAGTTTTATAGTGATGAATGAATTGCTTTCAGGAAAATGATAATATATATGTCATTTCAGTTAACACATTCTTTCTCAAACTCTTTTGTTACGTTAGAGAATAATAACTTGACATGATTTCAGAACCAAAAGCATCCTGATTTTACATCAATCTGGTGTGTAAAGTCTTGATTTTTTTTACAATTGAGAAGATCTTAAAACATATATATATGTTTGTGATATGATCAATCACAAAACAGGCAGCTTGGGAAATCTTCACTCCGCTGCTTCACAGGATCGAAAAAGGAGAAGTGAAGTCGATTCCATACAAAGCAGGAAGCCGAGGCCCAGCCGAAGCAGATAAGCTACTAGAGAAAGCTGGTTATTTGCAGACCCATGGCTACATTTGGATCCCTCCTACATTGTAAATGCTATAAACATGGAGATATTATGGAGTTGATGATGATGATGGCGACGACCATGAAAACGATGATGATGACAGTGACGATGATAACGACAGTGACGATGACGACGATGATGACAATGAGTACACAAAATAAGAGCTTCTCTTTTTCTTGTTTCCTTCCTGAATAAAAAAATCTCTTCATGAGTTTGTAACTGAATTTTATGTATACTATTGTGTTTTTCACTAAGACATTGTTTATGTCTTATGTTTTTGGTTTTTTAACCATATTTGCAAAGCGGCTTTGTAGAAAAACTATTTAAATTCAATTTTAATTAAGGATTAAATCTCGTGATTTTAAATTTATTATAAAATTTGATAGTTTTCGTTATTTAATCGAATATATATTAAATACACCAACATAGAATGGTTAAACATTTATAAATTTGGTTTTATTACACCGATCAATTTAGGAGAAAATAAATAAAAATGTGTTACAGTTCAATTTAAGAAAAATAGATAAAAAATTATTTATTTTTTTTGTGGAAAAAATGACACACACGTTTTAAATGCAAGAGACGATGATATATAAACAAAATTTATTAATTGCAATTTTAGTTTTAATTATTATTTTTAAAAATAGAATGTATTATTTTTACATATTATATGATACTTATGATAAAAAAAAAATAGTCGTCAACGCAAAAAGATAAATATGATGTTAATTTTTTTATAGAAATTTATTAAATCGTTAGCTCACTTCAATAAAACTAAAAGGTAAAAAATGAAAACATTACTTAAAACCAAAAATAGGAAAGAATATTGTTAAAAATTTATGGAAAAACAATAATTATTATTGACTATAGCTAAGTTAATTAATGAACGGCTTATGTTAAGAAAATGTCGTTAGTGCAATGAAAATATATAGAGACAGTAATTTATTAGTGGAAAAAAAAAACAACAAAACATTTATTATTTGTGTATTTATTTAGAAGTTATAGTTACAGACACGCGCCAAATTCGCAGCATCAACCCTAAGTCCCTTATTGAAAACACCTTTCTTCTCCCATTTTAAACAAATTTCTCTCTCTCTCTCTCCGATCTTCTTCTTACGCACAATCCTTTCTCTCTCTCTCTCTCTCTCTCTCTCTCTCTCTCTCTCTCTCTCTCTCTCCTATTTCTTTCTTTTTCTTTTCCGCTGATTTTGCGATCTCCCATTCGTTAGATTATCCATCACGATTATGATTCATTCTCTCGCCGTTTTTTTGTTGGATCTATTGTAGATTTCTTTTTCTTGTCAAAATTGATTGCTGTTCTAGTCTTTTGATTTCGTTCTTTTCTGAGATTTCTTCCTTTTCTAAATCTTCTTCCCAGTTTTTTAGCGTTACTCTATTAACCTTTTGTGTTTTGGATCAGATGCGTCATTGAGCTATTGAATTTTTTTTTACTGAAGTTCACTGGTTCGTGAATGGAGATTAATCGCGACGAGCTTTAGAGAAACAATTTGCGTGATTACAGAAAAGTATAACGGGGTTTTGGTGATTTTGGTGGATTTGGGGAAGACAATTTCGTCAATAGAATGTCGTTTTCTGGCTATCAGATGTTTTACGAGACCGCGAATTGGGTTGGTAACGGTAATGGTAATGGCTCTTTGTTCAATGATTTTGTTGGTTTAGGTGAAATCACTGGAAATAATGTGCTTAGTAGTTTGCCTGAGGATCCCTTTTGTATGAACATTAGATCGACTTTGAACACAATCTCAGACTGGTTTCATGAGAATATAGATTTAGTATCAGAATCTCATGATGATGAACCAATTTGTGTTGATCACTCGCTCTTTGAGATCTTGGATTGCGTTAATAACAGCAGCCTCAAGTTCAATGATTTTGAGGGATTTGGTGAAGTCATTTTGCCTGAGGATCCATTTTGTATGGAAGTTATATCTACTTTGAACACAATCTCGGATTGGTTTCATGAGAATCAGAAGGATTTAGTATCGGAATCTCACGATGAACCAATCGGTGTTTTCGACAAGGTGCGATTCTCGAGACTGAATTGGTTGCATAATCCAAGTATGATTTCTCAACAGAAAACCGGTAGCACTGATCTTGATGATTGTGCTGGTGAACCTCATGATGCCTTTGAGTTAGTCCTTCCATATCTAGAGATGAAAGATATTCTTTCCGTTGAAGGGGTTTGCAGGTCCTTGCGTGACCTGGTTAGAAAAGAACCTTTTCTATGGAGAACCATTGACCTCAATGATTCTCTTCTTAAACATAGAGTGACTGATGATTCTCTTCAGAAGTTGACACGCCGCTCTCAAGGTAATCTCGAGTGTTTGAATCTCGGAGGCTGTGTAGGGATCACTGATAATGGCTTGATGCAAGTGCTTGCAAGCAATCCGCATCTCACAAAGGTTTAGTTTTCTAACGATAATAAAATTAAGCTGAGATTTTCATGTCGATTATCACGTTAGAGATATCTAGTTTCTGGATAAATTTCTTGAATGCGTCTTAAGAGACATTGTTATGCTGATGTTTTTACTAACTTCGACAATTGACAAATGCCTACAAATAGTTAGCTTACAATAATGGATTATCTCATTTAGATGGTCTGTGCAATTGTTTTCTGTTTTGAATTGTGTCAAGTCTCTGCAATCTGTCTTTATATGTTTTTTAAAACTTGATTCTTAATAGTTTTTTCTTTTTATTCTTGATCTTGTTAAAGTTGGTGTCCCTAACACGAATAATCTTATGAACATATGTGTTGCAGCTGAACGTATCGGGTTGTCTTAGACTAAGCACATCAGGAATGTTGTCCACTTTAAGAAACTTAAAATCCTCAAACCGACTTGGAGTCAAAAGCCTTATCACTGGTGGGGCATTATATTTCACAAAGGAGCAATTTAAAGAGCTGAACTTCTTACTTGGAGCAGATGCCAACGCTGGTACGAAACCCAGGAAGCAGAGATTATATACGTCGCGTAGATCAGAATTCTATTTAGAAGACGATCGAGTAACTGACTTGGAAATATGCCCGTGGTGTGAGAAACCAAGTCTGGTATTCGATTGTGCTGCAGAAGCATGTCCATTGAAAGATCATTCGTGTCCTAAATCGCCGTGCAGAGCTTGTGTAGTCTGCATAGAACGTTGCCACGACTGTGGGAGTTGCTTCAGTGACTGTGAACACAAGCCATTCTGTTTTGCATTCAGCTGTGTGGTCTGCTATAAGAAGAGGTCTAACCAGTGACAAGAGTTTTATTGAAGTCAAAGCCCAAAGAAGAACACATGACTTTGCGAAGAAGTATTAAAGAGTCTTTGAGGTATTAACCAAAGTCAATGAGGAGAGAGATGCAACAAAAAGGAAAAGGGAACATAAAATTACTCGCAACTCAGAGAAAAGGGTTCGTCTTCTTCCTCAGCTGCACCATGAAAGATCTGATAAAACTTGATGATCCTGCAACTGCGAATCATAGAGAGAGGGAGAGAGAGGGAGAGAGAGGGAGAGAGAGGGAGAGAGAGGGAGAGAGAGGGAGAGAGAGGGAGAGAGAGGGAGAGAGAGCGAAACAAAGGCAAGAGCTGTACAGGAGAAGCGAAGGAAGACACCTTAGTGTGGAGCTGAATGTTTTGTGGTGATGCCATATAAATTTGGTAATGGTTTGTGATAGTCACTATAGCTTTAAAACCTATATAGTGAAATAAGTAAAAGATTTGTTAAACCACCTACTTGAATTTTCATTTTGTATGGTTTGTTTTCATTTTCAAAACGAATCAGTCCACTCCTGTTTCAGACATACTTCGGAAATAGAAGCCCATGATCTTTAAGTCTAGAATGATATTTATCGGCAAACTTTCATTTCAAGATCTGGGAAACCATCTGTAGTGCCCTGGACCCGAATATCCAAATACAATCTAGAATTGAGCTAAAAAAACTCGATTCGGATCAGATTTGTAATCTATGAAATATCCAAATAAATTTTGGTATCTTGATAGTTCGATTATAAAATAATAATCTATCCAAACCGACAACCAAACTAGTGTTAAGAAAAACCAAAACTAACTAAATTTATTAACTCTCTTTTACCTAGATTGTTGGTTCCATTCCTCTTTCTTGAGCTTTTCCTGAGATTTCATATATTTTGGATATACTCATCAAGTTTGGATAGCTTTTTTACCTGATTTTTTTGGATAATTCAGATCTGAATATGAAATTATTAAAGATGCCAACATGACATTCATTAAAAACTTTCGATTAAATAAATTCTATTGAATTTAAGAAACTAAATTGATTTTAAAACACTCAACTAAAATCTCAAAAGTACAACATTATTCTTTTTTTTTTTTTTACTTTCAACCCTCATTGCCATAAAAAAATGTTAGGGAGATTCCACACGATAAGTCATAAAAGCTTTATCTCGAGAGTCGGAAAAGAAATGACCTAAAAGCCACAAATAGCAACAAACATTCCTCTTTTCACGTTGTTCATTACAAACAAAAGACCGTTGCTTTTTTTTGACACCTAAACTTCTCACCTGCAAATACAACACAATAAATCCTGGAATCAACCTCTCGAAGATACAAACCAAAACCAAACATCTTACTAAACCAAACAACTTTATACCAAACAATAACCCAATAAACTAACACTAACTTTAACTTCAAAAATAGCATATTCAAAACCGAAAAACTGAATGCAGATCATCAGACTCTACTACCCTGTGGCTGTGAGGTTCCATTCCTAAATTCATTTTCTTTCAATGTTCAAAGGAGTAAAGAGTTTAAAACGATGCACATACCAATTGTGTGCTTAACGACTAGGGTTGAGAGTAAAGAGCATGCTTTGTCCACCGGGTAAGTAAGCCACGTTTGGAGACTTAGCCAGTGTAGCAGCAACCTCCCTTGAAGCCTCAATCCTCCTAAGCTCGATTAGTCCCATTCCTGCTTTAGCTGTTGCATCTGATATCAGCTGAGCAGCTTCACTCTCACCTTCTGCTCTTATAACTGCCGCTCTCCTTTCTTGATCAGCTTTCATAACCACAAACTTAGATCTCTCTGCTTCCTGTTGAGCCACTTGCTTCGCTTCCACTGCCCTCGAGAACTCCAAACCGTATGATAAATGTGTGATGGCTACGTCGTCAAGCTGAATGTTGAAATCCCTGGCTCGCTTGATCAGAGAGTCACGAACAAGTGCTGAAACTTGAGGACGCTCGGTGAGGAGCTGATCAGCATTGAATTGAGCAACCACAGCCTTCAATACCTCATTTCCAATCGAGGGAAGAACCTTCTCGTCATATTCTAGACCCAATGTTTGGAAAATGGTTGGGAGACGCGAAACCTTCACAATAGATAACAACATCGATTTCTCAAAATTCGGGATGAATAAAGGGATCAGAGATAAACTAAAAACGCTTTTCACCACTCGAAAACTTCAGAATGATTATCAAAACCAAAATCTCTATATAAGTGCAGCATTTAGAGCGAGTCTGATTATCAGAACCCTAGATCTTGTGTACAACTGAAATTTTCGAGGCACAAAAACTAAATTATCCTGAAAGTGATAGCCACAAAATCAAACACATTACCCAGAATAAAGAGCTAAATCGACAATAGATACCAGGGAAGAGCATACCTCGGGACGAGAGAGAACACGAAGGGTGAGATTAACCATCTGGAGATCCTTGGTACCTGATACGGAGGAGAACGTGTGAGGCTTCGTACGGATATCGAAGATCCACGGCTTCTGTAGCAACGGGATAAGGAAATGAGTCCCTTCACCGACCGTCTGATCCAACACTCCCCTGAACCGATCGAAAAGCACTGCTCTCTCGCCACCATCAACAGTGTAGAGAGACGCATTCGCTACCGTGGCTACAGTTCCTAGACCGAACGCCGCCTTGGCCAAATTCGTCAAGAACGAAACCGCTGCTTGTTGGCTTCCCATTTTTCCTCCTAAAAATTCTTAGAACGAGAAGAATTGAGAAAGAAGAGACAGGAGGAAGGGGTTAAATTAGGGTTTATGGACATGAAATATTCATGTGGTTTATATTTCTTTAGGGCCAAAATATACGAACGAGAATTATAGGATAGCGGGTTGTTAAAGCCCATCTGAGGCCCAATATTATCCAAAACTTATTGGAATCAAATTGTAAAATCCAAATTCAAATATTTAAGTTTAAAAATCTTTTTTGATATTTTAAGGAAAATTGACAAAATAACACGTTTTAAAGTTTTGTTCCAACTTTTAAATTTTCAAATATATCACAAATTTAATATTAAAATACTTTTAAATTTTAATTTTAATAAGAAAAAACTAAAACCTAAATTCAAAAAAAACTCAAATATAATATTTTAATTATATTTGTAATATATATTTTAATAAAATAATTTGTGTTATTTTTAGAATATTAATTTTAGAGTGGTAAATTTAGAACAAAATTTTAAAAAGGTGTTATTTTAGGATATTACTCATTTATTTATGCTAACTATGTATTTTCAAAAATAATTTGTGATATTTTTAGAATTTTAAGTTTAGTGATAGATTTGGAAATTTTTTTTTAAAAAGTATTATTTTAGATATTTTTTAGTAATTTGTTTTTTAGATTATTATGATATAAACCTTTGCCATATTAAAAACCGAACTGAAACCAAAAATAATTTGGTTTTATCCGGTTTGGTTTTCACCTCTATACAAAAATAACAATCAGCTGTTTTGATCAGTACCGGCCGGTTTTTTCAAACTGATATCCATAATTAACAAACTGGATCCAACTCTCTTTTTAGTTCTTTCTCTATTTACTTTATATAGCTCTCGTGGTCAGCCTCAGTTGCCAAAGACGTTCAAGAAAACGTGGATTATAGCTATAAGGTGAAATTCGCAGTAGGAACAGTTTCAACTTCTTCAACGCGTTAGGCGAAGTAGCGTTTGCTTACGCGGGACATAATGTTGTCTTAGAAATCTAAGTCACAATTCTTTCCACACCAAAAAACCTTCGAAAGGACCAATGTGGGACGGAGTCGTGGTTGCTTACATTGTCGTTGCGCTTTGCTATTTTCCAGTAGCAATTTTTGGTTATTGGATGTTTGGAAACTCTGTTGATGACAACATTCTTGTAACAGTCACGAAACCGGCTTGGTTAATTGCAACTGCAAACATGTTTAGTAGTTATCAAACCGATTTTTTTTGTTACAGATATATGCGATGCCGGTTTTCGATGTGATGAACTTTAGACCGAGTTGGATCCTCCGGTTCATTGTCCTCAGTTTTTACGTTGAAAAGTGTGTGTGTACATAGTTTTTTTTTCTTTTGATAAGATAAGAGTTTCAAATTTGAGTATGATTCTGTAGCTGCAACAATGTTCGTTGGTATGGTTTCAATTTTTCGGCGGCTTATTGGCGTTTTTTGGTGGATTTGCGTTTGCTCCAACAACATATATAAATATAGCCTTGAAAGCTTAGAAGTTTGTTTACAAATCACATACTTCCTCAATGTGGATACATCATTTTCATCATCTTCAAACTCAAACTACCACATTGAGCATCAAAAGCCGACCATTTGCCTTGACAATGTAAAGAAACAAATGAAACACAACACAATGGTATTAACTTGTTTTTGTGTATAATTAAGGCTGCGCATTCGGATATTCGGTTCGGTTTTGATCGGTTATTTTTGATTTCGGTTTTTTCGGTTGGTAAGATTAAAGATCCATTCGGTTATTTTTATATTTTTGTTCGGTTTCGGTTCGGTTTCAGTTCGGTTATACTTCGGTTTCGGTCGGTTCGGTTATTAAATTTAAAAACCAAAAATAACCGAAATAACTAAAATGACCGAAAATAACAAAAAAAATAACCAAAAATAACAAAAAAAATAACCGAAATAACAAAAAAATAACTGAAAATAACTAAAAATAACCGAAAATAACATAAATATTTGAAATATCCGAAATATTTTTGGATAACCGAAAATAATTCAATTTTTTTAAAATATTATTTCAGTTTTCGGTTCGATTTTAGTTACTAACCAATAACCATAGTTTTCAAAACAATATATTTTCGGTTATTTTTTAAACGAATACCAACCAAAATCATTTTTTTGATTTGAATTATTTGCCCATTTTTTTGATTTGAATTATTTGCCCATTTTTTTGATTTGAATTATTTGCCCATTTTTTTGATTTGAATTATTTGCCCATTTTTTTGATTTGAATTATTTGCCCATTTTTTTGATTTGAATTATTTGCCCAGACCTATGTATAACATAACACTAAGGGTGTAAGGACTCATGAAGTATCTTTGCAAAAAGTTCTATTAAGCTTTTGCTTCGTGTTTTTACGTATTCAAACACCACAGTGATCAGTAAGAGAGAAATCCATTCCGAAACTCATACAACGATGAGCCAAAGAATGTACCTTTTCTTAAAAAGACTAAAACCTTCATTTCTTGTGTCTCTGTGCCTTGTTACGTACATGCCCTGGCTATTGTTTTATACATGTATATATTATCTATATACACCTTTTTCCTTCAATCGATTTCACCTTCTTCAACGTCAGTTGCTAGGTTTGGAACAGCAGGAGCCGCCTCGGGTTCTTCTTCATCTTCGTCTTGTTTCATGTACAGTCCGAGTTGTTCAAGAGGGTTACTTCCTCTGAGGTTGAAACTTCCAAGTGCTTCTAAAGGACTCTCCGGGCTGATTTCATCGGCTGAGCTTGGGAATTGTTCAGGTGCACTCGAACTCAACATCTCCAAATCCTCAAGAAATCGTGAGTTCTCATTGATCTCTACAGTTTTCTCCATCTGCAGTTAAGTCACATGTCACTAAAAAAGAAGCTCCGCCATGTGAATCCAAGAAACAAATAACACACACGTTACATTATGATAACAGAGAACGTGCTTCATCCATACACATTTTACTCTTAATCGAGTGTTTTTAGAGTTTGTGATTCTTTAATGCAAGTCATGTGTTTGCTATTTACCTTCAATAAAGCTTGGCGAGCAGCTTCTCTTTCAAGTTCTCTTTTCAGCTTAGACTCAGCAGCAGCTTCTGCAGCGGCCTCTGCTTCAGCTTGGCGACGAGCTTCTTCAGCAGCCTGTGCTTCAGCTTGTAGTCGTGCTCTCTCTACCAACAAAATAGATGATTCAGTTAAACGAACATCAAACTACATACTTGCTCTTGTAAGAAGGATCCGGAGATATAACAAAAATTCAACAAATCGGGTATATAAACAACCTATCTTCTTCTGCAATTCGAGTTCTTCTCTCTCCTTGCGTAGCCTTTCTGGGTCTCCCTTGTCACTGTTCTGCTCTCATGAGATATCAAATTTAAGCTATAATTTAATCAAGGATAAAGAAGACTACTTCTCAATTCAGGAATTAACTAATGCAAATGTGAACGTCGCTATTGTGTGTTTAAAATTTGTTTCTTAAAGAACTTAAATGAAAAAAATTCTTATTTCCGAATCTCTATCTCCAAGATTCTGTGATTGTTTAGACTGTATCCAAATAATCTGCTACAAAATATAAAAACCCGAGAAGCTATTTGCAGTCTTCCTGGCGTATGGTTAGGTTAATCAGCCACTGCGGCAATTCGAGCCACAAAATTTCAAAATGAGTTGTGGCCTGACCGGAAGCGTAATCCAGTCACCACTTAAGTCAAAATCAATACAGGTTAAATTGAGGATAAGTACAGACCTGTGGAAGTGTTTTCTCGCGTGCTTTTAGAATGATATCTGCAAATCGGTTCTTCAACAGCGCAGCTCTATAGCGCTTCTCAGGTGCAACCTGAGCTTTTAATGTATTTCCTGAAGCATTAAGTCAGAACTGTGAGATACTCACTTCATGGCTCAAACAGAGAAACTCTTTTTTCTCTGCATCTCACCATCACGTTGACCATCTGATTCATCAGAATTAGGCTTCTGCTGAGAACAAATATCTATCTGCTCCATCTCAGCAGTAGAATCTACAATAAATAAACTGTAAATTTGTATCCAGGGAAGATTCTTCAACACTAAGTTTGAATCCAGCCACCAACAACATATATCACATTTCCCTACTGTGGCTAAAACTAAAGATGTTCAAGCAGAGCAATAGAATTTTAACCAAGAAACAAGAAATGAAAAACAAACCCTCAAGTATATGATTAAATCTTAATACCATAGTACTGAATTCAAGGACTATAAGTACTCACGACTTCCTTCGAAAAGATCACCAATTCTTGTATCTTCAACTCTTGGCGCCACAGAATTTGCAGTTTCGGGCATCTGAGAAATTATCAACTGTGGCTTAGATTCATAACAAGCTACCTGGCGTGAAAATTTGACATTACAGATTATACCATGGTACGATCTACTTGAACTGTGGGTTTTGCATCACCAGATTGATCTTGGGAGCTACCAGACTCCGAATCTGAAAAGCAACAATCTATTCAGTAACATACAGAATCAGTTTCAATGGCATGATGCCTGTTCCATGATATATGAGATCCCAGGTTCTGCAAAGATTTGTTAAGCTACAGACTTTTATCCTACTGTCTTCACTGACACAAGAACTAGGCTCTCACCGAGCTATCTATCATATATAATTAACTGCATCAACAAAAATTTATTTTAATGAAATCAACAACCACCACAGAATTACATGAAATCTAGCAAAAAATGAACTCTGATATTTCATCACTCTCCTTTGATTCTTTGGGCAACAAAAATTTATTTTAATGAAATCAACAACCACCACAGAAATACATGAAATCTAGCAAAAAATGAACTCTGATATTTCATCACTCTCCTTTGATTCTTTGGGCAAATAAATAATAATATGGTAAATAGTAACAATTCAAAAATCATGATATCAACATAAGAGGCGAGGCAGTATATAAAGCTTCTGATATAACATGAAGTGAAATTTTATAACATCCACAGTGAATCTATAGCAGAAAAAATTCTACAAAGGAGCTGAGGGATATATATAGGTTGCAACTAACCACTGGAACTCCTTGAGATAGGAGGTTCATTTCCACTGACATACTCATCAGCCAATTCATTTCCTATAAAAAGGAACACAGAGGCAAAGAAAAGGTAAGAAAATTGGTGGACACAGAGATCATCGACCAGTGTAAATCCAGTACATAATTTGCAAACAAAATCTGAGTTTCACCTCGTTGCAGTGACAAATTGCTCGGTCCTGAACCATTAAGAAGCTACAACAAAAGAAATATCCTTCTTCTCAGTAAAATTGTCTAAAAAGTTATTCCACCAGCTGAGATGCTAATTACCTCTATTTCGCATGGTTCAACATTTGACTCCTTTGCTTCTTTATCTTTTATGTATTCATTTATAAGTTTTTGAAGAGTGAGCAGTACTTCATCACTGAGAACATCAATGTCTATCTCAATCTCATCTTCTGCAATTTCTTCCCCATTTGAACTGTGTTTCTTCAAAAAGTCAATGATCTGTGCAGGAAGTTCTTCCAGTAGAGATTCTAGTTGCCTCCCCAATCTATGCCTTCCATCTGGTGTCATAAGTGGCTTCACAGATTCTGGAACACGCTCTCTAACGGGTGATGCTATCTTTCTCTTTTTCGCCAGAGGGACAGATATAGCAGCTTTCTTTTCGTCTCTGGGTTCCAATGTTACTGCAGGCAAAGTTTGCATGCTACACGCTGGTATTTTTTTTTCGATACTTTTCCACCGCGCTTCAAACAATTTACTAAGGATATCCCCCATAATGTGAACATCATGTCCTGGAGGGTTATATGTCATTGCATTGGTAAATGTAAGCCTCACATCAGCAGCAAACTCATGTGGGCTTGAGTATACACCAGTCGCTAAGTTCTTTTTTATTGTCCCCAAATCCATGGGATGTTTGATAATAGTGAAATAGTCAGGTATGTTTAGTTTCACTACATCAACTGGCGCCTGAAAAACCCAAGAATGAGGATGAGACCACAACTTTTTCAGTAGCGTATCACATTGCTTCAACAGTGCCATGTTAGGAACGATAGCCACAGAATCTTTTGTAGACATAAACTTTCCTGAGGTGCCACGGTTCCATCCACGAGATGTTCCAGTATGATGCCGAACTTTCTTTCCTGGTCCCGTTGCAAAATCAGATGCCTTCTTCAAATTTCTTGCTGGAGATGATAGTTGAGCTGTGCTAAAACCCACCATATCACTGGTAGATGACACAGAGGCTGGATTCATTATCTGCAACTCAACATTTTTAAGAACAATCTTTGTCTGCTCCAGCTCAAGTTTGAACCGATGAATCAAATCCTTCCGCTCAGATAGTGCCATGTTATACAAGGAAATGACTTCTCTCTGGACACCATAAGGATCTTCATAACTAGAATTCAACCTAATACACTTTCGTGCAGGAGTGCGTGAATTCTCAGATGCAGTGACCTCGGTATCGATCTGTTCGGAGCTGCCAGAGCCCTCTGATTCATCAGGCGCTTCAAAAGCATTCTGATAATACCCTTCTGGGAGCTCAGCACTTTCAACCATTTTTTTGGGCAAGAATTTCCACAAATATATTCTTCACTGCCTTCTACAGTTCACAAGTCACCACTTGCAGGAGACCTGCATTACATATATCTATCCACTTAAGCAACAGAAACCACAGAGACGATTTATTTTCCCATTTCAACAGATAAGAAGTTCATCTATTTGCAACTTTTTCGCAAAATTTCCACAGGGACAAGAAACTTGTTATGACAGAAAAAGACAGATCTAAACAACATGAAATATGAATGTCCGAATCAAAAATACCTAAAATTTCTAAAGAAAACGCTAGAATAGGACCCTAACATGAAACCCTAGGCAGTTCAATGAAACAAACTCGAGCCCTAGCCGTCAGTTCAAATGAGACTCTGTTTTAAACTAATCATTCAAAACTGGGAAAACCCCACAATCAAAATAGATTGAATTTTACCATCAGTATCTCCTACAGCTGAATCGCCACAGGCCTTCGCGAGCCAAATTTTTACCTCCTCTAAGATTAACTTCAAATCAGACGAAGACGGGATTTGAAATATCAACCACGGATGCGAGCTCTCCAGGTAAGAATCAATCCAACGGGAAGAATAATTCCAGAAACCGGAAAATTCAGCGAAACCCTAGAATAAAAACCATCCCCAATTTCGGAAATTCCAAAGAGCCGTGAACCAAACCACACAACTCAACCTAAAAGATTGAGGAAGAAATCTTTGAATCTGGAATCGACTGTGGAGACAAAACCTGAAAAGCTCGAGCCTCGAGATCAAATCGTAAGCCAAACCCTTCGAATTAAATATCGGAGCTTTCGCGTGAGAAAAAGCTGGAGACAAAATGAAGCCCGAGACTCAGATAAAGATATATATAGAGAGAGAGAATTTCTCATACTTAATATATTTTCACCGACATAAGCTAATTTTCTGATCGGACGAACCAAATTCATTAAAGAAATAGCCGCCAGATCCATATCCAACGGTCAAGAATCAAGATGGTTATTTCTGCGTGGATTTTTTTCCCTTACGTATCCTACGTGTTATAAGGGTTAACGGTAAAATATATTAGCGTCACGAGCCCGTTATTCAAAACGTTGACTTTTACAAATATTACACAAAAATGTAAACTCTAAAATTATGCAGAATTTTCAGTATCATACTTCTAAATTTATTTTCAAATACGCTATTTATTTTTATAAAACATCATAAATTTAATATAGAAATGATTAAATATTTTTTTTAAATGTTTTAAATTTTAAAATATCAGAAGTAAAGTATAGTATTTTAGTTATATTTATAATTTATTTAGATAAAAAATATTTGCACATTAATATATGCTATTTTGTGAGAAAAAAATTATTTTTCAAACAAAATTAAATTATCTTATTTTAAAATTTTCTCATAGATTTAGTGAATTACAAAATTAATTTAATTTATGATAACTAACAATAATTAATTTTGCAAAAAAATAAGATTTATTAATTTAAAAAAGAAATTTAAATTTATTATTTTAATAATATTTATTTTAGCTAAATAAAAGATAATAGCAAATTCTTAAACATCAATTTTAGAAATCTTGTGCTTTGTTAATTATAATAAATTTTTAAATAACATCCTAAAATAGCATTTTTAAATTTTTTTATTTCAAATCTATCATCTTAAAATTAAAATTCTAAAATAGCAATAATAATTATGTGAAAATATTTATTCAATTTAAATAAATTATACATAAACTTAAAATATTATATTTAGATTTCTTTTTTCCAATTTAGGGTTTAATTTTTTTCATTAACAAAAAGTTTTAATGTAATTTAAACTTAAATTTATGTTATTATTAGAAATTTAATCTAATGATACTAACTTTTAAAACAAAAACTTAAAAAAAAATTATTTTAAATAATTTCCCTATACTTTTTACTAATTAAATTGAAACAGTATTTCCAATCTGTAAAAAAAACCAAAAATATCTTACATTTTGTTAGATATTCAATCTAAATGCGAATCCTTAATTCCTAAATAATAATTTCTAAACCCAAAAAAATATTCTACACCAATTTTATATATTGTTAAAACAGGTTTGGAACACTAATTTTAAAAATAATATTAGGGTTGAATCTTTACTTTAATGATGAAAAAATAGAATAATATCTTAAAATACCATTTTTAATTTTTTATTCCATATTCATCATTTTAAATTTAAAATTACAAAAATAACATAAATAATTTTTAAAAAAAATACATATTTACCATTAAAAATATAATTAAAATACTATATTTGGATTTTTTATAATTTTATAAAAAAATTAAGGTATTTTAACATTAAATTTGTATTATTTTTAAAAATTTAAACTAATAATAATATATTTAAAAAAAAAAATTAAAATAATATTATTTTTATCGATTACCCAAAAAAATAAACAACTAAATGCGTAAAATAAATAGAGATAAACATGTTTACGAGATTTAAGTTTTCCAACCAACATCCTGTGATCATATTTGAATCCATTAAAATTAAATTAAATTAAAATTCAATTGCCAGTGCATATATCAAGTCACATATCTACTGCTATATTTACAATATAATAGTAATAGCCAATGCAATGTTAAGCCAAACTCTAATCATGTCGACACTTGAATCATAATATATGAGTCATGCATATAACATTTTAGTCATGTTGTTTGTCAATCACAGTTTTTTACGATTGCAGTTATGATAGATTTTTCTTTGTTTATTTATTGCACCTATTTGCGGTCAATCGCAACGATCAAACGCTACATTTTACGTTACAATTTTTTTAATCGCTAATTAAAACAATAGTATAACTAAAACTTTGGGGTCAGCCACAACTGTAACTATCGACGATAGATAAACGAAAAACATATGCTGCAGCCACATTGTTAATCATAGCTGCAACCGCCGATAATGGATAAACGAACAAAACGTTTACAAGTGTGTTTTATGCGGAATGAGAATTTTATAAAATATTTTTAGACATATTTTAAAAATATTTGATATGCAAATATATAAATATATATATATCACAATAGCATATATATATATATATATATATAATTATATAGTGTATTTTTAAAGATATCGCGTATTTGATGTAACCATCGATAGTAAATTTTTAGTAAATTGAATTT
Source organism: Pugionium cornutum (assembly GCA_018901935.1). Lineage (NCBI taxonomy): Eukaryota > Viridiplantae > Streptophyta > Magnoliopsida > Brassicales > Brassicaceae > Pugionium > Pugionium cornutum. The sequence continues at coordinate 37,250,656 of CM032163.1, forward strand.
AAATATGACTGTTTTGTAAGCATGACATATTTTCTAAATCACACATCAAAACATGTTAAATTATCAAAATTATCAAAAAAAAATATTTCTCAATTAATATATAAATATATGCATAAACAGGTTAGAGATTTTCCTTCTTTAAAAAGAAAAAATTTTAATTATCATGTAAATTTGTTTCTCATATGCCTTAGCATATATACCATAATATAGTTATAAAAAAAAATACTTTTACTTTTGAAATTAAATGGTTTGCGAGATATTATGCATTAAAAAGAATTAGGGCAATTAACAAAAATAATATTATTTTAAGTTTTTGTTCCAAATATATCAATATTAGTTTAAATTTCCAAAATAACATAAATTTAGTACTAAATACTTTAACACTTCTTTCTAATAAGAAAAAATTAAGCTATAAATTAGAAAAAAAATTCAACTATAATATTTTAATTATTTTTATAATTTATTTATGATAAATATATATATTTTTAAACTAATTTATAATATTTTTGAAATTTTAAGTTTACATTGCTAAAATTGAAACAAAAACTTAAAAGTATGTTATTTTATATTATTATTCTACTTTTATAGTTATATTGTAATTTTAATTATCTTGTAATTTTGTTTGTCTTATGCATTAGCATATATACCATAATATAACTAAAAAACAAAAAAAAAAAGTCCACTTTTACTTTTGAAATTAAATATTTTGTAAGATATTATGCATTAGAAAAGAATCATATATATCCATAGAAAATAGAGAATTTATCAGATCAAAAAATTTCCAGATCTTACAAATCAAACACATTGATTTCGAAAGATTTACAGTTCATGTTTCAATAACATAATACTTTTTATAGTTATGTTTACAAATTATTATGTTATTCTATATTAAACAACTTCATATTGCATAAAAGTTTGAATTTTAAGAATCATGTTTAGCCAACCTATATAAGTACCTCTTTATTATTACTCTATTATTTAATTAATTTTGTCATATTGTGAAGAGCATAAAATAATTTTTATATTAGGATTTTATTACTTTATATATATATATATATATATATATTGTATTCGAAGTCATATTTACATATTGTATTCGAGATGATATTTACATATTGTATTCGAAATGATATTTACATATTGTATTCAAAATGATATTTACATATTGTATTCGAGATGATATTTACGATAATATGTACATATTGTATTCGAGGTGACTGATAACCTCATTAGTGACAATATATAACTAGTGATAATGATCATATTCACGACAATGATTATGTTAGTATATGATTCTCAGTAGAGAATTTATTTTAGCTTTATATCGTTATGTGTATACAATATATTTATATCATTAAACAAAAAACTTTTGTAATTTGAGTGTTTTTACTAGTCGAACTAATGCCATAACCTTTTTGTCTCTAGTTATCAAAGTTATATGTTCTTCTATAATGATAGTATTCATCGATTCAAGTTGTGTTAGTATTTGTGTTTTACTTTATATAAATGGTGGATTCCACTAGTTGTGTAGGTGAGTATGGTAAGATGTTACCTACTACAATTAATTAGAATATAGCATATGGTTGTCATGTTTCACCTAGTTAAATTGTTCATCATTCAAGTGGCAAACTGTTTGGACAAATTTTAATTAGTTCAAATCGACACAATATTACAAATAACAAAAGAATATATATCATTAATATATTATTTGAAAAATATTTTTTTGTCATTGTACCACAACATACTAGTCTAATAGTCTAATATTTTCGTACGAATATTTAATACCCTCATATGAAAGAAGGTGAAGTCGAAGTCCATACCTCTGGTATGAACGTAGAGATGATGCAACCATTAGTACACGTACTGCTCCCCATTATTTGAAAAACATTTGACGTGTTATTAATCGAAATATCATGCTGACGTGTAAGCACTAAAATGAGTTTTAAATAAATATATAAATACATTTAAATTATTAGAATAATTACTATATGTTATTTTTATTAATTTGGTTAGAGAATCAATAAATTTTATTAAATTAACCAAAAAATACTATTAAATTCGTTAAAAATAATTATTTTTATTTCTTTAATTATATATAAAAAATTAATATTAAAAATAATTTTAAATAAAAATAAAAATTATATAAAAATTTAATTTATATTTACTAATAAATAATATTATATAATTTGTTAATATTTTTCAGAATAGGTATAAATCTAGTATATATTGTATTAATCTTCAAATTTCAATTACAATTTATTTCATTCGAGGTGACAATGACTTCGTTAGTACAAATGATCTCGTTCATGGAAATGATCACGTTAGTAAAATAGGTAGTTTTATCGATGACAATAATCTCATATCAACTTCCTTATTTATTGGATGTTGCCACATATTTCCACCGGAATAAATAGGATGGATATATTAAAACATTTTTATAACTTTCGGAATTTAGGTTCATATATGAACCTCATCCTCCTTGGATTAGGACTCTCTGGATACATCTAACCAATTATTGTACACAACTTAGACTTTTCACCACTTTTGATGGGTTGATGGTTGTAAAAAGGATTCAATTGATTTAGCAAAACGCAATTGATATTGTCGAAATCCTCCTAATGATACTCCTAGACAATGATCTTTTAACTATTTTTAGTTATTTTTGATAATTATTTATGTGTCTTTAACCATTATCAAATATCAAATACGTATTTGTTGGTGAATCTATTTCACTCAATAATACATATATATGGTACTAAAAAATTAATGTACTAGAAAATTTGAATCTCTTAATATTAAATTTCTAATTAAAATTGATATATATATATATATATATATTTAAATATTTATTAGTCATTATGTTATAAATGAGTAAAATCTAATGGATATTCTAAACCTGAATTTTTTTATGTCCACATATTGATTCTCTTTTTTCTAAAAATATAATTTTTATAAGAGAAATTACTTCAAATACCTAATATTTTACCCGTAATTATTAGTTTACCAGGCGAAAATGAAGATTTGTTAGATTATCCTATATTTTAAGAAAAAATCATTTTTGCCATTAGTTATATTAAATTGTAATTAATAAAATAATTTATTTTAAAATATTTAATAAAAAAATATTTGGAGAGGGAAATATAAGAAAATTGAATCGACCGTTTCCTTATTTCTTTCCTTAATCGATATTTTCTCTCTCTCTCTTCTCTCTCTTCTCTCTCTCTCTCTTCTCTCTCTCTCTTCGCTCTCTATCTCATCTTTTCTCTTTCTCTTCTCTCTCGCGGTACTCTCTCTCACGGTACTTTCTCTCTCTTTTTTACGTCGTCATCGTTCTCTCGTCATGTCACCTCTCGCCGTAAGTTTCGTTTCTCCCCTTTTTTTCGTTTCTCTCCTTTCTTCTCCGTTTCTTCTCCTCGCCATCGCTGTGACTCAGTTAAGGTAAAATATTAGTTTATGTTTAGTGTTTTTTCGTCTTCAATTGTTGCGTTTGTCATTCTTTTCATTGTCGTTGTTTCAGGTGCCTCTTCGTCTTCCATCGTAACCCAGCGATTCCGCTGTGGCTGTGAATTCATCTTCGAAATCGTCTCCGAATTCGTCAATAGCGTTTTGTCGGGTTATCTGATGTGTTATTACTGAAATCTTCTTGAATTTTTATGTATGTCATGATAGATTTATTATGTATTTATGGCAGATTTATTATGTATTTATGGCAGATTTATCATTTAACTGTGGCAGATTTAAGTTGACGATAATTTACGGATATAGTTGACTTATAGTAACATACTTATTAATTATGTCGTTTGTCGTGACAGATTTATATTGACAAGAATTTACAGACATGATTAACTTATAGTCAATTGGCGGCATACTTATTTAATCAATGCACAACAACATTCAAGCCATGCACAAGAAATTAGAAGTTAATCCACTACATCGAGATGAAAATGATGATAGGATACCAATTATGTCCAACAACCAAGTGTAGACAAAATTTTAACTAAGTATACACATGTGGAAAACTTTTCAAATTTATATATACATTATGGTAGACATATATTAAATTGCACGCAGACTTATTAAGTTCGACTTTGTGGCAGAATTTTAAATTTAGTATTCACAATGTGGGAGAATTTGGGCATACATCATAGCATACTTATAATGATGTTTGGGCAGAATTAATTATTATTACTAACGTTATGGCAAACTTATCATGTAATTTCAGACGAAAACCGAATAAAATTTTACAAAGTAGTAGTACAACTTTTGCAGTTATGTCCAACTTGACTACAATGCGAACAAATATACTCTTTCCTGCAGCATTTTTTCTCCATTAAAATTTCTAAAGCAAACTTCATTCACCCACTCTTTGGCCTACCAGGCTGTTGACGAACCAAATGTGGCAAACAAACTTGAGCCAAATTTCATGAGGTGTTTTTTCTTCGAAAATATATACCTCACTTCTAATTCACAAAATCTACTATCCAACTGAAAATCTTCATACACCATAGCATCGAATTCACTATAGCTCTTAACTTCACTAACATGTAAAATTCGACATCCTTATTCTTTATCAGCGACAAAGACCCAAATATTTTTTTCAAGTTTTCATCGACCACAAACAAGAATAATCTCTTCCATGCCTTTGTTTTAACGGTATTACCAAAAATTTATGTCTGAAAATAAACTTACTCGTAATAATGGAGGTGAATGGCGGCAACCCTAATTTAGGTTAGAGACGATGGGGTTTGCACGTAATATTTAGATTTCGAGGATCTAATATATAAATACAGAGCAAATGTAATGAAAATCTGCCATAAAACTTGTTTAATAAATCTGCCAGTTAAACTCTGGTGGGATTGTTAGGGTAGTGTAGTAAACTTTTGTCTATATCATTTCAATATGAAACTCTGCTGTTAGAGTCAATAAATCTGCTATATTTTATGAATCTACGGTATCATATAATAAGTCAGTCATAACGTAATGATATCTTAGTCATTAAATCCAAAATTCATTAGTTCATAAGTTAGCGGTTAAAAAGAAATTTTTACGTAAATTAGCAAACATTATGAAGTCATAAGTCTATCCACCTTTCATAAATCTGTCAAATTTTTCAGAAATCTGCTATAACCATTTGATAAATTTGCGAGATTTCACATAAATTTGTCGCTCTGCGTCAATCTGCCACATCGATAAGTTTATAAGTTTGTTTTTCCATAAGTCAGCACAAAAAATATGCCGATCTCAAAAATTAGTCATACTAAATCAGTCATTGCTATATATATAACTGCCGTAAAGACATCAACAGATTTATTTGGCAAATTTTCATAATTTTCCGTTTGAAATAATAAAATATTATTATTTTTGCTGATATGAAAATTTGAAAGTAATGGCATAACTATAATTACGTTTTTCTTATCAAAGATAAATAAGAGCACTTTCGGTACGAAAAATATTCTACTAATTAAAAAACATTATAGATAGTGTAGTAATTACATTAATTCTTTATGGTAGTTTAGTAAATTTCCCTTTTAAAATGGAGGGTCTTGTTATGCAACTTTTATCCTATCAATTTTATCCTATGGGATTCACATACTTAAAAAATTTATTTTTAATCAAAAAGGTATCAAAATAATTTACAACAGAATACTTCTTAAACTGTTTATAATAAAAACGATAAATTTATCAATTCTATAAAAATTTAGATTTAAATTTAATTAAAAGTGATTTTAATGAAAAACATAATTTTTTATTTTGACGAGAAAATTTAATTTTACAATTTTGGCTAAAGAAGAGCTATAAATCTTTCGTAAATTAATCAGATAGTCATTCCAATAGTGTACGAGTGAGAATGATTAGTTTTATGATTTTCGTGGAAAACATGTTTTATAGATATGGAAAAAAAATTCAGTTTTGCAGTTTAATAGAAAATATAAATGTTTTATTATTTGATGGGTTTTCGTAAGAACATACGATATATTGTTTTGGTCAAAATTTGAATTTTACTATATTAGAAATTGAATTTTTTTTGAAAGACTCTATTTTGCGAATGCATTCCAAAATTATACATGGTTTTTTTCAAAAATTGAGTATTATTATGGTTTTCTAAACCATAGTTTTTAAATTTAATGGTCAAACTTTTGGGTGTGGTAAATCTTTTAGACTGAAGATGTTAATATGGATTTTTCAATCCAATCCAAACTAACCATAAATTAATCCAATCTTATATTAATTTTAATCCTGTGTTAGTTTATTAAAATTTAAAAAATAAGGTTAAATTTATGTAATCCATTTTAAATCTATCAAAAAGAAAATTTTATTATTTTGGTGAATTTTCGTAAAAAACACAATGTGTTGTTTTAGGCAAAAAATTAGATTTTACTATATTAAAAAATTGAAAATTTTGTTGAAAAAAGCTATTTTGCGATTATTATATAAAAACTAAAAACCCAAAAAATAAACTGAAAAATTATTAATGATAGTGTTTGAATAAAAACAAAATACTAACCATTCTTAATGACAATATACTGCAAGAACTAGCTAACTGAGATATGTAACTTATAATCATTGGCTATCTCGTGACTAGAAAAGAAAAGATTTACTGACTTATGGGTTATGATTCCAAATAGACAGTGCTACTGCTGTTTATCTAGTTTCTTTTCATTCACAATCTTATTTTTTAATACAAACAAATCATATATTCTTAATATCGATTAAAATTGAATGTTAATGGTAATTTCCAGTGTACTAAAGTATATAATAATAAGGAAGATAAAAGAAACAATTGTGGTGAAGATTAGAATTCAATTAAGCTCATATACAGAGAACCAATCACTCCAGTAAGTAGACATCATCTTTTGAGAAAACTATTTTTGTAATCAGTTCAAACTTTCACTTATTTTTGAAAAAGCTGTTTCGTTTTAGGTTTTCTTATGGATATTAGATATCAATTTTATGGTTTAATTGTATTTCGTATTTATATAGAAACTCATTTCTATAAAATAAAATCATAAAAGAATTTAAAAATTAGGAAAAATAAGTTAACAAATGGTTTCACCTCTATCTATCTCAGAAATGTAAAGTTCGATTTCACTTTTTCGTAAAAAGATGTTAAATTTTGTATAAATATATTGGATTATTGAACTAATCCATTGTGTTACATATGACAAAAAAGAATTTAAAAATCGAAATATTTTGTTATTACACTTTTGATATGTTTAAATCATTTTAACCTACTTTTAAGAAAGCAATTAGTTCTGGAAATATAAATGGTGTTAACTCAACAATTTTTTTATCTATTTTTTGTCGTTAAATATTATTATGATTTCATATACTTTTGATTTATTTGGTTATTTGATATATGTTAGGTTTTATGCTAAAACAAAACTGCAAGAATACAACAAATGCAATAGTCTAAACAATCAAATTCATAGATACCAATGAGTTATATTATGAAATATGACAATTAATTTTAGTTAAGACAAAAATTGGTGAGTGCTTGTTTTTGAGATGTAAAGAGTGTTAGCATAAAAGTGTAAAGATGATCATTGCACAGGTGGTGAAATAATGAAAAGTTGTCCATGTAGATGCTGCACAAGTGATGTAGTAGGTTTGAAACTCATGAAGTGTAACGAGACATGTGAGAAATGGATGAGCAATGAAAACTATTGTGCAAGACAAGATTTTTCACAATAAAGTGGACGTTGCACAAGTTGTACAACAGCGAAGGGTTGTACAAGTGCACGTTGCACATGTGGTGACTGATTAGAGCTCATGAAATGTGACGTGGTGCGTCACAAGTGTATGAGCTGTGAAGAATATTGTGTAATACAAGACTCTATACAATAAAGTGGACGTGGCACTGTGCAACAGCGAAAAATATCCAGGTGGACGTTGCACATGTGGTGCAATCTGATAGAATCTCATGAAGTGTGACGTGGGACGTCACAAGTAGATGAACTCTGGAGAATATTGTGCAAGACAAGAATCTGCATAATAAGAAATGGAGAATATTTATTGAATATTGGAGATTTACTAAATATGGATCTAGTGTTTTCTAGAGTCATATAAATAGTTGTATGATGAAAAACTTTAAAATTAGATTTTTTGAAGATCAAAAAAGGGATAGCTCGTGCGTTAGGTGAAACTTGGTAAGTGAACGAAGAATGTGTGCGACATGTGTCACACAGGTGAGCTCGGGTAGATTAAAAATCGCTTAGGGACGAGTCAAGGGTGACATCGTATAAAGCTAATTAAACAAGTTGTAAAGAACTTGTTTAAGAGATTTTTAATAGAATTTGTGTGAGTTTGCACATGTAAACCTCTATGTTCAACCCGCGTTCAACTGTTATTTATATTCTTGTTCTTTCAATTGGTATCAGATCGGGTCACCGCCAATAGATTTGAGATCTATTAACAGGTTGAGATCCTGTGGAGGAATATAGAGACATCAAAGGAGCTTATTGCTGTTCAGAAATCTCTTATTCTCGATGAGAATAACTTTGGACATTGAAAAGTACGGATGAAACAACGTATTCGGAGAATCGATGAAAATGCATGGACTGTTGTAGAGATGGCTGGGAAAAACCAAACATACTGACTCATGAAGGAGAAAAATTACCAAAACCGAAGGAAAGGTGGACTGAGGTACACAAGAGTGCATCGAAATTCAGCTCTAAGACACTTACTGAAATTTTTTGTGCAATCAACCTTGAACAGTTCAAACTGGTTCAAGGATGTGCAATATCCAAAGACGCATGAGATATCACTGTAAACTCTTTTGAAGGTACATATATTGTGAAGAAAACAAATTTAGATTATTTAGCCTCACAGTTTGAGAATCTCCGCATGTATAGTGAAGAATCGATCTCTAGTTTTGGTTCTAAGTTGAGTTCCATTGCTAATGAGGCCACGGTTTTGTGGAAAGTCTACAAAGACAAAAAAACTTGTGAAAAAATTGTTGAGATGTCTACATACGAAGTTTGGACCATGCAAGGTTGTTTTCAAGATGGTTATAAATACCGATGATATGAAATTCTCGCAACGATTAGATATTCTAAATGCTGAAGAGTTGGAAGTTGTGGTTGTGCAACATAAACCAGAGAAGGGGATCGCCTTTGCCGTCAATAGAGAAGAGGACCAAATCAAGAAGTTCGAGGAGAACATGAATCAAAAGATTGAGGAGAGCGTGAACCTAATGGCAAGGAGCTTTAAAAAGATTTTGAAAAGAATGGAAAGAAGACAATCAGAGCTGGTTGCACAGGGATAGAGATACGATGTTGACCGTATCTCAAACAGAGTGGAGAAAAATAAAAATACTAAATCAAACCGAATACGTGATGTTCAATGTTATGAATGCAAGGGTTATAGTCAATTCAAATCAAACTACCCATTTGCTAAGATAAAAAACTCAAATGTTTCGAGTGCAAAAAGATTGGACAGACAAAAGCCGAATATCTAAACCTTAAAAAGGGAGTGAAAAATCTCTTTTGATCTTTACTGGCACATAATTTGATGAAAATGATGATGAGAATAATCTGATGAAGTTTGTTACATTTGTAGGAGAGGAAGTAGATCTCAATGATGAACCTGATTCAGATTCATATGATGATGTTGAAGTAGATGTAAAAGCCAAATATCGAATGCTATTTGACAATTCACTAAAAAAACATCGATTTTGCAAACACGCAATATAGTCGCAAATTCTTAGTCGCAAATCTATGTAGTCGCAATTTTGTGACTGATTTGTGACCACAGTAATAGTGATAAACTTTGCGACGAATTTGCGACCAATCATTGGTGATTACGCTTGCGACTACTTTACGACTGCTTTTTAGTAACAAATTTTGTCACTACTTTGCGACTATGTATGTGATTGCAAAACTCGTACTCACAAATCAGTTACAAAAGTTTGTAACTGATTTATGACTACAGTGGTTCATGTGGTCGCAAATCAGTCACAAAAATTTGTGACTGATTTGCGACTACCATAGTTCATTTGGTCGCAAATCAGTCACAAACTTTAGCGACTGATATGCGACTACATATTATACTCAATCGCAAATCAGTCAAATAATTGTGACTGATTTGCGATTGATTATAAAATATTCTGAAAAACATATTTAGTCACAAATTAGTCCCAAAAAATTAAAACTGATTTGACAGTGATTTACGAGTACGACGTAATTAGATTTTTTTTATAAAAATAATTAAAATATTTTGAAATTAAAATTAAAAATTATTATTAAACTATTATTAATATTATTCATCAATTAATAATAAATATAATATATAATATTAAATATAAATTATTTTGTTTAAATTATTTATTCTATAATTTTAAATATTATTATACGTAAATAATAATTAAATTATTAATTAATTCTTCTATAAAATAAAAAGAAATTATAAATTATAAATATAAATTTTACTAATTAAAATTCAATTTACAAAAAAAACAATAAAACTAATTTTCCGATGGCAGAAACTGAAAATCCGAAGCAGAAAATGGGGTCAGAACCGTCGACGATTCACCTGAGCAATCGTTATCCCGTATAAAAGACGCGAAACCGGGATTCGTCCGTTGAAAATACCTGAACATCTTCTCCAAATTACAGATCTTCTTTTGGATTTCTTTATGCTCTTCTTCAATCTTCCGATATGCTTCCAAAATCTGCGCGTTTTGTTTTTTAATTAACGCGTTTTGTTCTTCGATTTCGCGATGCACGGCTAGAAATTGGTACTGAAACGCAACGTAGTCGACGGTAGTGGATTGCAACCCACAATTAGAATTCAACCTAATACGCTTTCGTGCAGGAGTGCATGAATTCTCAGATGCAATGACCTTGGTATCGATCTGTTCGGAGCTGCCAGAGCCCTCTGATTCATCAGTGGCTTCAAAAGCATTCTGGTGATACCCTTCTGGGAGCACAGCACTTCCAACCATTTTTTGGGTAAGAATTTCCACAAATATATTCTTCACTGCCTTATACAGTTCACAAGTCACAATCTGCAGGAGACCTGCATTACATATTTCTATTCACTTAAGAAACAGAAACCACAGAGACGATTTCTTTTCCCATTTCAACAGATAAGAAGTTCATCTACTTGCAACTTTTTCGCAAAATTTCCACAGGGACAAGAAACTTGTTATGACAGAAAAAGACAGATCTAAACAACATGAAATATGAATGTCCGAATCAAAAATACCTAAAATTTCTCAAGAAAATGCTAGAATAGGACCCTAACATGAAACCTTGGCAGCCTAATGAAACAAACTCGAGCCCTAGCAGTCAATCCAAATGAAACTCTGTTTTCAACTAATCATTCAAAACTGGGAAAACCCCACAATCAAAATAGATTGAATTTTACCAGTAGTATCTCCTACAGCTGAATCGCCACAGGCCTTCGCGAGCCAAATTTCTACCTCCTCTAGGATTAACTCCAAATCAGACGAAGACAGAACCTGAAATATCAACCACGGATGCGAGCTCTCCAGGTAAGAATCAATCCAACGGGAAGAATAATTCCAGAAACAGGAAAATTCAGCGAAACCCTAGAATAAAAACCATCCCAAATTTCGGAAATTCCAAAGGTCCGTGAACCAACCACACAACTCAAACTAAAAGATTGAGCAAGAAATCGTGAAATCTGGAATCTACTGCGGAGACAAAACCTGAAAAGCTCGAGCCTCGAGATCAAATCGTAAGCCAAACCCTTCGAGTTAAATATCGGAGCTCTCGGGTGAGAAAAAGCTGGAGACAAAAGGAAGTCCGAGACCCAGATAAAGAGAGATATATATTAGAGACAGAGTGTTTCTCACACTACTATTTTTTTTCACCGACATAAGTTTGCGTCTAATTTTCTGATCGGACGAACCATACGCATTGAAGAAACCAGATCCATATCCAACGGTCAAGATGATCATTTCTGCGTGGATATTTTTTCCTTTACGTGTCCTACGTGTTATAAGGGTACACGTAGACTTAGACTTTTCACTATTTTTGATGGGTTGTTTGTTGGGAAAAACGGCCGATTCCCACACAAATTATCTTCTATTGGATTATGTATCCACGAATTATTAACCAATGCTAATATCTACATGAACTAAGATTAAATTTGAATTCAATACACGAACTATTGTTAAGCAGCTAAAACCTACAAATTAACAGAATCCGTTTGTTTTGCCGTCTAACCATGCTGACTTAGATTCCACGTAGGCGAGATTAGTAAAACGACGTCGTTCAATATTAAAACCGAAACAAAGTGAAACAGCGTCGTTTTGGAAGAACTTAAAATCAGATGGGTTTGTCAGTGGATCGAACCCTGTGCCTCTCGCATGCAAAGCAGGCGCTCTACCATTTGAGCTACATCCCCGATGTCTTACAGGGTCTCATCATATATTATAATCTTCCCCGATGTGTAGAAGATATGAAACTCTTTTTTCATAATTATTATGGTTTTGATTAACAATCAATAGAAGAAGGTTATATTAATCCAACAAAAAACAATAAAATCCGAGCAAAAATTGAATCTGATTTATATTTTTTCACTAAAAGGGGTCTTGATTATTTTTTATATTAAATTTGTAATAATTTAAAAAAAAATTAATGATGTTATTCGGTTTTAAAAAAAAACAAATAACACAATTCTCAAAATAGTGTATTTTTAAGTTTTTTCTGTCAAATATATCATCATTTATTTTCTCAGAATTACCATAAATTCAAAATTAAAAATAATTACCAATTTTTTAATGAGAAAAATATAAATCCTAAATTAAAATATGAAAACTCAAAGATAATGTTTTAATTTTGTTTGTAATTCATTTAAACCAAACAAATGTTTTTCCACACTAATTCATGCTATTTTGTATTTTCAAAATCTACTCAAGTTCTTATTGTTAATAAAGAGACAATTATGAAAACCATAATAATCTTCTATTGATTGTTAATCAAAACCATAATAATTATGAAAAAGAGTTTCATATCTTCTACACATCGGGGAAGATTATAATATATGATGAGACCCTGTAAGACATCGGGGATGTAGCTCAAATGGTAGAGCGTCTGCTTTGCATGCGAGAGGCACAGGGTTCGATCCACTCACCCATCTGATTTTAAGTTCTTCCAAAACGACGCCGTTTCACTTTGTTTCGGTTTTAATATTGAACGGCGTCGTTTTACTAATCTCGCCTACGTGGAATCTGAGTCAGCATGGTTAGACGGCAAAACAAACGGATTCTGTTAATTTGTAGGTTTTAGCTGCTTAACAATAGTTCGTGTATTGAATTCAAATTTAATCTTAGTTCATGTAGATATTAGCATTGGTTAATAATTCGTGCATACATAATCCAATAGAAGATAATTTGTGTGGGAATCGGCCGTTTTTCCTTTCTTAGATAGCCTTCTTGAGAAATGGATAATCTACCTTTCTTCCTAGGCCTGGGTTTTCGGTTTTTTCGGTTTATCCGGGTCGGTTTATCCGGTTTTCGGGTTTTTCGGTTTGAGAAAAAAACGTCCGAAAGAAATTTTTTTAACAATCGGTTCGGTTCGGTTTTTTTATCGGTTTAATCGGTTCGGTTTTAAGTAAATAAAACCGTTCCGAATTAAACCGAAATTTAATTTATTTTCGGTTTAACAAATTTAAATTTAAATTTTTATCGGGTTATTTCGGTTTATTACGGTTTATTTCGGTTTTTCACGTTTTATTTCGGTTTATTTCGGTTAACTACGGTTAATTTCGGTTTATCCGGTTAATTTCGGTTTATCCGGTTAATTTCGGTTTATCCAGTTAATTTTGGTTTACCTGGTTAATTTCGGTTTATCCGGTTAATGCTCCAATTCGTGCAAAAAAAAACAAAACAACACAAACAATGTTTGTCTACAATAACACAAACAGATAATCTAACAACACAGACAATCATAAGAAAATAAGAGAGAAACAGAAACAACAAACAAACAGATAATCTGCATTAACAAGAAATGAAAACAACATTAGTAACCACATCATTCTTGTGATGTCCGAGAATCTACAGCAAACAAAAAAACAAGATTAGTATATGCAACTAAAATTAACAAAAACAAATAAATATGATACTAAAACTTACCAAGTGATTCATAAAAATCAACTTCTTCCAACATTTGAGCTAAGTTAGCAACTTGGATTGGTGAATGAGAAGAACACCGCAACCATTGCTGAGTACACACTAATACCTCAATCATATAAGGAGTTAAAGAACTCCTATACGGATCAAGGATTCTCCCACTTGTGCTAAAAGCGGATTCCGAAGCAACCGAAGATACTTGGATTGCGAGAACGTCTTTAGCAATTTCAGATAATATTGGAAACTTAGCACTGTTTCGCTTCCACCAAGAAAGAACATCGTACTGTAAACCCAAATGATTCTCAACTCTTACTTCTGTTTTTCTGACAAATAGACTTCTAACTCACTACAACCATCTTCACTTCTTCTGTCATTAACCATCTGACTGTAAAGTGAATCCATCCGCTCATAACCATCCTCATCATCGGATAAATCAAAGACAAATCTAGATTGTTCAGAATCACCATGATCACTCTTGTTTCCAGCTGTGTCATTCTGATCAATTTTAGTAAGTCTGAAACTATATTCTTCATACAAACGTTTCATAACACTTGTAACTGATGCATAAAGTTGTCTACTTTCTATGGTATCTTTCCCATAAAGCTTTTCAAAGCAGAGAGAAGCAAATTGCATCTTGTTCCGTGGATCAAAAACACTTGCTACAATCACAAGCTCATTCATATTCATCAATCCATCCCAATACTTTTCAAATTTATCTCGCATAACATGAGCTTGTTTTCTGATTTCCTTATCACTATTGTTACATTTCGTTATTAGATTCCTTTCTATGGTAACAATCTCATTGTAACAAATCGTGGAAGTGACTGATTTTGAAGCTGAAAATGCGAGAGTGCAATTGAAAAATATTTTTAGGAACTTTACCAACCTTTGCGCCTCATCCCAATCTTTCGAAGTTGGTGGTCCAACTCGTTTTTTTTTTATCTTTCTCATCCTCTTCCATAAAGTAATCGCAGTACAATTTATCCTCAGCCGACATTTTTTCAAAAGCCATCCTTAGCTTAAGGGCAGAAGTCAACATTAGATATGTTGAATTCCATCTTGTAATGCAATCTAAAGCCAAGGTACCTCTAGAGATCTTCCCTGTCTCACACCTCAATTCAAAAGATTTTAACCTCGTGAAAGATGATCTTACATACTTGATTGCGTTCCTAATACTAACAATACTAGTATTAGCCTTTGCTAAACCATCTCTCACAACCAAGTTCAAAATGTGCGCACAACAACGCATATGTACAAAAGTTCCTTCTAGAACTAAAGCGTCCATTCCCTTCATTTTCATAGCGTCCCTGAACAATCTTATAGCTCTATCATTTTCCTTTGCATTATCCACCGTAATAGTGAAAACTTTCTCAATTCCCCATTCATCTAAACAGCTAAGTAAATGTTCAGCAATGGTGTCACCTTTATGATCAGTTATAACCTTAAAGCTAATGATCCTTTTTTGTAACTCCCAATTTTCATCAATCCAATGAGCAGTCACCACCATATAATTGTAAGAGGTTGTCGGAGATACCCAAATATCAGTAGTGAGAGACACTCTTTGCCTATTAACACTAAACAAAGTCTTAAGAGTAGCTTTTTCTTCCATATAAATTGTAGCAATGTCCTTAGTACAAGTTCTTCTTGAAAAAGTCTTGTACATTGGTAATACATTGCTACAAAATCGTTTCCACCCCTCAGACTCAACAAATGAGAATGGTAGTTCATTAATAATGACCATGTCATTTACTGATCTCCTAAAAATTAAAGGATCACATTTCACAACTTTCATATTACCACTGCTATCTCCACTCATCATCTTCTTCTGTTTATCACTTTCTATGAAAGTCTTATATAACTTACATCTTCCTATGTGACCTCTCATTGGACTAGTTCCTACAGTTTTAGAATTGCAACTAATCTCTACCCCACAATAACGACAATTGCATTTGTCATGGTTGTCTTCCGTTTGAATAAAATGTTGCCATACCTCTGCCCTTTTTTGAAATTTTTTCTTCGGATTCGGTGGGAGATCGGAAGCACTTGATCGCTGCGTTTCAGTCCGTTTGTTTCCAGTGGCAATGGGTTCAGGAATTTCATCTCTATCAAACTCCATATTAAGTTAATATAACCTGATAACAAACACATCATCAATAAAAAAGGGCAAAGCAAAGATTCATATTAAAGTGGGAAAATCGGCTATTTTATACCCGATGTTTATTCGGATGTTCGACTTATACCCAATTTTTGGTGTAGTGCAAAAACATACTGGAATTTAAGTCAATCTCAAATTTCATACCCAAATATTTATTATTGTGCAAATTCATACATACACCGTAACGGAGTTAGGTTTCCGTTAACTGCTGCTGATGTGGCTGCCACGTAATGCTGACATGGCGAGGGAAGTGTGACATCGCAGGTAAATCCCAAAACGACGTCGTTTTGATATTAATTCGGATTAAATGACACTTATCAAAACGACGTCGTTTTGATATTAATTCGGATTAAATGACACTTATCAAAACGACGTCGTTTTGATACTTCTCAAAACGACGTCGTTTTGAGAACTCGTGTTTAATACTTCCATTGCCATCGATTTCACATTATCACATTTTACTTTCACCTTCACCGATTTTCACCTTTACCGATTTTCACCTTCACCTTCACCGATTAGGGTTTTGCATCTCTTCTCACCTTCACCTTCACCTTCACCAAACCGAAGTTTGCATCGCTAGTTTCACTTATCGTATCTTCTTCTAATGTTTCTCCTCTAGTATTCTCTCAAATCACACGGCGTCTGGGATCGTACTCTTTGGCAGTCTCATTCTTCGAATACCTGGATGCGAAATCTCAGGCTCTGAAATACCGTGAAGAATCTCTCTCCTTGGTGTTTCAGTCGGTTATTGAATTTGCTGGTAGTGAACCTGACTCGCGTGATAAACTTATCCGGCTCTACGAGATTGCCAAAGAGAAGAACCTCCCGCTTACTGTCGTTGCCACTAAGCTTCTCATCCGATGGTTTGGACGTATGGGTATGGTGAATCATTCGGTTCTTGTATATGAACGACTCGTTTCGCATATGAAAAGTACTCAAGTTCGTAATGTTGTGATCGACGTCTTGCTCAAAAATGGACTTGTGGATGATGCCTTCAAAGTGCTCGACGAAATGCTTCAGAAAGAATCCTTATTTCCTCCTAATAGAATCACGGCCGATATTGTTTTCCATGAGGTTTGGAAGAGAAGGCTTTTGACGGAAGAGGAGATTATTGGGTTGATTTCAAGATTTAGCTCTCATGGCGTCTCCCCAAACTGTGTTTGGTTGACTAGGTTCATAACTAGTATTATGATTGAACTTCCTTTTATTTTGGGTGTGATCTTTGTAAACCTGCTTTGCTTTCGTTATCTTTAATATGAAAAAGACAATCTGTTTTCGTTTTTTTTGTTTGATTTTTTTGTTTGATTTTTTTGTTTGATTTTTGTATATTTGATTTTCTTTAACTTGAAAACGACGTCGTTTTGGGAAATATCAAAACGATGCCGTTTCTATTTTTTTAAAATCGATTAATTTTTTTTTAAACGCAGTTAAAACGACGTCGTTTTATTTAATATCAAAACGACGTCGTTTTGATATTATCTCAAAACGACGTCGTTTTGATATTATCTCAAAACGACGTCGTTTTGACATTGACATGTGATGTCATACTTTCCGTGCCACGTCAGCATTACGTGGCAGCCATGTCGGTATTACGTGGCAGCCACGTAAGTATCCGTTAACGGAAACTTAACCCCGTTACGGATTATGTATGAATTTGCACAATAATAAATCTATAGGTATGTAATTTGAATTTTACTAAAATTTATGTATGGGTTTACACTGCTCCAAAATTTGTGTATAAATCGAACATCCGAGAATAGTTGGGGTATGAAATGACCGATTTCCCTATTAAAGTGCAAACTAAGTTATCATTCAACGCAAGACCTTGACATAACAGAGACTCGTCCCTGGATAACAAAGTTGCGAGATAAGAAGAGTACAAAGAAACTTAAGCTCTGAAGCATAAACCTAATTTTCATCAGCTGGACTACTCCGAGTGATACATTTAAACGTTAAGTATTTTACAGCATAGCTCAGACAGGTATGATGTCAATAATCAATGTGTTAAAAAAACACATTATACATATATAATCGGGGGAAAGCAAAAGATGTATTAAAATGATTTGCTTCCTTCACTTGGAGGTAATTTGATAATAAGCTATATACATGTATAGATGTATTGCATCATACGAGTGTACCTTTAAGCAACTAAGTGTTACACTCTGTTAAATTTCCACGTACGTGAGAGTAAATTCAAATCTTAAAATATCATGTGATTAGTGCATCATTTGTTAAAATGCTACTGAGCTGATATTATTGTTATTGTACGAAGGAATTAATGTGAATTTAATAGCAAATAATCTCATGATATATATGATAGGTCAATGAAGTGACAAGACTAGAGATGATTATCAAGAAGGATCACTTATCTTTCGGTGAATGAACAAAAAAAAGAGAATCTTATACACTTCTTGACCCACAAGACACCAGAACATATACAGAACAACATAACACTGTACAAATAAACCAGTGGTCAGTTCGAAAATTTACATCGCACTACCGAATAATATAGATTTGTTCTATCTATTTTATTATTAAATATAGACTAAGATCGATTTCACATATTTCACGTTATGGTATATTTAACACTAAGCATTTTGTCGCTACTTTTTATTTCTTTCTACTAATCGCTAAAATTTGGTCCTCCAAATACGCATCATCTGTACATCTGTGTCTTACCATCCAGCTATGTATACCATCCAGCTATGTATAAACTAATATTTGAATCGATACCATCCAACTGTCCAAATATATGGAAAAGCGAATCTAAAACAACAACAACAACAATCTAGAATACACCTAGGCGAATCTAAAAAAGGAGGAGGAGGAGAACTCACCAAAGAGAAAGTCGTAGCCGATAAGGAGAAGGATGAGAAAGAGGAGGAGGAGGAGAAGAAGAAGAAGAAGAAGTTTCTGTCAAAAAAATCATAGAAGAAGAACTGAAGAAGAATTTCCGATCTACCAGATCCGCCGCTGGAGAGAAGGAGGAAGTTTGCGATTTTTCTCTGAAAAATTAGGGTTTGCCAAACCCGATTTTTCTCTTATATAAGTCAGCCAATTTTCGGTTTAGGAAAACCGATCGGTTTGGTATTCCCGAACCAAACCGAAATGTAAACCGAATAAAATTAATTATTTAGCCGATCGGTTTAGCGGTTAAAATTAAACGAAAACCGAAACCGAAAATTTCGGTTCGGTCGGTTCGGTTTTTTCGGTTTTCACCAAAAACCCACCCCTATTTCTTCCTATCTCGTAAAATTTCCATTCCTAAAATCTTCTTAGCCTCACCAAGATCTTTTATGTCGAATTCAATTCCCAACAGTTTCTTTAACTCATGTACCTGCTGTATGTCCTTGGATGCTATGAGAATAGCATCCAGATAGAGCAACAGATACACAAATTCTAGACTTGGTAACCTTTTGAAATATATGCATATATCATAGCTGCTCCTCACATATCCATTTGATCTCATGAATTTATTAAATCTTGTGTTCCACTGTCTAGGAGATTGCTTTAAACCATAAAGCGATCTCTTCAGAAGGCATACATTGTTTGGGTGTTGCTTGCTTATAACTCCCTCAGGTTGATCCATGAGGATTTTTTCTTCTAGATGAATGTGTAAGAAGGTTGTCTTCACGTTCATTTGCTGCAATTCCATGTCATTATGAACTACAATGGATAATAAAACTCGTATACTTACGTGTTTAGCTACTGGAGAGAAGATCTTATGGTAGTGTATGCCCTCTTTTTGTGAGTATCATTTGGCCACTAACCTGGTCTTGAACCTTGGAGCTTCTACACCACTTATTTCTGCCTTCCTTTTGAACACCCATTTGCATCCTATGGGCTTTTGATTATGCTCCCTGTCAACCAAAATCCAGGTCTTGTTCTTGATTAGAGATTGCATCTCTTCTTTTGTTGCCTCTTTCCATTTATCTCTATCAGGATCTTTCATAGCTTCCCGATAATTCCTTGGCTCTAGTCTTTCTCCATCTTCACTTATTAGATAAGCATATCGTGCTACATCTTCTTCATCATCTTCCCATTCTTGAAAATCTTTAAACCTTTCTGGAGGCTTGACTTGTCTTCTGGTTCTGTCTCTCACTAGTTGATAGTCATCAATTCCTTTACTAGTTAAGGTTGATTCTTTTTCTGTCAATTCCTCAGTCTCATCTTGCTCATCTTCATCTGCTTGTTGATTGTGAGAAGTTCCACCTTGAACTTGAGCTGAGCTATCTGTTCTGCATCTTTAAAACTTGACAGATCATTAGTCAGAAAAGTTTTAAGAAGTTGTTTACTTACCTGTGTACTTGTTCTCTCTTCTTTGAACATGAGATCTTCTCTGAATATGACATTACGACTAATGGTACACTTTTTCTTCTTCAATTAGCCAAATTATGTAGCCTTTTATCCCCTCTGGATATCCAGTAAACACACCTCTTTTTGCTCTAGGACTTAGCTTGCCTTCATCTGAGTGGACATATGTTATGCAGCCAAATCTTCTTAACCTGGAAAGGTCTGGTTTGACTGAAGTCCACATTTCTTCAAGTATGTTGAAGTCTATTACAGAGGTAGAAATTCTATTGATCAAATATATTGCAGTAGCAGCTCCCTCTGCCCAGAATTTCTGCCTCAAACCACTCTCACTTAGCATGCTTCTAACCTTATTCATGATGGTCCTATTTAGCCTTTGTGCAACACCGTTCTGTTGAGGTGTATAGGTGCAGGTCTTGTGCCTTATCATACCCTCTTCCTTACACAAATTTTCAAATCTAGAGTTGCAGAAATCTAGACCATTATCAGTTCTAAGTCTTTTTTACTTTTCTTTCAGTCTGAGTTTCAACCATTCTTTTCCATTCACGGAATTTATCAAAGGCTTCATCTTTTGTTTTTAAAAAGTAGATCCAGACTTTTATGGACCAGTCACCAGTAAGTGAAAGGAAGTATTGACAATGTCCTAAACTTAGAGGAACATTAGAAGACCCCCAGAGATCAGAATGGACATAGTGCAGTTTTTCCGTGGTTGTGTGTTTTCCCTTGGTGAAGCTTACTTTGTGTGTCTTTCCAATGACACAATCTTCACAGAATTCTAAGTTAGAAACTTGACTATTGTCAATACATTCTTTCTTCATTAACATATCCATGCTCTTTTGGCCAATGTGGCCTAACCTGCTGTGCCACAGTTTGTTATGATCTTTTGAGACATTTAAGCTTGCTGCATTTGACTCTACAGAACTGTTGCTCACTTCTCTGGCCTTTCCTTGGAGGATATATAATGTGTCTTTTCCCTTTTTAGCTCCTTTTATAATCAGTGTACAACCTTTGATGATTTTCATCACACCTTTTCCTTCTTTGAATTCACAGCCTTTGTCTTCTACAGTCCCTATACCAATCTCATTCATGAATCTAAGATCATGTAAGACAAATGTTGCTCCATCCGGGTTTTCAAATTTGACTGTTCTTATCCCCTTTACTTCGGTCTGAGTGTCGTTGGCCATTCTGACTATTCCTTGGAGTCATGTGGAATGAACAACCAGTGTCCATTACCCACTCTTCCCTATCATTGTCTGTGTGCGATAGATTTAGAGGCAACAAGCCTGGCAAGATCTTGGGTATCATCTCTGGCCAGAGAAGATTCACTTCTCCCAGGTGATGTACTTTTGTTCTTGTTACGCTCAAGCCACTTGTAACATTGTTTCTTGAGGTGACCCTCATTGCCACAAATCCAACATACCCTTTTCCCATCTCTAGATTTGGACCGAGACTGATTTCCCTTTCCTTTTCCTTGATAAGCTGTTTTGGTTCTAGTTCTGCCCCTGACATAATGTCCTTCAGAACTTACTATACCAGTTGTGCTCTCCTTAAGTTCCTTTTCCTTAGATCTTGCTGAGTTAGCTACATCCTCCAGCTTTATCGCTTCCTTGCTGTACTTTAGCATTTCCTTGAGTTGGTCATATTTAGGAGGCAATGAGTTCAACAAGAGGATCGCCTGCATTTCCTCTGGAACTTCGATAGTGAGATGACTTAAGTCTCCTATCATTTTCAGAAACTCATCGATGTTTTCATCGATTGGTTTATGATCAACCATTTTATAGCTGTAAAGTTTCAGTTGAGTATGAACTCTATTAGGCAAAGATTTGGACATGTAAAGCCTTTCCAATGTTTCCCATGTCTCAGCTGCGGTTTTACATCTTTCGATCTTTCTAAGAACATGATCTCCAACGTTTAACATGATTATGTTCATAGCCTTCTCGCACCTTTCTTTCCTTGTGCTATCAAGATCGTCTAGTTTCTTTTCTTCCCCAGAATCTTGATCCTTTCTTTCAGAGGATTCTGGACTCGATGTTTTCTTTACCAAAACATCTTTC
This sequence comes from Pugionium cornutum, assembly GCA_018901935.1. NCBI lineage: Eukaryota > Viridiplantae > Streptophyta > Magnoliopsida > Brassicales > Brassicaceae > Pugionium > Pugionium cornutum. Next base: position 37,273,274 of record CM032163.1, read on the forward strand.
AATCCTAATACACTCAAATGAGCGTACATTCTCCTCTTCCAGAGAGAAAAATCTCCCGATCCATCAAATCTATCTACCTCACTTCTAGACCCGGACATGATTCACAAGAATAGATCAATTGAATTGGGTAATTGAGAAACTTGCCTTTGTGGAATTCTTCTTCCTTTTTGCGCAGGTTCTGATACCAATTTGTTCCATTTTGATGTTGACTTCTTGATCAACATAATTACAAGAAATAACACGGACAATTTACGAATTCGGGTCAAACCGCCACCTACGTCTCAACGGGAGAAATTCTGGAATTCACTAAGCATAAAAACCCTCAAATTCGAGGTTTTTCAAGATTACACATGCACGAATCTCTGTCTCTCTCACTTATCTCTCTCTAATGTCTCTGTTTTTCGTTAAAAGAACAGAGTGAATTTCTAGAGAAATAGAAGAACACTATTTACACTACTTAAGAATATAAGACCCTCTATTTCATTTAGAGTCTTACTCTTACTTATACAAAGATATTAGGACATTCCCTTCATTGACTTTGGTAATGTTTCTGTACATTTATCTGTAAATCAATCAAAACTATTTTACAAACATACCAATTTTCAACCGTTATACCAATCGTATAAATGTTTAAAAACACTTGAAACCACAATCAGCCGTATCTACAAACTCTCATAGCGATTAGACGAATCAAGCATATATATATATATATATATTAATTGAGAATCATTTTAACAAAATAACTTTATGTTGACGTGTGATTTACAAGTGTATCACGCTGATGTGTCACACTATTAGACCATTTAAGAAAAATATTATTTAGGACATAATTTACTAGAGTATTTACGAAAATTATCATTATACATTATATTATATGTAAATCTCTAATATTTCGATATACAATGTATTCAGTCATAAAATTTAAATAAAATATAAAACAGAATATAAATTTTGAAAAATTAGTCAAACAAAATATAAAACAAAAATTTAGTTTAATTGAATATTTATCATATATATATTTTTATCCAAAATAGATACAATTTAAATCTATTTGTATAATCCGATTTTATTATCTATTTCATTTTCGTAATCAATATTAAAAAATTTAAAAAAATTATTTTAAATATGAGATAAATTATATATATATATATATATCTAATTTAAATTAACAAAATAAATAAATAATTATTATTTATAAATATTTTTTCCACGCAGTACGTGAGTCAAAATCTAGTTTACTTTTTATTAAGTTAATAATAAATAATATATCAAATCACTAAAGTGTATCATATTCTTATTCATACGATATACTCCGAATTGTAAAGATTGATACAATTTTGATGTCAATTTCATTGTGTAAATAATTGAAATCCAGAAAATGTTTCTTGATGAGGAGAAGAAAATTTAATTGGATATTTTTTAGTTTTCTTTCCTGAGTTTTTCCCAAAAGGCCACGCTTTGTGTGATCTCTTCATTCTTCAACCTAATCTCCACTTCCTTTTTCTGAAAGCTCTTTTCTACTAATAATTGTATGTTTGATTAAAGTTTACCATTAAAATATTATTAATTTCCTTAATTATTCTTCCTTATTTGGTTTGGTAATTAATGAAAATACAGTCTTCAAATTCATTTTTTTCGTTTCCACTATCTCTAATATATTAATTAGTCAGAGGTTTCGGTTTTTTTGGTTAATAGGGTTGGGTTTTTTGGGTTTAAGTTTTCTCGGTTTTGAAAAATATCGATAAAAAATAATTGGTTCGGTTCAATTATTTTTTCAGTTTAATCGATTCGATATTTAGTATAAAAACTATTCTGAATTAACCCGGATTAAAATTTGATTTTCAGTTTAATTACATAAAATTTAGGTTTAATCGGTTTATTAGTTTGTATTTTGGTTTTTTCGGTTAATTAAAATTAATTTGGTTCAATTATTCGGTATAATTTGGTTTATTGGTTTATATTTTTGGTTTTTCTGAGTTTTCGAACCGAACCGTAAACCGATTAAAATTATTATTATATCTGATCAGTTTAGCGCATATAATAAAATCAAAACCAAAAATTCTGGTTCGATCAGTTCGGTTTATTCGGTTTGGGCCGAATGCCCATGCATAATATTAATTGAGAAACATTTTAAAAAAGAAATCTTACATTCATGTGTGATTTATAATTTTTTATCTATTTAATAATATTTTCTATCTAATATATAGATAATTTAAATTTATTTATATAATCAATATTAAAAAAGTTTTAAAAAGAAAAATTTATATAAAAGATAATTATGTAGATATCTAATTTATATTTATTAAATAATTAATTAATTATAATGTGTGAATCTAAATCTAGTTCAAATTGAATCGAGGAAACTTAATTTTTTTTTGTCACGTAAACTTAATTTTTATGACTATAAAACTTGATTGAACAACATATACCATACAATATTATGCATTTCTATAGACACTTTGATAGTTATAAAACTACTTTGTTTCTTATACCGAACAAAACCGTGAATTACAACAAAAAATCCAAGTAAAAAAATGAATATAGATTTCCAAAAACACATTAATAAAAAAATGGAGAGAATTCTTATTTTATTAGATTAAGCGATGTACATGTGAATTTGAATAGCAAGCAATAGAATACAAATAAGAGTGAAGTAAATAAGAGTATGGACAATAACAGAAACACCACTTGTCTGAAATGTTCCAAACTCTACAACTCGGTTTCTCCCTGGAACTTGAATCAATAGTCCTGGAGTTAGCAACACGAATAGCGTCACTGCCACAAATATCGGTCCCCAATCAGGCATCTTTAGAGTGAGAGAGAGAGAGAGAGAGAGAGAGAGAGAGAGATGATCAATGCAAATGCATAAGCCTATGTTTTTATATGTGAAGGAAAGTAGTAGTGAGAGGAGAAGAGAAGATTAGTAGTAATAAGAAAAAAGTGGTTTGAATGGAAAGGACAAAGTTTAGTGACATGGAAGGATTAAAAAAAAGTGATCTTAAGAAAAGAAGAGATTAAAAGTGATGGTCAAGTTGTGTAAGGAATTGAAGGATTCACATTTTGTGTGTAATGGAATGTGATCTCACATGGGTTTTGTTTTGCTTTGGATCAAAGGAAACAAATATACAAAGTAGTCGTCGGTCCATACATATATTATGGTTTACTTTACTATCAATTATTTAGCCTTTATTGGAAATAATTATTTGAGAATTATTTCATAGGAAAAATGAATTAGTGTGAATCCTAAAAAGTAGACATTCTCAATTTTGTTGGATCCAAGTTTGAGGGTAAAATACTAAGTTATATATATATAATAATTTTTCAAAATTCTATTTTTGACATTATTATTAGCTGGTAATAATATATGAGATTGAATGAACCAATTTTTGCTAAATAAACTTAATTTAATTTGGGATGACTTGATCAGCAAGTGCAATAGTTGTACTACACTTCTCTATAGTTTTAGCAGATGTAGATATTTGACTCCACCAATTTTAAATCATTCCGTTGTGATCGAAATGACAAAAAATTGAATTTGTCTAATTGAAAATTAATAAATATTTTGATTTTTAAATGATTATCAATTTAATATTTTCAAAAATACCGTTAATTTTTTTCTTCTAAAAGTATTAAACGCTAATATTTTTATTTTATAATTAATAAATGGGTTTACTACTGAGTAATATCCTAAAATAATATTTTTTTTTAAATTTATCTTCTAAATTTAGCATATTAAAAATAAAATTCCTAAAATAGTACAAATTATTATGCGAAAATAATTATTTACCTCTAATAAACTATATATAAAATTAAAACATAATTTTTGGATTCACTTTTTCTAATTTAGGGTTTAAATTTTTTTGATTAGAATGAGATTTTTAATTATTTAATATTAAATTTGTGATATATTTGAAATAAAAAACTTCAAATAATCCTATTTTACACAATTATCCTTATTTCTATAATTAAAAACTTAAAAACATGTTAAAATATTTTAGAATGTTATAAATATTTATAAAAAAATTTGTAAACCGGAACAACAAAATATTTAATTAGTTGCACTATTTTTACGTTTATTCGGAAGTGTAAAGTTTGATTCTAAAAAAAACATTTTTGTAAACTGATTTATTACGGTAGAGAACAGGTTTGGATGACACGTCAGCATATGCAAAACAAAATGAAATTGTTGACAGTGGGATTTGAACCCACGCCCTTTCGGACCAGAACCTTAATCTGGCGCCTTAGACCAACTCGGCCATGTCAACTTTGCTGTAACAAATTGATTATTTATTATTTTATTGCTAAAACCAAACTAATCAACATGAGAAACACATGAGTAAGAGTACACTTGCAGTTGTCGAATGATAAAGAGTAGTTTTTATAGCATCCATGGTGAGTTGCCTACTTACATAAACACCACGTCACAAACCACACGATCATTATACAATAAAGAGTTTTGGTGTATGGAACTGAGAAGCTATCTGTAGCTTCCAAAAACAGGTGAAGCTCTTCTTCTTCCAGCTTCCTCTATTTCCTCTTCTGACAAAAGCGATGCCTCAGGCTCAAAATCCGAGCTTTCTAATTGGTTCTGAAGCTGTAGTAAAGGAAATATAAAAAGATTCAAAAATGCTATATCAATTTGGAATCTTTGACAGGTTCGATCAAGTTGAAGCCAATCAGTTCTCACTAGACTCAGATAAATTCCCGTTTACTAAACCAAATCCTTCTGTTTGTGCTAATGTAAAGTATCTTCATAGATCAACAACGAATGTTGAAGACTGGTTGTTTATTACCTTTTTAAGGATAGCAGATTGGTCATCAAGTGGAAATTTACGCATATACTTTAGCATCTCCAGTTGCTACATAAGCACATTTCAATATTTATAAATTGAACTTCAATGGGATTTCTTTGTTTTTTTGTAACAGACAAACTGACATTACCTGTTCTTGTAATCGTTGTCTTGCTTTCATTTTCTGTTCAAATCCATCGGGTCCAAGCTCAGCTTCTTCACATGCCATCTCCTCCCTATTAACTGTGTATTAGCTTTCATACAATAAAACCCTCATACATCTAATCATTTCAGATTAAGAAAATAGTAACAATTTAGTACCAACGCTAGAGGAAACAACTTTCTGACAAGACTGGAGAAGAGAGCGAGCTTACTTAGCGAGGAACTTGTAGAAACTGATCATCAATTCTTTATCGTTTTCATATGTCGAGTTTAGCTTTCCCAAACAGCCAATACCGAATCCAGGGTCTGCTTTATCGATGTAGAACTTTCACTACGAAACATGTAATAGTGAAACAAAATAGCCAAAAAAGCTAAAAGAGAACTTTACCAATTCCCATCTCCAAGAAAATCTCCTCTTGAATTGCTGTTGTAACCGCTACAGCTTCCTACATTGGATCAAGCATCCACACAATATAACAGATATCAAAACATTGCCTTGAGAATACGCAAAACAGCGATTAAGGTAAATTAAACACAATCTTTTTGAAGTCGCGATGAAACAAAGCTCTTCAGTAATCAACAAAACTTAAAGCAAACCTCATCGAATTTGAAAACGACATTAGTCAGTCTCCTAACAATACTCTCAAGTCTTAATCACAAATCAGTAATATTCGTATTTCGTAATCGAGCAATAAAAACACTCACATGTTTATCATCCACGGCGTCTGAGATTCGTTTCTTCACATCTGAGAGAGAAACATCTGATAAATTGATTCACAAACTATTAATTAAAACAAACACAAACATATATTACCCGGTTGCGAAGTCAAGTAATCAAATCGATCAAAGAGATAAACCATCTGCTCTTTCGTCAACATCCCAGAGCTTTGTAGCGACGCCATTGCCAAAAAAAATACACTATCTTCGGAGCAGAAAAAGCCAGAAGAAGCTGTAAACAAAGTCGAATGCCACAAATAACGTAGAAGGACGAAAATACCCCTAATAATAAAGCTCACAAATAGAACTAACACAAATTTTATTGAAATATCTTAAAATTTAATTTTAACAAAAAAAAAATTAAATAGTAAATTAGAAAACAAATTAATATAATATTTTTAATATATTTATAATTTAGTTATGATATATATATATATATTTTTAAACATAATTTATGTTATTTTTTAAAATTTTAAATTTAAAACAATAAATTTAGGAGTACTATTTTAAAATAGCACTATTTTAAATTTTTTTCTAAATTTAATTCACTAAGACTAAATTTTAAAGAGTAATATCCTAAAATAGCATTTTTAAAGTTTTTTTTCCAAATCTAACATCATAAAATTAAATTCCCAAAATAGCACAAATACTTATGTGAAAATACTTATTTATTTTAAATAAATTATACATAAACTTAAAGTATTGTATTTTAGTTCATTATTTCTAATTTAGGGTTTAATTTTTTCTATTAAAATATAATTTTAATGCATTTTAATCTTAAATTTGTGTTATTATTGGAAATTTAAACTAATAATGCTATTTTTGAATAAAAACTTAGAAATGTGCTATTTTATACATTTGCCAAATTTTAAAAATAACATAATTTTTTATATAAAAATATTTATTTTTCTTAAATTAGTTACAAATAAAATTAAATATTATATTTGAATTTATTTTTCTGATTTAAATTTATTTTTCTTATTAAAAATATGTTTATTAATATTAAAATAAACATATTTTAATATAAAATATATATTTATTAAATAAATTAGTTTAAAATAAATTAGTAATGTTACATTTAAAATAAAAATTAAAAAATATTATTTTTTCAATTGTTTTAAATTTAAAATAAAAATTAGAAAATATTGTTTTATGATATTCCCTAAATCATGGATGAAATGGGGGTAAAGTAGATTAGATAATAAGTATTTCATTAATTAAAAAGATAATACACGCAATAATACAAGGTTTAAAACGCTAATAATTAATATAAAAATCTAAAAATCCTCGTCAAGCGAGAAGACGTGATTATCGAAGGCGCTGTTTCCGTTAACGCTAGACATAACGGAAGCTTTTTGGTAATCACCAACTCTCTTCTCAAAGAAGTTTGTTTTACCCTGAAGCGAGATTAACTCCATCCAATCAAACGGATTTGACACACCGTACACCTTATCGTATCCGAGCGCACCCAAAAGCCTATCTGCCACGAATTCGATGTATTGACTCATTAGGTCACGATTCATCCCCACCAAAGCGCATGGAAGTGCGTCGCACACAAATTCTCTCTCGATCTCGACGGCGTCGCAGACAATCGATTTCACTCGCTCCTCAGTTAGCTTCGTCCTCAAGAGTGTGTAGATGAGGCAAGCGAAATCGCAGTGTAATCCTTCGTCTCGAGAGATCAATTCGTTTGAGAAGGTTAATCCAGGCATGAGTCCACGTTTTTTGAGCCAGAAGATAGAGCAGAAGCTACCGGAGAAGAAGATACCTTCTACGCAAGCGAAAGCAACAATACGCTCAGCAAAAGACTGAGATCCGTCTATCCACGTCATCGCCCACTGCGCTTTCTTCGCGACGCAAGGGATGGTTTCGATGGCGCGGAAGAGATGGTCTCTCTCCTTGTTGTCTTTGATGTATGTATCGAGGAGGAGACTATACATCTCAGAGTGGATGTTCTCAATCGCGATCTGAAAACCGTAGAAAGCACGCGCCTCCGAGACTTGAACATCGGACATGAATCGAGAGGCCAGATTCTCCAGAACGATTCCATCTGAAGCGGCGAAGAAGGCGAGGACATGTTTGATGAAATGTCGTTCGCCGTCGTTGAGATTCTCCCAATCACGACCGTCTTGTGATAGATCAACTTCCTCCGCCGTCCAAAATGATGCTTCGGCCTTCTTGTACATCTCCCAGATCTGTGGGTAGTGAATTGGAAACATACAGAATCTGTCTGGGGTTGGAGTAAGAAGCGGCTCTTCTGGCATGGAAGGCATCTTTTCCACTGATTTTGATGAAAGAAAAAGAAGAGAAATCGATTTGAAAAGATTGAAGATTTGATTTGATGATTTTCCTGGGATCTAGGGATGAGTATATATACTAGAAAATCGAAAGGGTTTTGGGGGTTTGAACAGAGGAGGGAAAGATACGGAGGGAATTGTGAAAACGTTTGAAATACTCTTTTGAAAAGCTTGTTGGGGAAGATGAAGGGTATTATCGTAAATAAAAACTGAAATTTTGGTCTAATAACCGAGGGAAATTATAAAGTTGGCGGCAGCATTCGATAAATTCGCCAGCTAAGTCTAATGGGCAAAACCGTCATTTTCGATTAAATGGTTAAAATGACACGAACGTATGTAGTTCACGTGTTCTGTTGTGAGGTACACGCGCGTTCGTGTGGATTACGTTTTCAAGCCCAAGTTGATAAACGGGATGATCACAAATTCGACTTGAGATAATTATATGTCTCACAAATAGTAACTGGGCTAATAATGGGCTTTAAGATAATTTCTTCTCTAAGGGTTTGAGTGAAGCCCAATCAACAACCTCTGACTCGTGCCTCCAGCAGCATCCATAAGCAAATGTCAACTGGTCAAACAGATCCCACCACATCTACTCTTAAGTAAGAAAGACAGTTTTAGATTCCTTGGACGCTGAACATGAATGAATCCAAAGCTTCGAAAGTTTCACCGTACCACTTCACTGGCCTATTTGGAAGATGATACTCTCATGATTGAATTATTAACCGCGTATTTGTTGTACCTCAGTTATGCGATTACAACTTATTGGACAAACTAAGTATTAAATTTAAATGATAAAAATAGTTTGAATGTTTTTATTAATCAAATCGGTTAAAAAAAAAAGATAATTTTCCAAGATAAAATCATCTCTTAGCTAATTAATTCTCTCATCTTTTTTATGTCGCCATCTTTCTACTTTTATAATCTTCAACGTTCTAATCATTGGTCGTCATTAATATTTATAAATACTCATAAATATTCATAAATTCTCCTCCTATAGAGGTTCAATGTCGTCCTCAATAGTCGGTGAAATAAGATGTTTTACTGAACTCTCTGGCGACTCCTCGAAAATGACACAACCACTATCTAACACTGCACCTTTGGGATAATGAATCAATTCTTGTTGGGCCGAACTCTCATTGTAAGCAGGGCGAAATCCACCTCCAACAATATTTTTGCAAGGATTTGAAATAGGAAAGAATATATTGTAAAAGTCCAAATTTTGGATCCTTTTAAAAAATTAACTTGCAAATTAAAAAATGTATTAAAAATTTGATTTTTGGTAAAATAAAGCTCATGGAAAGAAATATGACACACATTCGATAAGGATAATACAATATTATGGATTTGTTTTCGTAATCTAATAACAAATAAAAAGTAAAATTCAATGGTGAAAATTCAAGTTGATGAATAAAGTTATAATTGTATTTATGAAATTCGATCTATAGTTTGTTTTTCTTTCTATAAAAAGTAAATCCACTAAATAAAAAATAGAAGAGGATGTTGAACGGTGAAGTCGTGCTCGAGAGCCACTATAGCAGTCGATGATGATTCTTCTCGAATGAAAAACCACCGTAGCCAGTTATATGGACACAGCAGCATTTTGGGAAAAGAAAGAAACAAATAAAAAACCATTTTAAACGATCTTAAACTTGGTAGGAATATTCTTGACTCTTTTATCTAATCACATCTACGAGCAGTTTGTCATTCCTAATAATATTATGAAAGTTATAGCTATTTTCTCGAACAATATCTACATAATACAGATCTGCAACTAGCACCAATGCTAGTAAGAGAGGAGAATCAAACAAATTCAGAACGATCTGAAATTTAGTGAGTAGACCTATGACATCTAGACCTAGTTTTCTGTAAAAAATAATATTGCTTATTCTAGCCGTTTTATAGTTATTATGGTTTTACTACTAAACCTAATATGTGAAAGGTGTTTTTGTGACCACTATGCAAATAGCAAGGTGAGGATGTTTCTATGTTTCCTACTCTCGCTTCATTATTAATCGTTATATGTAGTGTTGGTTTAACATAAATATTTGTATAAATCGTATATAGTAAACGACGCATACTTCTTTGATTGCGTATATATCTTATTAGAGTATTTGTATTGGTTTAGTTGTACGGTTGCACTAAAACGGGTATGGTGATTGAAAACGGGAACGGACACGGAGACAAAAATGGTAAAATCAAAATTTTAAAAAGCACATACGGTATAGATACGCACGTTTATCGCTGTTGTTAATGAATAACAAAAAGGGCAAATGTCTAAAATAGCACATTTTTAATGTTTTGTTCTAAAAATAACATCATTAGTTTAAATTTCCAATAATAACACAAATTTAAGATTAAAATGCATTAAAACTATATTTTAATAGAAAAAATTAAATCCTAAATTAGAAATAATGAACCTAAATACAATACTTTAAGTTTATGTATAATTTATTTAGAATAAATAAGTATTTTCACATAAGTATTTGTGCTATTTTTGAGAATTTAATTTTATGATGCTAGATTTAGAAGAAAAACTTTAAAAGGTGCTATTTTAGGATATTACTCTAACAAAAAGACATCAACAATTTATCGCTATAATTGATAGGTATCGCTAGTGATCGTAAACAAACATGATTTAAAGATATGATATATATAATTTAATAACTTTGTGAATTATCTAATCTCACCTGCCACATGTAAAATCATAGAAAGGAGATAATAAATTATTATTATTTATATTAGAAGAATAAAAGAGGTTTGCAAAAAGATAGAGCATGTGCATCACATGAAACAATATTAAGATGTTCCCTATTCTTTTTTATTATTCTTTGAATTTTTTATAAAAAAATCCAAAATATAGTAAATAATAAAATGATATATTAAAAATAAACCTATCCACAAATAGATTTTGAAAATTTGAATCTATATACTTAAACAACAATTATTATTATCTTTAAACCATTAAAACCAAAGTTGCCAATAATAAAAAACTTTGATTTTATGTTTCTCCAGTAAAAAAAATGTTTTCCATAGTGAAAAATTATATTTCTACATAACTAAGAACAAAATTTAGAGAGAAAAAGTTTATGGAATATTACAGTTCAAAATTTTCAGATAAATACGATATTACAAGAATTGAATTAAACTAATTAGTCTTGAAAGATTTCCAAACAATATTTGAACTTTTTTATGATAACTAGTGTGGTCAACATATTACTTCATTATTTGAGGTGTACACATTTTCAATAAAATTTCACTTCAAAAAGTTAAATATCCAATCTTTTGAAAACTTATATCAATGTGTTTCAACCTATGAGACATTTGATTCTTAGTTGAACTTCTCTTTGATCAAAGGTGTTGTTCTGCTATAAATACTTTAAACCAAAAATATTTAATTGGGTCACACTTGATCAAATTCCCAACTTTGTTTGACATTTCTTGTACTATTTTTTTGTCTCTATTTGATGTGATGTTCCTTTTATTGAAGATTTAGATCCAAGTACGATCTAGTTTGATCATTTTTGTGTAAAAATACTCTTGTTTCTCTATATCACATCTTTATACACAACATTTTCTAAAAAATGATATTTTTACTCACTACACATTTTTTTCATATTCAACCATATTTTATAGAGTAATACCGTAAAAAATAGCACTATTTTAAGTTTATTTTCCAAAATTTAGCGCAATAAAACTAAAATTCAAAAATATAGCACAAATTGTTATGTAAAAATAATTATTTATCTTAAATAAACTATATATAAAATTAAAACATAATATTTGGATTCACTTTTTCTAATTTAGGATTTAATTTTTTTCATTAAGAAGAAATTTTTAATTATTTTAGTATTAAATTTATGATATTTTTAGAAATTTAAATGATTAGTGATATATTTGGAACAAAATATTGAAATAGTGATATTTAGTCAATTGCCCTATTTTGTATTCCATCACACCACTAAAAGACAAAACAATTTATCCGGCTAGTTTTTTCTTTGTTTTTATACTTAGTTTTCCATCATTTATGTGTATATATGTAATACAATAATATCTCTTCAAATAGTTGTACACATATGTCGAAGTTAGGAGTTGATGAAAATGTCTTAGTGATAAGTAAAATTAATATATGAGTAGTTTTTGCCCAAAATTTTTTAGAAAGATGTGAATCAATTATCATATTCTTTAGTCTTTCCATGATGATTCGATTCATTCGTTATACAATACTATTTTGTTGTGGTGTGCACGCATATATCCTGTGATTTTGAATTTCCTTTGATTCACAAAAACCATTAAATAACTTATTACATAATTCGAGATTGTTATATGTTCTAAGAGTTTCACTGTATTTCATCGATTTAGTAAACTTATCAAAACTTTATCTTTAATCTCAAGAAATAATTTCATATCTCTTGTACTATCATTTATAAAAGATATGAAGTACTTACACTTTACAAGTGATAGTGGCATTGTTGAAGCTTCCTAGGATGAACATATTCAATCTTTTCTTTTGTATCGTATTGTATCGAGGTGAAACACACTCTTTTTGTTTTATCGTATATGTAATCTTCACATCATATGACATAATTTTTTATGTCATAATACTGTCATATGTTTTTATTACAATAGCGAATGACTCATTATTCATATGTCACAAGTTTTCACTGCATCAAATATAATGTTTCATTGTCACATGCTTTAATGTTCAATATGTCATTTTCTGATTCAATTTTATTTACAACATTTTCAAATATTCCCAAAGATAAGAAGTTTTTGTCTATTTTGGAATGTATCTCGCATTTGTGAGTTTTATGCTCAATATATCAACATTCTTGATCTTGATTGTTCATACACCTTTGAGTTTAAACATGGTCTTGTTATCCATTCTAGCAACACCTACAACATCTTTATCTATATGCATGATCCATTCATCTTCTAGTTGAATATCTATTGAAAACAAGACTTCAACACACATACAAAGAAATTGTTTCAAATGTGTTATATGTTATTTTATTATCGTCATTTGAAATGCTCCAGAATAAATCAACCTAATAGTCCAACACATACAAAATCTACTCTCACATTTTGTAGAGAAACACCAAGTTTGAATATAAATTTCGATGAAAAGAAAATTGAGTTAGAACACTAATATTACATTTGATCATTCATGTCTTATATGTTACTTAATAAAGATAGGGATACACAAAAATTCCGAATCGAACTGAAATTCTCAAATCCGAAATAAAATTATAATATAATCAAAATAAAATAAAAATTATTAATCCAAATTAACTGATAACAAACCGAAATTAAAATTTTAAATAAAACTGAATTAATCAAAATTCATTAAAACAACTTATATTTTTAACTAAACATATATACAATGTATTAGTATATATTAAAATCCAAAACATTAATTAAAACTAGTTAATTAATTTTATTATTATATTTTGTCAAAATCTATTTGAACTAAAATATACTCGAAAGCTAAAAAAATCGAAATAAACCAAAGAGTTATATTTAAATGAAACCTATTTTCTAAAATCTATAAAAAAAAATTCAAGCCGAATGAATAACTGAAATTTATTCTATAAATTATCATTTATATAGATTTTATTTATACTTTATTTATTTAATTATTGATAGAAAAGGTAAAGATTTAATATAAAATAATGATTATCACATGTGACCCGTGATTTTGAAAAGATAATATTTATCGTGACATATTACAAAAGTATTAATTTTGGTTTGCAATCGAATAGTCTTTTTAGTCAAATAATTTATAAAACATATGAATCAGTTTGAATTTTACTCAGATTATAAAGCATTCAAAGACTGATATTTTAATAATTACCAGAAGATATTTTTTTGTCAAAAAAAAACAAAAATTAATCATGTTTACAATTTTTCTAGATATACATTTCTTTAAAATTTGTCAACTTAATCGGACGATCGAGAATGAGTCAGCTTACAAAGAAGAAACCCAATCAGCTTTCACAAGTTTGAATTGAAAGCTACAGAGGAGATGACGCGTGGATAATACGGCAATGGCAAATATGTAATTAATAGTGAAATTAAGGGGCTATTTGGGTAAGTAAATTCTGATAAAATCTTCAGATCCACCATTGAGGACCATCTCTTCTCTCATTCTCTCTGACGTGTTTTCTCTCATCCTCACGTCCAGCGGATTTCCAGGAAGCTTAGTAAAACGTATGGTTTCTCTCTCTTGTCTCTCTATGTTTAACTTTCCGTATAATACCTAAATCTTGTGTTGTTTTTTTCTTTCGATTTTCGATGTTTATTCCGTTAAGATTCTCCTCCAAAATCTCGTGGTTTTTTTAAACCTTCCGATCAGTTTAGAGCTTTGGTTTATTTTTCCATGGTGATTGTGTTTTAGAAATTTTGGGATGATGAATTTAGGAATTTTTTTAAATTTGACGGAAGATTAGAAAATTAGGGTTTTCTACTTTTCTTGGTTCCAAAATTCGCTGAAGCCTGTTTCTTTTACCTGTGAATTGATCGAAAGAAAGAGAGAAAACTTCAATGATTATTCATCTTTTGATTTTCTGTTTTCAAACATGGTCGATTTGATTTTGTATGTTCGAAGATATTGTCACGAACTGGCGAATGGATGTTACCTTAATGGTGAATGTGAAAGAAACTATGGTAATTGTGTTGATTTTTAGACTAATTTAGTTTTTTCAACTGAATGTTCTTATTTGAGTTCTTTCTGCTTGAGTTATTAGATTGTGTGTTTTAATGGATTTGTAAATCTAAATCAAATTCAAATTTATTGAAATAATGTGTTTTTAGTTTTATGATTTATAAATATTAATTTAAATCACTTATTATTCAGTTTTATAAATTTATTTATATACTTGATATCAAAGATTGTAGGATTAATATTTATGAAAGATTTCTATTTTGAAAATAGAGAAAATGAAAGAAAAAATGATTGCTAGCTACACAAACTATATCTCATCACATGTACACATATTTGGATATTAAAATGTATTGAAAACTAAATGAATTATATGGATAACATGTTGACATGTATAAACTATTATGAGTTATGGTTTTACATTTGGATATTAAAATGTATCGAAAATTAAATGAATTATATGGATAACATGTTGACATGTATAAACTATTATGAGTTATGGTTTTAACATCATAATTTTCTTTTCAGTCGGTCGATATACATACCTTAACATGTATAAACTATTATGAGTTATGTTGTTAACATCATAATTTTCTTTTCAATCGGTCGATATACATACCTTATTGGAACGAGTCGACTACGGAGCTCTCCTCTCTCTCTAATTGAACCATTAGTTTCTCGATTCCGCATAGGTTTTTCTTCTCTTTTTTTTCTTTTGCTTCTTCTTCGCTCCAAAATTGCGAGCAGGATTCAAATTATAGGTCGGGTCGGGTTTCTATCTAGGATAATTTGTTAATTCCGGGTCGGGTTGGGTTTTTAACCCACCAGATTAATCCTTCCGATTATGGTTTCGACCAACTGAAAAGATGATTATGATGTTAACAGCATAATCCATAGTAATTTATATATGGCACTATGTTATCCATATAGTTCGTGTAGTTTTCGATATATTTCAATACTGCAGATGTGTCGCTATGTGATGAGTTATACTTCATGTAGCTGGCAATCATTTTTCCCAAAATGAAATCCGAGGGAAAATTTATAAATATTTGTAAATTCTATATTGATTTTTAGATCAACACGTATTTGTTTTTCAGTCTTTGTAAACGAAAATCTCTGCTTTTGTTATGCTTCTGCTAGATTTTAAATCATGGATAACTTCTGGCAATTGGGTGATGAGCTCCGAGGTCAGTCGAGAGCATCAGAGGATCACAAATGGTTAACAGTTGCAACGAAGCTTGCAGAGCAAACTAGAACTAAAGGGGAACGGATGAACAACCTTGAACTCTCCAAAGGTTACACTGAGTTCAGGCCAAGCAACAAATTTAGTTTCCAGGAGAACAACCTTAACTTAAACATGTTGAACGTGGATGGCAAATATGTGGAAGGCATGAGCAAAACTTCGATGCAGAGCAACGTTTACAATACGAATGCCGTTTTCCAGAAGAATGACTTCAAAAGTGCTGGCAACCTGAAAATTAACAAGTATAGTGGCAATATTGTTACTAACAAAGAGCTGAGCAACAATAAACACAACAACAACAATGATAATGCAAATATGAATTTGACTGTTGACAAGAGATTTAAGACCCTGCCTGCATCGGAGATGCTTCCAAGGAATGAAGTTCTTGGCGGCTACATCTTCGTTTGCAACAACGATACCATGCAGGAAGATTTGAAACGTTGCCTATTTGGTAATTTTCAATAGTATTAATTTAGCTTTAGTGTACCATCTTTTGCTTGGCGTAAAATAGTTTTAGACCGTACGTTTGAAGTCAAATATTGTTTTTCTTTTGTTAGGTTTACCTCCAAGATACAGAGACTCTGTTCGGGCAATAACACCTGGATTGCCTCTGTTTCTTTACAACTACACCACTCACCAGCTGCATGGTATCTTTGAGGTTTGTTCTCGTGCTTCTTTCTCTGTTATCTCATATCATACAAAATCCGTTTGATTTGATTTTCCTTTTTATTCTGTGTCATCATTCCTGGTCTAGGCAACAACTTTTGGAGGTACTAATATTGATGCAACTGCTTGGGAAGACAAAAAGTGCAAAGGAGAGTCAAGATTCCCGGCTCAGGTAAAACTTAAAATCACAATGATTTTTGTCTTTTATTTTGATATCTCTTACCAATCCGACTTCTTGCTCTTCAATCGTAACAGGTAAGAATCAGGGTGAGGAAAATCTGCAAAGCCTTGGAAGAGGATTCATTTAGGCCTGTTCTTCACCACTATGATGGTCCAAAATTCCGCCTTGAGCTCTCTGTTCCCGAGGTGTGTGCCCATATATGTTTGGTTAATGTCAAAAACTAGAAAAATAGAAAAATTATTGAATGGTTTCACTAAGTGCATAAAAGTAGAACAACCATGACAACCTTAACTTCAAAACCAAAAGTCTATATCATGTTCAACATTTGAAAGATTTCAAGCTAACCGGGTAAGTCTAAAGTTGGAGCTTGAAAGTAAATCCTTATAAGCTAATGTAGAAGCATTATGTTTATCACCAGAATGAATCTTTGTGTCTAAAACTTTATCATGACTGATTCTGTTTGAAACTATATGATGTTTGTTGCAGACATTGGATCTGTTAGACCTTTGCGAACAAGCTGGTTCTGCATAAGCTGCCACCTTGCGAAGGAAAGGGAGGTTATGTCTGAAATATATCTATATATATAAAAAACCATTAGAGCGTAAGCTTTTGGGATTTAGTTTACTAAGAAGTGAAGAGTGTGTTTGTTTTAAGGCAAGCGAAAGAGTGAAGAGGCTCTGCCAAATAATCTCGTTCGTGATGTGTTTAATGCGTGAGTGTCTGTGTTTGTGAGAGATTTGATACTCTTCTTTTGAAACAAAGATTTATGTAGAAGAATCATTGTAGAGAGAAAGAGATTATACAGAGCCAAGACAAATGATATGAGCTACTGTTTTGTGTTTGCTTGTGTAAGGAAAAAAATGTCCTCAATGAGTAGTTTGTGTCATATGATCTATAACTTGGCACTTGGTAGTTTCTTGGGGAGTTAAACTGGTTTGGTTCAGCTGCAAACTGTCAAATTCGTTCTAACCATAATCTCCTGTTTTGGTTTCTAATTTGAATTATTTAAAATAAGTAATAAAATTAACAGTGTTATTTTTTTTATAAATGTTGAATAATCCTATATTTAAATAGGTGTAATCAATTACATTACAGATTGTTATTTAAATAGTTAATTAAAAAATTTAATATTTAAATGATATAAATACAAAAATCGGTATTTTATTTATCATTTTTCCTTTTTTAATTGAAAAACAAAGTTTTAAAGAAAAATCTCTAATTTTGGTTTTTATTATTTCATTAGACATTTAAAGTACTAAATTTTGTTTTAAATCAAATTATTATTTTAGTTGCATATGTTAGTCAAAATGTGGAAGAAACATTTTCAAAAGTATAATTTAATGAAAACTTTCTTAAATGTTTTCCAAAAGTATTTGGGTTATCTGAAGAAAAAGATAGCTTATTGGTAAATTAAACAATCTTTAGTGCTTTCATTAATTTTTACAGATTGTATATAATGTTTGATAAAAAAAACCATTATTGAGACAACAGTTTCTTGAGGATGGCATACATTGATAAAAGAAATCTATGGTTTCTCTTTGGGTAATGGTGGCTACAAGTATAAACCACCATAGAGACAAAACCATCAAAGATTAGCTGATACAATGAAGTTTTGAATTCTGTTCAATAGCTCTGCCTTCACAGAATCTGGTACTGAGGCTGCACATACAAGAAGAACGTTCATTGAAACAAACTCAACTGATATAGAAACTCGTTATGTGCATTTTACCTCTGCCTTTTGGAGTGATCACTCTGATCAGTTCATCAACTGTAACATCTTTTCTCCCTTTCTTCTTTACATGCTCCCTGTAGGTTAAAAAGAGCTTCAAATAATATCGATAACCCAAAATCTAAGTTAAAAAAAGTTGAATTCTTTTGCTTTTCACCAGCAAAAACAACAACAAATAACCAATTTCAAAATTCTTAAGTCTCCCTAATCATAAGCAATGATCTTATGAATCCATGATGTATTTTCCTGGAGAAGTATAGTCAAAAGGGATTTAGAATTTCTACGCAGCATTCTGCTTTAGAAGCTGTGTACTGTCTAATCATTCACAAAGCAATAAATACAAACTTATAAAGATTGATGTGAATCAAATGTTAATAGTATAAAGAACCTGCAAGCAATTCTCATCTCATCTTTCCAACCACATTCGACCAATCTATCTCTCACGAGCTCCATCAGATACTCTTTCTCTCCGCTCTCCACCAACTTGAATATGCATTTTCAAAACCTTTCTCATCAAAATTCCATAACTTCTATTAAACCCCAAAAACTAAAAGCGATTGAAACCTTTATGTTGATGATTTCTCGAAGCGTGTGCTCGTCCTTCTCGAAAGCGTCTGCCACGTCTTCATCAGGTGATGGAGGCCGATTCACTGAGTGTTTCCTGATCAGAAACAAAACCACAATTACCGAAGATAAAAACATAAATCAAAAGAGCAAACTGAAGATTCAGATAGAATGATTAAATGAATCGAAAAGAAGGGAGTATGGTTATCTTATACTTACATGTATTTGAATTGAATTGAATCGAATCGATGAATTATGGTGGAGGAAATTTCCAGAATCTCAAAGAAACCCAGACTGTATCGCAAGAAGGAGACGAAGAAGAAATCAGACAAGAGAAAAACTACGTGCTGTTTTATTAAATGGGCTTTTTAGAATGTATTTGAAGTCCATATGTAATCAAAATAGGCCCATAAATAAAAGCCTTCGATCGGCCTGAAAAAACGATTCTGCATTGAACGTCGTGCCGTTTATTTTGGGTACCACTTAAAAAGTTTCTCATTAAAAAGGCTTCGGTTCCTTTGGCTAATATAAGAATTAGTAAAGTAGATTTATATTAATAAATATAAATTAAATATTTATATAATTTTAATTTTTATTTAAAATTATTTTTAATATTAATTTTTGTATATATTAATTAATTAAAAAAATAAAAATAATTATATTTTTCAAATTTAATAATATTTTTTTAGTTATTTTAATAAAATATATTAATTTTTTAAGTAAATTATGAACAATAACACATATTGTAATTCTTATAATAATTTAAATTAATTTATATATTTATTTGAAAATAATTGTTATGATGACACATATATTTTTATTAATAACATATTAAAATAAAATTATTTTTAAAAAATATTTATCTAATAATATATAAATTTTTTGGATAATGCTTAAATCGTAAATCGAAAATAAAACAATAAATCCTCATTTTAATTAGTCAGACAGCCATACTGAATATTTTTTTGATTTTTTGCATTTTAATTTTATCGTTCATTTCTTCTTTTTTATTAAAAAAACAAAGCGACAACAAAAACGAGCATATCAAACACGACGTCGTGTAGGAAGGAGAGGAAGCTAACGATGGCGCGTCAAAATGGTTACCATTAAAATACGGTTGTGGACTGGACGCCATTCACTTTCGTCTCCGAAACGAAACCGCAGAGAGAGAGAGAGACAAAGAGAGAACCACAAATATTATCCTCGCTTCGTTCATCGGCGTATAATACAAAGCCCTACGCTAACCTACGCACATCCTTCTGCTACTTCTCTTTCTCTCTCTCTCTCTCTCTCACTCTTATGGCTGTCTCAGTCTCAGCTCCAGTTTTGTTCCTCTGTTACCATCAAAGCGGCGAATTGTCTCATCGCGTGGGATACAAACGACCGAATCGATTTACTAGTTATGGTCGTCGTTCACTGAGCTCCACTGGTTTTGGTGCGGAGAAGCTGGGAAGATTGAGGGTTAGGGCTCCGATTTGCAGAGCCGTGCCTCCACTATTGTTCAAAGATCTCGATGCTGATGATTTCCGGCATCCTCTTGATAAGCAGGTCGTTAAAATTCTCCTTTTATACTGACTATGATCATTACTTCGTCCTTTTATTCAGCTTGATGATCGTTATTGATTGTAAATCGTTTAAGACTTTGCTTATTCTCATTATTCCTCCATAAACTTGTCGTTTTATTCAGCTTGATGATCATTGTTCTGCAATTTCTGGAGAAATCATTTGTTCTTTGCATGATTATTGGTTTCTTCAAAAATGGAACTCCGAAGCTTGAATTTAATATCATTTTGCTGCAGAACACATTGTTACTTAGGGCCATACCAGGTTTGAACGAATTCGGGAAGGCGCTTTTAGGTGAAGTTTTTCAAAAACATTTCACAAGTGTTTTTTTATTGTTATTTGCCACAAAGGCTTTGTTGAGATGTTTAATTTTTTTTTCGTCTTGTAGGGTCAATGACAGAACAGATCATGCTTCTTGAGAACATTGGGACTTCTGTTCTTGTCTCCAAGAATCAGGTTATAACTGTGGGGTTAATGTCTTGTGGACATTATGTTTTTATCTATCTATAAGACATTAAGGTTTGTTCGTTTGTTGTACTTGCTGTCTCAGCTTTCTGATCTTCACGGGTTGTTGGTGGAAGCTGCTGAGATTTTGAACATAGAGGCTCCTGATCTCTATGTCCGTCAAAGCCCTGTTCCAAACGCGTATACACTGGCAATTAGCGGAAAGAAGCCGTTTATTGTCGTCCATACCAGTTTGATCGAGCTTCTGACTAGTGAGGAGCTACAGGTTCATATTCTTTTTAATACTGCAAGTTCTATGCTTTTTGGAACCTAACCAGTGATACTAATATTGGCCAATCAGGATTGACATTGTCACATACCAAGTAGTTGTACCAAAATCTAACAGCTTTTTTCCCTCAAAATTAGGCTGTCTTGGCTCATGAACTAGGCCATCTGAAGTGTGATCACGGTGTGTGGCTCACATTTGCAAATATTCTTACTCTTGGGGCTTATACAGTTCCTGGTAGGCACCACACTCTTCTCCAGTTGCAAATCAATCGTACTTCCTGTTCTGTGGCGGTCTGACAAAATTTCATTCCTAAAAACAGGACTTTCAATTGCAGTTCTAAGTTGAATTCTGTTGTTTGTAGCTTTTGGGCAAATGATAGCTCGAACCTTAGAAGAACAGTTACTTCGTTGGCTTCGTTCAGCAGAGCTGACATGTGACCGTGCAGCGCTTCTTGTCGCCCAAGATCCAAAGGTACCAATTCTGACAACCATAGAAGAAACTAAAAGACAGAATGTTTAATAGTAGACGTAAAATACCTAGTGATGCTTCTCTCTTCTTATAATCTCTCATGGCGCTTCCAAGAGGTTGTTGTATCCGTTCTAATGAAACTAGCTGGAGGATGTCCATCAATCGCTGATCAGCTAAATGTTGATGCGTTTCTAGAACAAGCTCGTTCATATGACAAAGCTTCTTCAAGCCCCTTGGGCTGGTACATAAGGTTAGAGACTTATAAACTATACAAGCGTTGATGATTATTTTTTTTTTAGTTATTCTTCCTTCTGATCCATTCCTTGCTTGTTCAATTACTTTCCTGGTTTACAGAAATGCTCAGACGAGTCAACTGTCACATCCATTGCCGGTTCTTCGTGCACGTGAGATTGATGAATGGTCCAGGAGTCTTGAGTACAGAAGTCTCCTGAAACGGGCAAATCGAATTAGCGTAATGTAGAATGTCTAGTGGTGTTGTAGAATATTTTGGAAAGCAAAACATGAAGCAAACATGTATAGGTAAGTTTCATGGAAACAATTTGAGAATTCAAATCATACCTTCCATTTGAATTTGAGTTTTTTTCCTTTACGAGTCGTTCAAGATTTCTCTTTAATTTTTAGACAGGGACAATATAGAAAGGAGCTAAAAGAAAAAAGAGACTGGATTCTTACGTCTAAACAGGTACTGTAAAAACTTGTATTTATATATAGGGGCATTGTTTTATATCTTATAGCTGTAATATATAACGCAATTGTATATTCCATCAAACAAAAGAGCCTTAGCTAAAAAAAGATAATATAGTAAGATTGTTCGTATAACTCACCAATCTCAGGTTTAGAGACTTAAACTAC
The DNA here is from genome assembly GCA_018901935.1 of Pugionium cornutum. Lineage (NCBI taxonomy): Eukaryota > Viridiplantae > Streptophyta > Magnoliopsida > Brassicales > Brassicaceae > Pugionium > Pugionium cornutum. The sequence goes on from CM032163.1 coordinate 37,295,921, forward strand.
CAAACTGATTGTTCCACTTGTCGTAGATTCCGAGTTCGTTCTGAGAAACTGAAGGCCTTACTTCTTGCAATGCGTCTTTAAAGTCCTGCATCATGACCAAATTGATAAAGCAGATACAGAAACAAAAAAAAAGGATTTATTTTAGCTACATGTTTATTCATAGAGTTAACATAACATCAATTATCGCCCAGGAGAAATGATAATAACTTTTTTTTATTACATCAAGAGTCACAAGACGCATGTCCTCTTTCGTCAGGTTTGTTATTTCTATGCCTCGTTTGAGAGCTTCCCTTAATGGACCCATAGTTGCATCTTTTACCAGGTTCTTCATGTCCGAACCCGAGTATCCTGCAGTGAAAATTAAAGAAAAGGTAGCTTGATTATCACAGATCACGTCTGTGTTTGCATTTTCAGGAATTCTATTGTGTTTCTGAGTTCCTATGATAAATTTACCTTCGGTTAGGTTGCATATGGTGTTCATATCATCTTCAGACAGTGTAAACAACCCATCTTTCTGGAGGAGATTCTGTATAATCCATGCTCTTGCTTCTTCAATAACAAAAAAACAGAACCATGTCATTATGGTAAATTCAAAACAAAACCAGAAAACGACATGAAAAATTATTATTCTTCACCAGAGGAAGGAAGAGGAATGTAGAGTCTCTTGGTAAGTCGTCTTCTTGCTGCCTCATCAAGCTCTTGGGGTCTATTTGTTGCTCCTGACCCAATAGCACAATTAACCTGAGAATGTTACTCTCATAGAACTCAAACCTGCCTGTGCGTTCAATTTTTACCTATTAGGAGAATTTGCTCACTGCCACTATCGAAACCTTCCATTTCAATCAGGAACTGTGTCTTGAGTCTTCTACTTGATTCATGTTCACCATCTGACTTACGCTGTGGCAAAGTGTGAAAGTTCGTTTCTTTTAGCAGAATGTTACATTAGGGAAACCCAAAATGCTTAGTATGCCAGAAATTGTTCAGTTAACTCCTGTTATTTTTATTCTTCCAAGGCCATTTCCTACGTTGATAGAATGGGGACTTCTCGAGAATTCGAGGGACAACAAACCTGAGATAGTAGAGAATCTATTTCATCAACAAAGATCACTGCAGGCTGGCGGCAACTCGCAACTCCAAAAAGAGCTCTCACTAGCTTTTCACCTTCGCCAATCTGCATTTGAATGTTGAATTTTCAAGGTAACCGTAAACAAATGAAGAAGCATACAATAGACATCTGATACAGGAATGATATACTGTCTTTTCCTGCTACGTAGAAGTTCTGGCATATTGGAACACTATCATTGTCCTAAATTTCCCGAAAAGCCACACGGCAATAAACAGATATGTGGAACTAACCCATTTGCTTGTCAATGAACTGGCTGATATATAGAAAAAGGTTGCTTTAGCTTCTCCAGCAATAGCTTTTCCAATCATCGTTTTACCAGTTCCCTGAAATGCAGTAGATACAGAGATCTAAGAAATACAGATTAAGTGACACTTCTCAATATTGAAATGGACAAGGGTACTTACTGGTGGGCCAAAGAGAAGAAGTCCTTTTCCAGGTGAACGACAACCTTTGAAAATATCAGGACGTAACAATGGCCAAATGACCATCTCAGTTACACACTTTTTAGCATGCTCCAGACCAGCTGCACATCAATAACTCATGATGAGAAACTCCATATGAATGCAAACAACGGAACATGTTTTTATCATCTTACAGTACCAATATCATCCCAGCGGACATTGGGATCTCGATCCATAATCTCATTGCTGACATGTTCTATAAGACGAGGTTCCAAGTTTCTCAACTTCTCAGGAAGCTCACCATCAGGACCACAGAGCATCTCCAAACTAGAACAGGATCGCAAAATAAATGAATATGCAGGGTATCTCAGAATCTTAATTGATCTTTTCAGTCTTTCAGGCGTAGAAGGCTATTGAGAACCATCAGATGAGCATAGAAGCTCTATATTACAAGGATGGCAACAGGAATTGCATATACACAGAATCTGCATAGATAGTTATGTATGCTACCAAACACTACAACTCAGTAGGGTTTCAGGAATTGCATATACACAGAATCTGCATAGATAGTTATGTATGCTACCAAACACTACAACTCAGTAGGGTTTCACCATGAACAAGCGACCAGGGATAGTTTTAACGTATGTAATTAATTTTCTAGTCCTATAAGCATGATTATCTATCTTTGAATCACTTCCCGTAGTGTTCCTATGTGAAATAAATACAAAAAAAAAAATAATTTAGGAACCTAATTAGAGAAGGGTAGAGACAGGCATAACCTATTTAGGTGAAACCCAAGAGAAAATGTGAAGAAAAACAAAGAGAATAAACTTATAAATCGTAATGGGAAGTTCCGCAACATACCATGTTCTGGTTGAGTCATCCAGTGCATCGTCAGTCTTTCCACCAATACGAGACGTCATGTTTCCAACATTATTCCCATTAGATTTAACGGGAGGAACAAAATTACCACGGTATCCACGTCTTAAATACCCGCCTGATCTTGAACTGTATCCCCTAGCTGAAGTATTTTTGTCACTCTGTGGTGAAAGAGACAAATTTGGGGACCCGGTTGATCCTCGTTTTTGTCTTACGTCCATTTCCTAAAGCAAGGGTGATATTAGTCAGCTTATGCAAATGGTAACATAACAAGGCACATTTCAAAAGATTATGCTCTGCAAATGCTGCCTCATAAAATCAGAATAGTGAACATACTTAGCCAAGAGAGAAATTAGTCAACATATGCAAGCTAACAAAGCATAGTTAGAAAGATTAGGCTCTGAAAAGTTGAGATGCTCGTGGAGTTAAAAGTAAAATTGAAGACTCTAAGAGAAGAATAGTCAGAGATCCTTCTACCAGTTTTGTTTTGGCAGTTACAAATCCATTAGCAGCTCCATCTGCCCTTATTTCCCCGTCATTTGTGGGGCTGTTGGTTTCTGCATGAGTTCGCTTTGTTCCAAAACCCAGTCCATGGCTTCTCTTGACAATGACACATTCATCAGAGGTACTGACTTGATTGTTCATGGAGTTTCTGCGCTGATTATCTGGTTTAGCCATGCTATTTCCATACAATGATGTTATTTTATCTTGCATCATTGATTTTGATGATTTGGGAATGAACTTATGCATATCCAGTGGAGCTTCCTGCAACAAAAAGGCACGTAGGTTCATTATCTATGTTGGAGCGAAACATATCTCAGTTCCTTGGGTGATCTTCAGATAAAAGGTCATAGCAATGCTTATAGAAAGCCATCAAAGCATAGTGAAAATAAGAAGAAAGAACATGTAACATGGTTGCATTTCCAAACTCATCACTAATAGCATGATCACCACACCAAAATTGACACAAGAGAATTACCATCTCTTTAACACCCTTTCCTTTAGACTGACTGAAATGCAAACGAAAGTGTTTTGACTGCTTAATCATTTCCACATCAAAATTGCATTTGCTGCCAAAAATAGAGCCTGGAGCCGTTTTTGCAAGTTCAAACGCTTTCCTGGATACAGCAAGAAACACAATAAAAGGGTATCCCGTATCCCAAAAAATTTCAAGTGTAGACAATATTGATGACAACTGAGGTTCACAAGAACTATGGATTTCAGCTAAAAGTTAGTGAACGAAGTCCAGAGATTGGAGAATGCGAGTACCGTTCCATTCATAAATTTCAGCTTCAGCGTTACCCAGATTTTCCCAGCCCATTCACAGTTCAATTTTCGGCATAAACCAGCAATAAATCCTCTTAGATTTACTTTATGGAAAGAGCAAACACACTTTCAAAACCCAAATATTCTCGTTTTAAGCTCAATATACTTCGAATAAAACAGTTTAAAAGAGAAAAATGCTCAGATACCGATCCGAATCTGAAACGAGGCCATCCAAAGCTGAATCGACCTTAGAGGCAACTTCCCGGCGGATGGGACCGATGAAAACACGATCAACGTCGGTGACAGAACGAGAATCTAGGAAACCTAGAAGGCGAAGTCCAAGGATCTGAGCGGAGGAGAAATCAGATTTCTCAAGGAATTGGTCTGCCCCGAAAAGTAGCGATTGAAGACGCTTCAAGTTCTCCTCCACCTCCTTCCTCCAGCACAACGCATCCTCATTCACTGTCAGAAGCTGGGGTGGTTTCAGCATCGGAGAAGAAAACGGCGACGAACGCTTTCCCGCCATTATAATCCTCTCTAATTTTACGTTTTCAGTCCCCAAAATGGCCACAAACCCAGAAATGAAATTCAAAACTCCGCGCTCTGAGGCTGAACACCTTCGACCTCACCTTTACCCTCGCTAGCACGCGTAGACGTTTTGAAGTGTAATAGTATACATAGGAAAACGGCGTGTAGTTTCTTTAGATATCAAATGCTTAACGGGCCATAAGCGCTTTTCCCCCAAGTCTGAGCCAGGCTTAGCAATATTTGCATAAACTGAAAAACATATGAGATGGCAAAAATAACCACAAAAAATTGATATCAATTTTGGTTCGAATTTCCTAACCGTAGCTAACCTAACTATGTAAAATATTCTTAGTAATCCCATTTTTGTATTTATTTTTCATCTTCTGGTTATATTAAGTACAATTGACAAAAATAATTTTTTTAAAGTTTTTGTTATAAATATAACATAATTATTTTAAATTTCTAAAAATATCACAAATTTAATATTAAAATATCTTAAAAAATTTTTAATAACAAAAACTTAATTCTAGTTTGGAAAAAAAGAATCTAAATATAAATTTTTTTTAATTATATGTATAATTTAGTTATGGTAAATATGTATTTTCATAAAATAATTTGTGTTATTTTTAAAATTTTAAATTCAAAATACTAAATTTGGAACAAAAATTAAAAATGTGCTATTTTAGCGTATTACTCTTATATACTAGATTTACCCCGCATCATGTGGGATAATATTTTTTGGAGATTCAAATATAATAAATTTATAATTCTTGGATTTTTATTCATAACATATTATTTTAGTAATTTATTGTTCAATAGTGTTTTGATTTTTATACCATAATTTTGAATTAAATTATTATCGTTTTAATAAAAATATAATATTAATTTATTATTAAAAAAATTATTTAGAATAGATAAGTATTTTTACATAATTATTTTGCTGTTTTGGAATTTTAATTTTAAAGTGCTATATTTTGAATATTTTTTTTAAAATATGTTATTTTATAGTATTAATTTTTGAGTAATATCCTAAAATAGTACCATTTTAAGTTTATTTTCCAAATTTAGCACAATAAAACTAAAATTCCCAAAATAGCATAAATTATTATGTAAAAATAATTATTTACCTTAAATAAAAAATATATAAAATTAAAACATAATGTTTGGATTCACTTTTTCCAATTTAGGGTTTAAATTTTTTCATTAGGAATAAGTTTTCAATTATTTTAGTATTAAATTTGTGCTATTTTTGGAAATTTAAATGACTAGTGCTATATTTGGAACAAAAACTTGAAATGATGCTATTTTAATCAATTGCCCTTAATTTTTTTTTTTAAAATGATTATTATTTAATCTTTTAAATTACTTAAAACATTTATGGAACAAATTAAATATTCAATTATTTATCCATATTTTTCTACTTCAGGTTGTTTTCGAGTTTGAGATCGTAAAAGATATTTTCAACCGGACATGTAGATTAATCGGGTTTAATTTAACAAGCTTGTTTCATACAATTACACAAATGCTTAATAAGATATATCACAAATACAACACCAACGTTTTACAGAAAACACAAAACACCGCAAACGTGAAAAGACAATACACAACAGCGATTAAGTTTCAGCGTCTAAGAGACGCTACAGCTTTTTATTCAATCACACAAACCCAAAACGTTACCCCAGTTTTGCTTTTACTCAAGAGAAAATCTTAAGCAATCATCACACAACAGTTCAATATAAAATGGTTGAGTCGAACGTTACAGCAGCGTTTAGACTCCTCCCACTGCAGCTTCTCCTCAAGGTTATCCTGCAGACTACATGTGTAAACTGACATCGTCTCAGCCCGAGACGGCCCTGCAGATGCTCCAATCACAAGCAACTTGTCTCCAAGTGACTTAAACGCAACGCCCCATCCTCCATTAGACTTAGCTCTCACAGGAACATCACCAAGTTTCTTCCAAGCGTTTGTGTTTGCATCGTAAATGCGGAGCTCGTTTGCTGATGTTTCCAGAGAGTAAAGATCATCACCAACCACTGCGATTAGCGGTGGAGACTGGACAGAAGAGAAAGACATGTCTTTGAGAATGTTGGGTATTAGTTCCCAAGTATCTGTTCCCTCGTCATAACGTTCTCCACAAGTTAGGTTTTGGCCATTCTCATCCCGACCACCGAGAACGTAAAACTTGCCACGCAAGTAACAACCCGAGCAGAACTTCCGCCGTTTGTGCATCCCGTGGAGCAATGTCCACGTTTTGGTCTCAGAGTCGTACTTTTCGACTCTGTTCACTACTTCCATAGATCCATCTCCATCGATGTTTAACCCACCAGCTACAAACACAACAGTCCCACAGGTAGCAGAAGCGAACAAGATCCGCGGCGTGATCATTGCTGGACCTTTGAACCACTTGCTAGTCTCAAGCTCGAACCGCCACAACGCAATGCTCCTCTCCTCTTTGCCAATGACAAGCAAATGTGTTCCAGCACAAAGCGATTCTTTATCTCCTCCAAAGAAACATATATCAGACGGAAGTTCAGGAAGCTTTTGGAAATTCTCAAAGTCCTTATCAAACATGGTCCACCTCGTGTCGCCACTAGACAGCATAAATACAGATGGTTCAACTAGCCTGCGTTCTCGTCTCACCTTGAAAATCTCACCGCTCTTTAGCAAACGCGAAAAGGGCTTATTGATAAACTGAAGTTTCCAATACTCAAAACGCGGGACTCGTGCGAGTATCTCGACCTCTAGCTCGTAAACAAGCTGAGGAACATTTAGTAAATAATCTGCATCCTTCGGTTTAAGACTGACCAAACACTGATCTGTCTCTCCGTTTTCTTCACAATCCCAATCCAAACAAGGATCTGCATTTAGATCAGGAATCTTGTAGCCATGAATCCGAAGCTTCTTAGGCCTCGACTTGCTCGAGCGTGCCTGAATCCGATCAGTGTGATCTTCTCCGAATGTCAACATTTCTAGGTAAACAATCGCCAGCCTACTTCGCTTTTGACATTCCCTCTCTGTTTATTTTTCAAGCAAAAAAAAAAAAACCTGAATCAAACATTGACAATCTATCTGCAGAACCTAAAGCAGTTTCCAAGTTTCAATTTTTGTAAAATCAACAGGACAAAAGATTCAATCTTGGATTTGTAAGTAATTGAAACTTACAACTTACAAGTTAGTTAAACACATTTGATTAAAAATCTCTATAAGAGGAGGATGAAGAGACTTACAGGGGAAGACGTAACAAAAGACGTAGAAAATCTCAGATTTTAAAAGCTTTTCTTCTCTATGTTCTTTCTTTCTTTCTTCTTCTTCATCTGTAAATAAGAAATTAAAAACGAAAAAATACAAAAAGAGATGACGACGGATTAAATATAAAAAAATACCAAAAAGAGAAATCATATAAAATCTAAAGATTTTATAAAAAAATCAAAACTTTATGCAAAGAGATAGGCACCCACCCTGAGTTGCAGGGGAGATTCAAGCTTGAATTAGAATTCGCCAGAAAGAAGTTACTTTTTTTATAATGGAATAATAAAGCCAGTGATTTTGTGTGTGATTTCTTCAGTGAGTGAGCAACGACAAAACCATATTCGATTATTTTTTTCAGTCACAGGTAAATTTCGAAAAAGGCTATGATTATAAAATGAAATTAATATTATCGTTAACTGTGTGTGTCTGACTGTGTAGAATGTGAGAATATGCGTAGAAAAAAGAGAGAAAAAAGTAATTTTCAAATCGAAGCAGAAGAGACAAGAATTTAAAGTTCTTCTTGAAATTTTTTTTAAAAAAGGCTTTAATTTTCATGAAAACATATTAAATTAGTTAGCAACTTAGCATATAGACTGGAATATTCCACACTAAGCCTTCACTGTTTCTATTTTTTGTTTGTTTAAAAGTTTGTGTTTATAACTGAAAAAATATTCTCAACTACACTAATTATATATCATCACATATTTGCATTTTGGAAATGTATCGAAAATTACATAAAATATATTGATAATATGATGATATATATAAACTAATAAGAGGAGTAACTGAGTTATTGATTGCACTATCTCTACGTGCATTCAAAAGTATAGAGTTCGATTCTAACTTTTTTTCGTATGAGAGCGTTAAATATGATAGTGTTAAATTTTCGTATGAAAATGTTAAATATTTGTATAAAATTATTAAATTTTTGTATAATAATATTAAATGTTGTTAACACTATTATCCGATTTTCGATTGTTCAAAATTTTTATCGAGAATGTTAACATCATAATTTGATTTTTGATGGTTGAAATTCTAACATCACGTTTAAAACCAGAATAAGAAATTAAGAAAGAGAAAAAAAAGAAAAAGAAAAAGAATGAGAAGAAAAAAAATAAAAAAAAAGGGAGGAGAAGAAGAAAAATCAAATAAAAGGAAAAAGAAAAATTTTCTAAGAATTCGTAGTCGAATAAAAAATTTGTTACAATTTGTGAGTTGTACAAAAAAAAAGAAATTAAATTTGTTTCGTATTTAACTATAAATACCATTAAAAAACCTTACCTAATCAATAGATTAAGTCTTAATTATTTTTTGTTAGTATGTCACGTCTTGTGTGTTGGCGATCCACTATTTTAGTGGAGTGTGTTTTTCATAATCCTTTTCAATCTCATGTTACTATTTTTTATACATTATGATTTGAAAACAATAATAAATTAATTCAATCAAACTATAAAGGAATTGTAGTTGACAAGTATAGAAAAATGGTACACGAAAATATCGTAGAAGAAATGAGGTGTGATATTTGTTGATCGTATTCATATCTTATATATTGATTATTTCAAAATTTGTTTTGGAAAATGAATATTTAGGTTGTGATTATTTGTATAATTTACCAGTAATTTTTAGTAATAACCACAAAATTCTAGTAAATGTTTTTGTTCTCATTAGACTGGTATTGGGATACATGTTCAAGTTCGGATCATTTTTTGCATTTCGTATATTTTGGTATTGAGTAATACCATAAAATAGCATATTTTCAAGTTTTTCTTCCAAATTTAGCATCTCAAAATTAAACTCCCAAAAATAGCACAAATATTTATGTAAAAATACTTATTTATTTTAAATAAATTATATATAAACTTAAATTATTGTATTTGAGTTCATTTTTCCAATTTAGGGTTTAGTTTTTTTCTTTTAAAATATAGTTTTAATGCATTTTAATCTTAAATTTGTGCTATTATTAGAAATTTAAACTAATGATGTTATTTTTGGAATAAAAACTTAGAAAAGTGCTATTTTAGACATTTGTCTTTTGGTATTAGTAATATAAGATATCATCCTCATATTTTAAAATAATTTTGGTTTCTATTTAATTCGATATCACTGGTGTCAAATCGGATTTAGATATTTGAAATATCAGAAAAAAATTATATTTGAATAAAATTTAGTTAAATTTTGACAATTATAAATAATAGTTTTCAGATATTTTGGTTAGTTTAAGTATTTTGTCTAAAATAAATGATATTTTTAAATTTATAAGAGTAAGATATTAAAATAATATTTTTTAAATTTTATTTTAAATTTAGTATTTTAAAATTAAAATTTTAAAATAACATAAATAATCTTTAGACATAATTAAATGGATAAAAATATATATTATTTATGGGTCTTGTGGTTCAATTGAAAGGTAAAATTGAAAAATTCTTTTAAAGAACAACTTTTGTCTGGAAAATAAATAAATCACTCGCTATCATAACTATTAATATTGTGAAATATCATAAGTTATATTCGTTTATATGTCACATGAGATTGTGATTACAACTGCGGTAGATTATTATTCATTTAGTTATCATAATTTTTTGTAAAGAGTCGAATTGATCCTACGCTCCCTTATCCATTGTAATTTTTTTTGTAAAGAATCGAATCGATTATACGCTCCATTATCCACTATAATTTTTTGTAATTAGTCGAATCGATTATACGCTATATTATCTACTATAATTTTTTTGTAAAGAGTCGAATCGATTATACGCTCTGTTATCCACTGTAATTTTTGAACTATATATTAAAATAACGTTGGAATTAAAACCTGCAAACATTTATAATCACCAATTATATACAAATAAATAATATTTATCGTAATCGTAATCACCGACGATATACAACATACAAAAGAACATATTAACGTATTTTTTTTTTCGAAACAAATTTATTTTTTTTCTTTCTCTTTAAATTCTAAACTTTGTGATTTTCAAACTACATTCATGTTAACTTGTTTAACACTTATGGATGATTTGCAAACCTTTTCTACATACATTTTTTGGTGTGAATTGGATTTTTAATATCGCTTTGATGCACTTATTTATATATATATATATATATATATTAATAAGATACTAGAAATTGATCCAACTTTATGCTCGAGTTTGTAACTATAATAGTGTTATTTTTTGTGTGAATTTAATCAAATAATTTGTACTTTATAAATTTTTAATGAATGTTAAATTATTTTATAGAATATTCTTATTATAAATACAAATGCGTACTTTAAATGTTAAATGTAAATAGTTAGTTTTTAGATAAAATTATTAATAAAGATTTGAATTTTAAATATTGAATTTCATAATATTCATGAATATAATTTGTAAAATATGAATATAAATTAAATTTTTATAATTTTTTAAGTTGGTAAATGTATTAATATAGTTAATTTATTTATTTTCAGATAAAAATTATTCAAATAGATTAATAAAACTCTGAATTTTAAATATTAGATTTCATAATAATAATGCATACTTAACCTTTTTGTATATTTAGTATTTATTTTTTAAATTAATTATTTATAATGGTATTTGAAGTAATATTCTACAAATTAAATGTTATTTTTTGAAATATAATTGTTAAATAATAATGCAAAGATATTAAAGATCTAAAATCGGTGCAAATCTCTTATAATAACATATACAAAATTTTGTGCTAAATAAAAAATAATGTATTTGTTCAACTATTTTTCTTAAGACAACCTAATTTCTTAACGATATAAAAATTGTGGTCCTATATTCTCCCAAATGGCCAAATCATGACGAAAATCAAAGGACCTATATGTACTATATATGGATTTGTTTTACATAAACATTATATTTCTGAATCATTATAGATATAAAAATTAATATGAAATTTGGTAATGACACCTACAAGTCTCCATCATTATATAACTAATTCTGAAAGTTAGTCCACTAAGAGATATTAAATTTAAGAAAAGTAAAGTATATATATATATATTATAACCCAACTCAAATCCCACAAGTCGTAATCGGTGCAGGCGCAGCACACAAATTGTGTTAATTCTATTTACTTTAAATTCAAGTGTCATTTTTTTTTACTTTTTCAAAACGAATATGTTTTATATGAATAAAAAAAAATAATTTAAATATACACACTAATCCAAATCCACAAAAATTATTTTATACCACTCGTATTCGGTATTTAAGTGATATTTGTAAAAACTAAAATATGAAAATATGGCGAACACATATTTATGCAAATACACACAAATTTTATTAAAAATCATTTAAACAAAAATTTTACAACTTGTTTTATGTCAGGTTACACACACGACTTTACCCTAACTAATTTATAATATATCCAAATTCAGTTGTGCGACACGTTTTTTTTTCACTCACCGAGTTTTATGTGAGAACTGAATTTTAAACAAAAATTTTCAAAGAAAAATAATGGTTTTGTTTCTTTCAAATTCGTATTACCGAAAAATATATATTTTTTACATGAATCTTATGCTTTTATTTATATTAGGAGTCGTAACCGTCGATTTCACTTTTTAATTACCGAATCGTGGTAATAATTAGTTTCCATTAACTCAGACTTTATCGTTATTCCACAGTTTAAACCGTCCGTTTCTCTTTTATGGGTCGGACTTCGCATTTGGATCCAACCTCAATTCTCGGGTCTTCAATCTATTTCGGTCCAACAAATTTTTTTGGATTATTTTGACGGATTTGAACCCTGAAGTCGGATTCAGTGCCAACATTTTCCAATTCACGTTATTTCTTCTGCTCATAAAACTTAGATTTACAATTTTTCATCATACTCGTATTTATATGAATTCATAGATATTTTCTATTTTCATATTAATGAATTTATAATATTCATCAAATATCATCTTTTTAATCTTATTATGCTAACAATATTGTGATTGAAAATAACAACTAATCAAGAAAAGGATAAGTTTATTATAGACAAACCCTTTTTAGGTGTCGACAAAGTATAAAAACCGGCTTAAGGACAATAATGATTTTGCAGCCAAAATCAATTTCTTTAAAGTGCTGACATGAAGAGACCATAAAATTAAATATAAAAAAGAATATTGATAAACGAATTTCCACATTTATATGATAGATTAACTAAGAGAAAAAAATATATATATAAATTTATGTAAGATTCATGGAAGATCGACAACTGCCCAACCGACCAATCGTAAGACTTCGTTAGTTGCATCAAATCTTAATATTTTAATAATGTAAATATAAAATTAAAAGTAGCTTTATTTCACGTTAATTATATATTTTGAAAGAAAATACCTTTTTGAATTAATAAAGAGGAAGTTCACGTAGACAATCACCACCATTATCACTTCTCCCCATAGATAATATTTTATTTTTAAGATATAGCAGACATTTGAAATATTTCACTTTTAAGATTTAGCAAAGTAAGTAACAATTGAAATACACAAACATAAAAGTGCAAATAACATTTTCAAAAATTGTTCCGAATTTTTTCCTCTCAATTTCAGTTCTCCTAAAATTATGCAATCTAATTGGTTGATCTCTAAATTGATGTTTTCTACCATCAAATTTTTAAAATAGAATTAAATATTTTCATCGCGTTTTAAAATATTTTCATTGCGTTTTTTTTTTGAAATTAAGATGTTTTTAAAAATTACATTTATATGCGTAATATTTACTTACGTTTCATAATATTAATAATTTTTTTTGCCTATCATATGAAACTGAGGTTGCGACTTACGATTAAACGGTGTTCGTTTATCTGTCGCAAATTTCTACGATCAAATAAAGCGATATAATCTGCGATAAAAAAAATTAAATACCGTGAATTTCAGCTGTAAAATTAAAAATTTACGATTAAAATGATAAAAAAACAAAAATTTCCTTATAATTATTTATGAATTTGCATAAATACCATAAAATTATCATAACAGCAATAAAACGAACAAATATGCGGTTAAACGCTGGGATCTACTGTATAATTAACAAAAGAATAAACATTCGATAACGATCTACGGTTAGATGTTGCAACTATAAAACAAACAACAATATATCGCATATTACCATAATATGTGACCACAAATCGCAGTCGCCCTTCTAGACAAACAAATAACACTTATAATTTTGAAGTATTTCCGAAGTGAAGAATGAATTTCGAATATACTTTACATGCAATTAGACAAAGATATATAACTTGATTCGGCTTTTTATAGTTGAGAATAAACCACCAAATTTTACTTACAATTTTAATTGACGGAAAAGAAAAAGAAAAAACGTGAATCAAATTAATGGACCTTAGAAAACTTATAGCCCAAATAGTCAACAGCCCATTTGTTAGAATTGGGGTTTAATACCCGAACCTGTATGTGAAACGGGTTTTATATCCTGACCCTAAATTGATCCACTGACCCGAAATTGATCCACTGACCTAGAAATTAGGGGGAATTGGTTCATCTTATCCACAATTCAATCTTCTTCATTCGCAGAAGCGTTAATGGCGGCTTCGTTCTCACTCACGAGCTTCATCTCCTCCATCTCTCCATTCAAATCTCATACGAAAGCTACTCCTCCTCCCAATCTCACTCTCCCTTCTCCGACGGTTTCCCATTGGCGGAGGAATGACCTCACTATGAAATCAATGGCGGTCGATGAGCCTTCTTCCACCGCTTCAGTTTCCTCTGTGATATGTCCCTCGCTTGCGTACTCGAATACGCTCTTCTTCAGCTCAGGCTACAACGTGCAGGTGTTTGTCGAAGATAACGAGTCAGAAGAAAGGCTCGTTAATCGGTTTAGAAGGGAAGTTATGAGAACTGGAGTTATCCAGGAATGCAAACGAAGGAGATATTTCGAGAACAAACAAGATGAGAAGAAGCGGAGGACTCGTGATGCCGCTAAGCGTAATAAGAAAAGGTTTCACTTCAATTTGTTCTGACAGAATCTTCTTTGATCTGTTAGCTTGGCGTTTCCCAGGGTTTGAGTCGTATGCTGAAAGCAGATTCTAGTATTGATTTATTAACTTTCATTGATAGTATCTGTCTCGTAGCAGAGCCATTGCAATGATAGTCCTATGAAGATTTGACAAGATTCAGTTTCTCTTTTAGCTCTCAATCAAATGCGATTGAGATGGTCTCAAATGCGATTCATCTTTCTTGATGGGTTTTCTTTTCAGGCGTCCTCAAGCAAGGTTTACTCAAGAAACCAGAGAAGAAGCAGCAGCAGCAGCAACCAAGAGTAAGAAAAAAGATGAAGAAGAAGACAACTGGGAGATGCCTGATGGAGATGTACCTTCTTGAAACAGGATTTTCAAGTAAATAAATCTCTCGCCTTTTCGTTTACTTATATCAAATTCCGTATTTAGTAGTAATTGTAAGTTGAAATTGCTTTTACTGCATAAAACATGGTTCTGTCAATGAGTTCTTATTAATATTAAGGCATCTATATTTGTCTTCCAATTTTCTATATCGACTAAGTGAGTCTTCTCCATAATGCAATTGTTATATGAATCATGAGTCAATGATATTTCTTAGCTTTAGTTAGGACTGGTTATTCCGGTAGTAAACCATTCGGGTTTCAAATTGGTTTTTTTGGGTTTTAGTTATTTTGATACTAAAGATTTATGATCCATTTGGATATTTTATAACTTTGGTTCATATTGGTATGTGAAATATCGTTAAAAAACTAAAAATTTGGTTAAATAGAATAAAATTAGTTAAATTTTGACTAATATAACTAACTAGATTTATAGCTATGTTTTGCATGTGAAAAAATATTCAGAAATTATATAATATTGTTGCAAAATGGAAAAATATTTAAAAATTATATAATATTGTTTATTAGTAAATATAAATTAGATATTTATATAATTTTAATTTTTATTTAAAATTATTTTTAATATTAATTTTTATCTATAGAAAATAAAAAAAATAAAAATAACTGTTTTACGAATTCAATAGTATTTTTTGGTTAATTTAACAAAATATATGGATTATGTATCTGAAATATCGTTAAAAACTAAAAATTTGGTTAAATAGAATAAAATTAATTAAATTTTGACTAATATAACTAACTAGATTTATAGCTATGTTTTGCATGTGAAAAAATATTCAGAAATTATATAATATTGTTGCAAAATAGAAAAATATTTAAAAAATATATAATATTATTTATTAGTAAATATAAATTAGATATTTATATAATTTTAATTTTTATTTAAAATTATTTTTAATATTAATTTTTGTCTATATAAATTAAAAAAATAAAAATAACTGTTTTACGAATTCAATAGTATTTTTTGGTTAGTTTAACAAAATATATGGATTATTTAACCAAATTAATAACAATGATATATATTAAAATTATTTTTAATAATTTAAACTTATTTATATATTTATTTAAAACTGATGGTGATTATACGTCACCATAATATTTCTGTTAATAACACATTATGGTTGAATTATTTTTTAAAATATTATTCAAATAATATAGTAAAAATATATTTTCAGATATTTTAATTATTTTGTGTATTTTGATTTTTTATTACATGCACCACAACATATCGTTTCAATAACCTAGTGCCTCGTATGAGAGGGTCCAATGCTTTCATATTCAAGTTTATAATTATAATTTTAGATAATTAAATTATATTAATTTAAAATATAATTAATATTATTAGATATATAATTGTATTTAAAATATTTATTCGGTTTTTATTTCCATTTCAAATTCTTTGAATAGAATAGTATAATATTCGTTCAGATATTTTGCCGGTTCCGGTTTCAGTTATCCGGTTTCAGGTTACTTGCATTTTGATAATATTGCAGATAGATTGGTTATGACTTCCTCATGCAAAGGTATAAGGATATTTTTATATTCTATCTTCATTGTCTAAAACAAATATCTAGCTGCGTGTTGATATTCAAGAAATGCTTGACTATCAAAAGTTACAATGATAACATGATTCAACAACTAGTATATATAGTTTTCGTGATAACGAGAGGTATTTAAAAACAGATCAAGTAGAGTCCTGTAATTTCCACTGTTAAAATGTGTACTCATTAGCAATAAAACTCGATGAATCGTCTCACTCACATATTGGCAACTAATTTTTTTTTCGTCAGGCCAAATAGTGGCGAATTCCATGGGCTGTAGTGAAGCCCATTAGCCTATTATTTTGGTAAACTTATTGCAAGTGTCTCACTTGTTATAGTGATGAATTGCATGATCAATTTGTGTATAAGTTGCTATATTTGGCTTCCCAACATCTATATATATATATTCAGATTTTAACATTTGACAAAAAAACATTATACTGATGTTCGTTTGTCAACCGCATGAAGTTATAGTTGTAACAGATTGTTGTTTGTTTAGCTATTGTATGTATTTGCGGTCAATCGCAGCAATTAAACGTTATGTCATGCGTCATAATTTTTTTTACTACTAGTTAAAACAACGGTGTGATTAAAAATATGCGATCAACCGCAAACATAACCGCCGACGATAGACAAACGAACAATATATACCATAACCGTAATCACAATATTAAACGCAGTCATAATCGCCAACGACGAGCAAACGAACAAAGTTTATATATATAAATATATATTGAGATCAAACCCAAGAGCCTTTTGGTATAGTTCCAAACTCGAGATATTTCACCAATATGAATTCTCTCTTATTCTCAATATGAGATTCAATTGAATTCTAATATTTATTTTATTGAACAATAAATTTACATTGCAACAAAAAAAATTATTCTTGTACATTACATTCTTTAAATCTTTTTCTATTTTAAACTTCTACATAACATTTTTTTATTGATCAATAAATTTGATATCTCAGTTAAAAAGTATTCAATAGAATCAGGTTCTAACAATAAGACAGAAGGAACTGACTTTAAGCATTAAATTATATTTTACTCTTTAACAACCACAAACCACAACGATCATGTAATAAATATTAACAAAAAAATCATGTAATAAATATTTTAAACTTTTTTTCTTAAAATGTCAAATTTCAAACATTTGGAATTATTTGTAGTAAATGAAAAATCTCATATTATTAATCTTGTTCGTTTGGTCGGCGTATACGGCTACGTTTATGGTTGCGGTCAATATTGTAGTTGTGACTGCGGTATATGTTGTTCGTTTGTCTACCGCCGACCGTTGCGATTACGGTTGATCGTAGATTTTTAGTCGCACCGCTCTGTTTTAATCATCGATCGAAAAAATTGTGACGCATGATGCAACATCTAACTACTGCCTCTAGCCCACAGATAGTTGTAGTAGATAAACGAACACCAATCTGCTATATCCGCAACCGAAATTTTTTGCTGCTAACAAACAAATATGACCATTCTTTTATAATTTTTTTTTTTAAAATCTAATGTTATCCAATCAATCATTTATAATGATTTGTAAATGTTATTTAAAACCCTATGTTACTGAACCTATGATTTTTAAAATACTATCAAAATTATTATTATTATTGGAATTTTATTCAATTTTTTAAGGTATTCGTAGGAATTGGTTAGTTAAAAATACAAAATGATTTTAGATGACATTGCAAAATCTTTTGCTAAGAAGTCCTTATAAATTTCACAAATTCACCTAAAATTATTTAAAAATATATCAAAAAACAAATCATTCAAAATGTTTAGTTCAATAAATCCTAAAATTTTCAATATCTAATGAACATGTTATTCGATTAAAACTTCGGAATGATTTGAAATAAAATAATAAATCATATCTTTTTTTAAAACATAAATAACAAATTCTTTTAAAATTCAGTGTTATTGGCTACAAAATTTATAAATGTCTCTTAAAATCCAATTTTATTAAATTAGTGATTTAAAAACATCTTTTCAAATCCATATTTATCGAAGACATTTAAGCATTAGTTTTTAATGAGTTAAAGGAAATTTGGAAGAAATTTACTAATTTAAAACTAGAAAAAATCCATAGTACATAGTTTTATGTAAGATTGTAGAGAATAATATCAAATTTTATAAAATTATCCAAAATCTTATTAAATTGAAAATCATTCCAAATACTTAGTAGTGTTTTTTTACAGACGAATGAAAACGGAGAGACGTAGAATATTGAATACGTAATCTTTCACTTATCATTAATTTCTTATATAAAAGTTCAACTTGCATAGAAAGTGACTTATAGGAATCTATTAGTCAATCACTTTTAATTATAACAAAATATTTTAATCAAAATGCATTATGATGTCTCACTAATTAATCTTTTGATTTGATAAGAAGCAACCACTTTGATAAGAATTCACCCGTCAGCAATTTTTGAAAATCATTTTGATGATTTTAAAATTGATCTAGTAATTGCATCATTTTTATATTTATGCTAGATGTATAGAGTTCGATTTTTTTTCGTATAAAAATATTAAATATTTATATTAAAATATTGAATTATTAGATCGGTGGGATGTGGTACAAGTGATAAAAAAAGACAAATATACACAAAAGCATATTTGTTTTTAAAACATTATTCCCAAAATTTATTGCTTGCTTTTTAAAATTTATATATTTACAATTTTTCACATTAGACTTTTATATATACTGATACATAATTATAAGTTTAATTAGATTTAGAGCCACTTTTTACACACAAAACATATTCATATATTATAATTATTTATTTATTTAGTAAATATAAATTAGATACATATATAATTAATTTTTTGATTAAAAATATTTCTTTTAAAAAAAATTAATATTGATTATAAAAATAAATAAATATATAATGAAATCATATTATATAAATAAATTTAAATTATGTATATCTTTGAAATACAATATTATTAAATAGATAAATATTATAAATACGATAAATATTTAATTATTATAAATTTTTGTTATATATTTTGTTTGATTAATTTTTAAAATTACTACTATTTTTATGTCAAAATATTATAGATTTACATATAATGTACTGATAAATATGTAATGTAATTTTCGTAAATACTATAGTAAATTATGTTTTATTTAATATTTACTTTAAGAGTTTTGATCGTGTGACACATCATCGTAACATTTATAAATTACATATAAAAATACAAAATAATTTGTTAAAATATATTAGAGATACTAATTATAAATGAAAACGGTCGTCAACAGCAAATACAAAGTCAAATTCACGTTAAAGCTGTTATTCTAACAATAGCAAAAAAATATTCTAAATATAATTAATTATTTTTTAATGTATTGCTATCAGAGAAAGTAACATTGGTGTTTTTTAATTTATTTCAACAACATTTATATAATATGTTTGATGTTGTTGGCTCTTTTTGTTTCTTTATGCTTAAATTGGATTCCATGTGAAATTTGAATAAGTTGAGAATCTTTCTCATACAACTTGATTAACAAGTTGTCTACTCTCTTGGAATTATTTTTATTTTCTCATTCTTAATAATTTATAATATATATATATATATAAATCTTTTTTTGTTTCTATTTGTTTTAACATGCACGTTTGAATATTTTCGAATGAAAAATTCATGCTGTCCGTAGATATTTATATAACAATAAAATATTTGAGAAATTCTATAAAAAATTTTGTTCTAAAATAACATTAATAATGTTATCCAAAACTACCACAAAACTAACAAAGCATTAAATTTTAAAAACCAAAACTTAAACTTTTAAAACTATGTTCTAATCTTGAAAAATCAAATCTAAATATTTAAATTATAATTCTTTAAAAATCATTTTCAATGTGTGTGGTATTTTGAGAAAACAATTTAATGATATTTTTGAAAAAATAAATTTGTTGATGGTATTTTTTGGAAAATATTTGTTTGTTGTATTAATGTATTCTATAGAAATTATCAAAAGATAGTGATTTGGTGATACTTCCTTTTCTCTTCAAGTTTAATTCTCACTTTTTTATTTCTCCTTTTCTATTGAAATAATGTTATGCTCTTAGCCTATTTAAAATATGGCTATTTCTATATATACCATAAAAAATTATTTCAAAAATACCATAATTAGTTTTCATTTTTTAGAAATACTATTAATTTATTTTTCAAATATACCAACAAAATAAAACTAAATTTTAAGAGGTCAAAACTAAACCATAAATTAGAAAAACTAAATCATAATTGCTAAATACTAAATCTAAGTCCAAATATTTAAATTGTAATTCCTTAAAAATCAATTTTATTGTTTGAGGTATTTTTAAAATTTTTTAAGGATTGTAATTACGAAAACATGAGTAAGACAGTTTTGTTGGTATTGGACTAGTTGGCTGTAGATGTTTATGATGTTGTGCTTATATTCAAATATGTTGTCAACCTCCAAATTAATGGGAGTTTTGTCTTCATTACCAAAAAATTATAAAATAGTGACCTGAGAAAACAAAACATGGACCAAACAAATTAAAAATCATAATAATTACATTTTTGCCAAAACATATATTGTATATGGAGAAATCCTTATAAAATCTATAGGTTAATTTCATAATTGCACATTATTTATATTATTATGCTACTTAACAATTCATTTTTAATACCACATTTCTTGTGTCTTATATATAACACAGAATCAAAATAAAGAATATCAAACTACAAATTTTTTCAACGTGAACTGTATATATATATATATAATTTTTATTTATACAAATTTCTCAATAATTTGAAAAACTTAGATATTTTTCCATTTTGTCTACTCTGCATACGATCGTCTCACTATTACCATTTTCTATTTTTTTTTTATTAAAATGAAATTTTAATTTATTGTAATTTTAAATTTATGTTATTATTGAAAATTTAAAATAATGATATCTTTAAAACAAAAATTTTTAAAAATAGTACTTAAAAAAATTATCCTAATTTGTACGAACTTTTAATTTAAAATGAATTGATTATTAGTATAGTGGTTTATATTTATTTTAGAACAAAATAACATATTTTGAATTTTTTCTAAAATTAACATTTTTAGTTTGAATTTTCACTAATAATTTAAAATTAAAATATATTTAAACTTTTTGTTAATAGAAAAATTAAATTTTTAAATTAGAAAAAATATAAATATAATATTTTAAAATTAAATGTTCTTTGTGGGCTAAGAATACAGGATCGTCGTTCAAAACTGTTTTTAAAATAAATCACATGTACATCATGTTGGCTTCTGTAATATTATTTTAAATGTGTAGTTTCTCTTTTTTTAGTATTAGTACTGATTGAATTTTTTAAAAAATGTGTTCATTTGAAACTGAAAAGTGTGGTCATTTGCAAATTACAAATCAAACAAATGAAATGTAGTGCTATCATCTAAATTTAAAACTATAGTAATTTTTATCTGAAAAGACAACATCATTGATTATTAAACAAACACATTAGTTTAAACATCATAGATTTGGAGAGAAAGGAGTTGACCTCTACTATTTATGCAACCCTTCAAATTTTGAAGAATATAAACAATATTTAAATTACTACCAACTTCCATATGCCCTTGTTGTTTGCTAAAACACCAATCAACCCCATGCAAAATTACAATTTTTGACTATGTCAACATACTAGATGACAATCTGCGAGTATCCTGCGGTATTTTTTTTATTATTATATTTAATTTTTTTTTTTAACTATTTATTCTAAAATATTTTTAGTTTTTAGTCCTCGAAACCTTATCTCTTATCCAAGTGATTTACTTTCAACCACAACTTTTAGTTCATTCATAATAAAAAATTAGATTAAAAATTCTATTTTTAAAATATTTTAAAAAATTGACACAGAATTTTTTTTTTAACTATTTCAAATTTTTTAAATGTACATATTTCCAAAATAGAATATTTCACACTTATATATGTTTTGATTGTTGTATTTTTTGAAACCTCTCGTAAAAAAATATTTTCAAATTATTTCAACAATGCTAAATAAAAAAAATTAGTTTTACCACAAACACAAATTTTAGAAAAGAAAACGAGGTGAGAAAAAAAGTATTTTAAAGTTTTGTAAATATATTTCTTTGTCGAGAAAAACCATTTCCAAACCCATAAGTGAGTTGTATTTATTAAAATTTCGTAATTCACAAAAATGAATAAGTTTGACCCGTATTTTTCCTTTACAAAAATCCCCATAAAAAATTGAGAAAAAGGGACGAAAGTATGTGGATGAGAAGTTTTTGATTTCATGATTAATTTTTAGGAAATGTGTGCAATATTTTTGATTGACAGTACCATAGTATCATAGTTGGTGTTTTATAATGTTAGTAATTGAAATTCATTATTAAGATGGTACTGGCCAATAATAGGTGAGTTACTCGTTATAAATTTTAATTGTTTGTGCAAGTATAAGTTTAATCGTCAAAAATTGTTTAAAGTTTTAATAATTTAGAGATTTAATTTTATAAAAATTATTAATAAGTAATTTTGGTTAAAATGATGTAGATAAATTTGATGAGGTGTCAGTTTTTTAGAACTTATTTTTGTGTTTATGTGGATATTTTAGGAGCCTCAATTAACTATTTTTATTTAGTAAGATGCTTAAGTGGATAGTTTTACAATAATCAATTAGCTACTTTTATTTAGTAAGATTTTACCTCCCAAAAACATTTGAAATTGTATATTTACAATTTTTTGGTGAAAAGTAAACTTAATCATATCTCTAATATATTAATGAAAAAGAATTTTTAAAAGATAAATTTATTTTAACGTGTTATTAATAAAAATTTCATGATGATATGTCATTATCAGTAAATTTCAAATAAATATATAAATAAATTTAAATTACTAAAATAATTATAATATATATCAGTTTTATTAATTTGGTTAGATAATCAATATATTTTATTAAACTAACCAAAATTACTATTAAATTTGAAAAAACAATTATATTTTTTTTAATTTACACATACGAAAATTATTAAAAATATTTAAAAATTATTTAAATAATAGTTAAAATTATATATATAATTTATATTTATTAAATAAATAATATTATATAAATTATTAATATTTTTTCTACTATATGTCCTCTGGATATAAATCAGGATTTATAGGATTTATTTAAGGGGATCATGTGTATAAACATTATATAACAGATATACCAAAGTGTATAAATATTCACCAAGAGGTGAAGAACGATCTGAGGCATTTGAACTGTTACACGTGTTTATATATGATAGGTTAGAAAAACTGGTGAGTTGGATGTTGAAAATAGTCTTTATCCACTTGGTGACATTTGTCAGTCTTCAATCGAGTGATTAGTTATTAAATTCTTCTATTTAAATAAATTGATAAGAATTTAAAATTTCATGTCATCAGTTTTTATGGGATCATAAAGCAACCCATTCCATAATTTAATGGCAAATGACTAATTTAATCACTAAATAGATTTAGTGATTATATTAGCATCTCTAATATAAAATTATAGAAATAACATTTTTTTAAATGTAAAATAACAAAAATAAGCTCACTTAATTTTAACATAAAACTGTTTTTCTCATTTTTCAGAAACATGCCACCAATTTTTTTCCGCTATTTTTCTCCTTTCCGACAAAATTTTCCATCGAAATCTCCCGTTCTCTTCATCGACATCCATCTCCATTACGTCTTCACCTTCTTCCTCATCGACGATTTTCGTCGTCTCCTCCGCCGAAATCGACCTTCGTCATCTTCACAGAGGTAAAAATCTCTTTCGATTTTTGTTGTAGATAAGCTCTAGTGTCGGCTTGGATCTGCTTGGATCTAGAATCAGGTTAAGATTGTTTGTTCTCTTCTAAAGCCAGTTTATCCATGTTTATTCATGTTTATTCATGTTTATTCATGTTTATTCATGTTTATTCATGTTTATTCATGTTTATTCATATTT
Organism: Pugionium cornutum; assembly: GCA_018901935.1. Classification (NCBI taxonomy): domain Eukaryota; kingdom Viridiplantae; phylum Streptophyta; class Magnoliopsida; order Brassicales; family Brassicaceae; genus Pugionium; species Pugionium cornutum. The sequence continues at coordinate 37,320,217 of CM032163.1, forward strand.
GTATTTGGTTTTCTGACTATGTATTGTGCATTTCGTGTTGGAGGATTCCTCTTTGTCAATTAAATACCAATGCGAGTGCTTTGTCCATCAGATGTTTGTTGTAATTCCTAAATGAGTTCATCTGTTCATTAATCTATGAGATTGTGAAATTTGTGGACTTTTTTCATTTGAATTCGTGATTTTTGGAGGATCACCTTTAGTGATCGTATATGGATTTTGGTTTACTGTTTACAGTTGAGAGATAGTAGAAACTAGAGGTTTTACTTCGTTTTTCATATATATGAATTTTGGTTGCACTCAAAGTAGAAAAAGTCGATAGCGTCGTTAGATTTGTATCCTCTGATAGTGTTTTGTGGTTTAAAATCTTATTTAATAAAGGGTATCGTCGTTAGATATACTGTCTCGTTCTTGCAGAATAAGCTCCAAATTCTAGAATGCAGGATAACTATTTACTCAGTGTAAGCAGCACACAAAATGAGCAACAGTGTGAAAAATTACAGTGATAATTTCTAAAGCAAAGTTAGACTTATATATGATTTCATTTTTCTGCTTCTTCTGCAAACCCTATTCATCACTTACATAAGATTTTAAATACCTATTCTTTAGAAGATGCTATTGCTTAAAGTAGAAGATGCTATTGCTGCTAAGATGCTATTGCTGCTAAGATGCTATTGCTGCTAAGATGCTTTTGCCATTTTGTGAATATTTACTTCATTTTTTGAATGTTCTTGTTTTCTCCATTCTTTGTTTATATGGATTATGATCGGGTCTTAGAAATGGACACATGGGGTCTTATCTCTGAAGGAAACTTGTGAATCATTCTAGTTCACATGTTGAAGTTGTTGTTTTCCGGGTCGATTTTGTGTTTTCGTTGAATCTCTATTAAGATGTCTTCAATTTATGCATCCTTAATTGAGAACTTGACAAGCTTTAAACTCTAGACTAAACTTAATTTCAAACGTAAATTTAGATCATATAATCAAGGACAATCTCGCTTGTTGGCAACAAAGTAAATATCTTATGAATACTTATTTTGCTAGATTGAGAGATTCAGTTTTTGCATCATTTATTTTTTTTTATTATGTAAACGATCATGTCAAGTTGATAAAAACAAACCTATGTAATTTTTCTGAGCTGAGTTCTTTCTTGTTTTCATAAATCACTCTCATATTTATCTATAATAAAAAAGAATTTGAGCATTATAAACTTTGTAGTATAATATATTATCAAATATTTTTAGCTATACTCTTGACCAGGTAGCATAAATTTACTAGAATTGAGAGAGAATCAAATATATGTAACCTTGTTGAGACTAAGGTTCTTGCCGAAACTGAGATTCTTGCCCAGCAGGCTTAGATTCTTCTGTTTGAGATGATTTAGTTTCACCAGAATCTCACATTGTTAGGTAAGATACAATCACCCACTAGGTTTATTTTGTACTTTTAATTGATTGTGATTGTGATTGTGATTGTGATTTCTGGAAAGTCTCTTAACACTTTTGGTAGATGTTATTTTTGTTTCATCTTTTGGTATATGAGTTTTTAATGTATGAATGTTGCTTCTCTCGATTTGCAGATCATCTCTACCAGCTACCAGAAAATCAGTATCACCACTTTCTTTCCAGCTGCTATTGTAAGTTTCATTTCGAGTTTCATGTGCTAATAAACTTTGAGCTAAAATCTTTATAAAGTCTTAGAAAATAATTTCTAAAACCTAAGACATCCTACCTAAAATTGCATAAAGTTTTCCTAAAATTTAATAAAGTCTTTCTTGTTTGTTTCTTTCCTTTTAATCGACTCTGCTTATCACATTTAATAAAATTTAATCTTTCCATTCGCAAAGGATTTAGTTTAAGGATGTCTCCAACATATTTGAGCTGTTTTTTTTCTTTCACAAAAATATTCCTAGAAGGTTGAGTTTTTGCTAAACTTATAAAGTATGCATAGAGATAGTCAATTATGATTCTTTTTGAATATTATAATCAGCGGTTTGTGTCAAAATTGGTCTTAGTTTTGGTTAGTTAAAATAATGGAATAATATTTCATAGAATACATTCTGATTTCTATTAAGAACATTCAAACATATGTGATTAACTAAACAGAAAAAGGATACATCAAACATAAATATTGTTTCAGGATGAAATTCCTAAAACATTAGAAATACTACATAAAATTAATCGAAGTTTTCCTAAATTCATTTTTTTAGGAAAAAATTCCTAAAACATAAGAACTACTACTTAAAATTTCTAAAACATTAGAGATAACTACATAAATAACGTTTTAAGAAACAATTCCTAAAACATTAGAGATTTTTCCTAAAATTGATTGAAGTTTTCCTAAAATTTAATAAACGTTTTAGGAAGGCATTTCATACTTTTAGTAAGGCATTCTTTAATCTTAAATAAATCAGATAGTGTTAACATTAACGAATTCATCGATTTTTATAGATATAAACATGGGAGACTCATTCCCCCTAAGAATTCCTTTACCTCAGTTGCGGTATAGCTTTGGAGAAGAACCCCAACAAGTAGTCGTTATTAACCAAGCTTCCACATTAAATGTTATTCAAACTGTTAAAGAGCTGTTAGGAGATGCTCAGTTTCAGCGTGTAAAAACAGTTTTATGAGCCCTCTTGTTCTTACTGGTGAGAGAGGGTTGGAATTCTCGGGCAAGCTCGTTCATTTCATTTTGTCAAGACAAATTGATACAAAAAGAAGAACGAGTTATGGTTTCAGTTTGCTGGGCAACCTATGAGATTCTCGATAAGAGAATTTCATATGGTTACGGGTCTAAAATGTAGAGAAGAAGAGCGACCGGAAGATTGCGAAAACCAAAGTATTGTGTGGGAAAGGTTAAATGGGAGCCACACTTTAAAAGATATAGAGGATGTACTTCGACAGACCAATGAGGATTCGCTCGACGAAAGATTTTCATTGGGTATGCTATTGCATCCCATTCTAGATCCGTTTGGATCTCCTCTTCTGCATCATTTTGATAAGTTGCTCCACTGGAAGATATTAAGAAAACCAAGGTTAGTATGTTTTAAATTTTTATACATAGTTTTATTGTACTAGTTTTATTTCATCGTAACTACCTTGTATTTGCAGTCATATCAAAATTGGTGATGTATCGGTAGATCCATCATGGTTTGCACAAATAGAGACCATAGGGGCTAGTATTGATGAACATGTAAATTATTAGATTCTTCTTTTTTTGTTTTCTTGTGTGAGTTTTAATAGATTTTGTTGTTTTTATTGTTACAACACATTAACGCCATATTGTTAATGTTGTGCATGCGGAGGGATCATGAACCCGCATATTTTCACAACAACCGCTTTCCAAGAGCGACGTTTATGGAGACAAACTTTTTTAAGAAGCTATACTTGTGCTACAATTTAAAACAAACTAAGCCAAAAAATGTTGCTCTAAGAGAGATCATTGAAGTTGTTAGAGGTACAAGGGTTCTGCACAAGAAGTGGTTTGATGAAATTGATGTTGTTTATAGTATTTTCTTTATACGGCAGTTCAAACATTGGATTGGAACTGCCGTTAATTTAAAGAATCAAGCCATAACTGTTTCGGAATGTGAATGTCCCTCGAAGAAGAGGTGTTTTGGATCTGATCATATTAAACCATTAACAGGTATGTTTTATAACAATTAATTTGGTAGTACGTTTTTGAGTAGTTCTAAACAGTAACTATTTTTTTATCTATGCTGCAGAGATGATTCCTTTTCTTTTGAAATCTGATGCGGAACAAAGAGGTGAACTTGTAGATGCCACATCATTCAAAATTGAGACTCTTGATAGCAAAAATATTCCTAAGACGAAAAACGATGTCAATTGTTCTCTTTTTGTGCTTAAGATGATTGAATGTCATTCAATGGGCATTGAAGATATGTCAAAGGTACATGATGGCGTAGAAGAAAACATTAGAACGAAGCTGTCATTTGACATTTTCCATGAGTTTGGAGATAAATATTAGATTGGACATTTTCATTTTTATGTTTTTGTTTGACTTGTATCCGTGATTGTTGATAAACCCTCTTGCTTATGTTTTTTTGGATAAACATTCTTGATGAAAATCAGGTGGAACAATGGTGTATAACCACTGTTATTCAATTAATTTCATGTTTTATGACAGAATTCTTAAAACATAAAAGATTCTTCTTAAATTTCCATAAAGGCTTCCTAAATTTTACATAAAATATGGCTACTAATCTAAATTAAGTAATGGTTTATTAATATTAAGGAAGCGTTTCCTAAATAAAATAATTAAATAAAAAAAATTGAAAATTGCCATCAGCTCGGGGTGGAGGGGGGAATCAAACACTGGGCACATGTTTAAAAGAAGGATGTGTAACCAATATGTTGTTGTAACTAATTGACAAATAAGTATTTTGTTTGTATATATATATATATATTTGTTTTTAATTCAAACAGCAAAACCTTAATATCAACTTAGAAGGGATCGAAACTTGACACAAATGGTGAAAGAAAGAGTGTGTAACCGTTGTGCCATATTATTAATTCAATTGTTTATCATTACTTTTAATATTTATTTATGTGTAGTATTTATTTATGGGCAATTGATATTTCATGAACATGTATATTTTTTTGATATTTTTGGAATATTAAAACGATCAACAAAAATATTAATACATATAGTGAAGAAAACTTATATGTGCACATAAAAATTTCATAATTTTAAAGAATTCTTTCCTAAATAAACTAATTAAAAAAGAAAGAAAAAATTGGATGTTGCAATTAGGAAGATCAAACTTTAGACAACGAAGTAAGAGAAAGAATGTGAAACTACTGCACTGCTGGATCTAATCAACAAAATGAAATTTTGTTTAATATATATACCAAAATAACAAAATCATTACTTTTGATTTGGAGGGGAATCGAACCTTGAGATAAAGTGTGAAAGAGGGAGTCTGTAACCCTTGTGCCATATCATTCATTCGAGTGTTTATCAATACTTTTAATATTTATTTCTTTATGAGTAGTATTGCAATTGATATTTCATGAACATGTATATCTTTTGACATTTTGGAATACTAAAACGATCAACAAATACATAAGTACATACACGCAAGAAAATTTATATGTGAACATAAGAAAATAAATTTTCAAACAAGAAAGAATTATCTTACCATCTTTTAAAAATTTTAGGAAAGATTTCGTAATATTAAGGAAACGTTTCTTAAATACGAAAAGTTAGTTGAAGTTAAGGAAATAATCAAATATCTTTTGAAAATGCTAATAAATAACAGATTAAGATAACAAAGCATGAAAGTATTCTTAGAAGGAAATTTTTTTGATAAGTAAAATATATTAGAATTCTGCAAGTAGTTTTGTTATGCCCTCGTTGACCACATCTACTACATTTGTGTCCTTGTGATTTTGAACCTGGAACTCCAAACTCTCCAACTGACCTGATTCTCTTTTTGGAGGTCTCTCACTGCTTTGCTTAGTTTGTGGTGACGCGCATGAAAATTCACCAACAACTGTTGGAAATGTATAACTTGTTAAATCTCCGCATGGGTGAATGCTCTCTGCATATGATTTGAACCATGTTTCTGTTAAGTAAAACTCATCAATAAACTGGTTTTCATCCATCTTCGAACGTTTCGCAGCAGCAATGGCATGAATACAAGGTATTTTGTCTACATCAAAGATGCAACAAGTGCACTGCTTGTTTTCAGATGAACAACATACTTCCGGGTCTCATCCTTGACCTCAAACTCATATCGATCTACTTGGAAAACATCAAATATCATTGCAGCATCATACCTTTCTACCATCTCCTTCACCACACTAGTTTCAAGAAGAGATATTATAGGCAACTCACGAGGCATGTTTAACATGGAATTCAAGGACTCTGCAATGTTAGTTATCATGATATTATATCGGTTTGAAGGTGCATAAGACCGAGCCCATTTTCTGAAATCAGCATCTTCTAAATATGTGGGTAAATCTACACTTCTACTTCTTATGTCACTGAATATGACACTAAACTCATGACGAGTATAAGCATTAGCTGCAGCTTCTACAAGAGGCAACAATCATTTTCTCCCATACTTTGGTTTAAGATTGTTTAGTAGGTGAATTCGAAAAATACCATGATGTGCAAGTGGATAAATTTCTGAAAGTGCCTTTGCAATAGCAGGAGCTCGATCTGAAACAAATACCAAATCAGATGCGTCTGAGATAATAGTCTTCAGCCCATTAAAAAACCAACTCCACGCAGCTTCATTTTCGGAGTCCACTATTGCAAATGCTAGAGGGTATAAAGAGAAATCTTCATCTTATGCACAAGCTCCTAACAAAGTTCCCTTAAACTTTCCTTTGAGAAACGTACCATCTATAGCAATCACTCTCCTCATCAAAGAAAAACCTCTTATCGATGGACCAAATGCAACAAAGGTGTATTTGAATTTACCTGTAGTATCCATCTCCAAATAAACTGTTGATCCAAGTTTTTTATTTTTAAGCATAAAAAACCATTTCGATAGGTTGAAATAACTATCCTCAGGAGTCACTCTCATCAGATTCTGAGCATACTCTTTCACTCTCCAAGATTGTTTGTAATTAATATATATATCATGCTCTAATCTAACTTTCTCCATAATCTGTTTTGGTTTGAGTCCATATTTCTTCTCACCATAGTTGCTACACATTAAAGTTCCAAGCAATTTCATGGTTCCTTGTCTATGGTTGGCATTTCTGTGTGTTGTATCACAAGTATGCCCATGAACATACTTCTTCACTACAAAGTAATCAGAAGCAGCCGCCTTTAAAGCACGCATCCTCCAAGTGCATTTATCATCAACACATCCTAATATCACTCTTGACTTATTCGACCAGAGAGACTTGAACTCAAACTTTCACTCTAATGCCCATTTTCCCATTTTTTCCATTAACTCATCCTTGTTCTTAAAATATCTATTCACATATATATCATCGGCACCTCGAGTTGAATGTGAAATAGGAATTGGAGAAAGATCTGGAGCAGCGTTTAAAAGAAGTGAATGATACCCTTTATCACCATTCGAAAAGTTGTTGTTTTCTGCTACATTTGCTGACATATCACTTCCAATCGATGTATAAAATTTCTACAAAGAGAAAAATAAAATAGAATTGATATTAAATGAAACTTAATACAATTGAAACAAAATTGATATTAAAAGAGAAATAGTCATACTTTAGTTGTCAATTTTCATATATAAACAGTAAAAGAATCGTTTTCTAAAACTTAGAAAAGCTTCTTAAATTTAGGAAGATTTCTTTGAAAAATTTGGAAAACATACAACAAATTTAGGAAAAAATGCATAAAACGAGAGAAGACAATATATATATCATTGTAAGAAAAGATATAAATGCAATGCTACCTGTTATTTTTCATGTGAAAAAAATGGAGTGACACAAGAATCACCATTTAAAGTTCTCATCACTACTTCTGTAAATCGAGTGTTTTTCACTTGACAAATCTCTGAATTGCATATAATATTCGATTGAATGTTGTTTCCAACATTGTCAACAGCAACGATATCAGTGTTTTCTATGGCTTAAAACAAATTTTTAAAAGTATTAATATAACTGTAAAGAAATATGATATCTTTAAAAATTGAACTATTTATACAAATCTCTTTGAAATAAATATGAAAAATATGTTACCCATTGTTTTTCACACAAAATTATTGGATCAACACATGAATCACCATCTAGATTTTGCAACATTTGTGTGCATTGACTATTTTCCATATTACAATTTGCTTCATCATTTACGGACTCAAGAAAAATGATGTTGCATTTGTCACTCACCTAAAACAAAGAGAAATTAAATTACAAGCAAAAGTGTGGAAATTGAACTTTAACAAAATACAAATTCTTATACTATAACATTTAGGAAGGTTTTTTCAATTTTTAGGAAACTTTTCTAATAATTTAGGAAACTATGCACGAATCATTTCATTATCGAAAGAAAACATATCAAAAATGAGTTACAATTTTACGCATCGTTACACAGAGACGAATGAGTTCAACATCTTGTTTTAGCTTATTTATGAAAGTGCGTAGTTGACGATCGTTGCGCAAATACATAGGTGGAACATCATTTATCATCACCTTTGTGCTTAGTGGAAGTGCATAGCTGAGGGTAATTGCCTTATTTTTTACAGAGCGATCAATTCCAAAATCTTCAGAAACCATCTCTACTAAAGCATCATATTTGACATCTTCATCTACTTCAAAAAAGAGGCTCCTTTTTCCATTTCAACTAGAAATTCCCATTTAAGCATTTCATTTAATTTCCACTCTCTAAAAACACAATAAATCTCTACCATATTTTTCTGAAAAAATGCAAATAAAAGCATCAAGCAAAAGAAAAATTCACATACATAACTTGGACAATGACTATTTAGATGAAAGAAAGGGCTTCACACAGGCCATACAGTGGCAGAAAACAAAAATAAAAACTACTTGTAATTTTCAGATGCATGAGAGTGAAAGAGGTGGCTCCTCTGCTAGACTTTTGTAACCTGAGTTACAATAAGTTCTTTTGATTATCTGCTAGGCTCCTCTTCTCTGAGAATCGGGTTGTTGTGCCTTAGATCTGTCTAGAAGATGATGGACAATTATTATTCTTTCTATGAGAGTGAAAGAGAAAACATGAATTATGTTGTTGTAATTTTTTATTTTGCCTAACTGCTCATTTTTGTGCAGGGACCTAGTTCATAGTGGAGGAGTGCATGGAGGGCACTATTACGCCTTCAGTAGGCCAACTCTTTCATAACAGTGGTATGTATCATTCTATTGTCTCTAATTGTTTGGCTCTTTTATTGCTAAAACATGTTTTGTATTTTGTAACCCTTGAAGTAGTTTTATTGAAAACTAGTTTGCTCATCATCTAGGCTAGCAAGGTCTAAGTCATGTATGTTATTGAATTTATCTAGACTCTTCTAACGATCTCTTTAAACTTGTATATCCTGATATTAGTTTCAGGTTTGAGTTTACTGTGTAACTAAGAACTAGTTATATTAATTTCAGGCTTGAATTTACTGTATAAATACAAATAAGCACATACACAAACACAAAGACCAAAAGATTAAAGAACAGAAGATTAAAGAACAGAAGCTCGTGTCTCCTCTGCAAATCTCGCCGAAAAACGAAGAGAACATACCTTTGCAAATCTCGCCGGAAAAAAATCGCAATATGCGATTTTTAAGGTGCGGTCTCCGACAGAAATCACGCCGGTGTACCCGTTACTTTATGGAGAGTGCGATCTTCTTACTGCAAATATCGCCGGAGTTACTGCAAATGTTACGATTTGAAGAAGAAATCGATTAAACCTAGAGAAAAACGCTGGCTCATGTGACGAATAAGAAGTTTTTATGTGAGGATAATAAAATCATATGTTCATGGTTGAAATGATAGATTCGTGATTATTTAGCCAAAGTGCTATTTTTGTTACCAAAAGTTGATTTAATGATATTAGAGGATATTTCTCATAATTTAATATTGAGTAATACCCTAAAATAGCACTATTTTAAGTTTATCTTCCAAATTTAGTACAATAAAACTAAAATTCCCAAAATAGCATAAATTATTATGTAAAAATAATTATTTACCTTAAATAAAATATATATAAAATTAAAACATAATGTTTAGGTTCACTTTTTCCAATTTAGAGTTTAAATTTTTTTCATTAGGAATAAGTTTTCAATTATTTTATTATTAAATTTGTGCTATTTTTAGAAATTTAAATGACTAATGCTATATTTGGAACAAAAACTTGAAATGGTGCTATTTTAGTCAATTGCCCTTTAATATTTTTATATAGATATTTAATATTTTTTTTAAAAAAAAATGTAGAATCGAATTTCACTCGTAAAGCTGACCCACTTACTCCTCTAATTATCAGTTAGAGAATATTATTTTCAAATGACCACTATAGTTATAGATATATAATATTCTATTTTATTTTATGATTATGGAGATGATGATTTCATAATCTGACACTATCCCTTTCTTAAACACGGTTCAAAAATTAAGATTAGGTTACTGTTTGAAGAGATATATAGAAGAAATGATTTAACTATTTTGGTCATTAATTCAAAACTGATTTTTTGATATGCAATTTCTTCATTTTTTAAATTAGAAACTAGATTCTATCCCGCATTCATTTTTCTGGATTAAATTTAAAATGAGAAACATGATATGTGATACTGATTTAAATATAATAACTTGTAATTTTAAGTTATTGATCAACAAATCAACTAAAAATTATAAGTGATTGAGAATTGTTGATCAATTAGTTATTGAGAATATAAATCAACAAGATATAAAATGTAATTGTGTTGGTTTGTGTATATGCTAACATAAATTTGTTTATTTGTTTTATATAAATATTTAACATAAATAACTATTTGTTAAGACTTTTATATTTATTTTACATATTAAATTAAATTAATATTAATTTATATTACATTTTGAGCAATAGTTATTATTTATTTATAAAACAAACATATTTAAAATAATTCCAATCAAAATAATCAAATTAACCATTTTCAATATCTTACATATGATTTAAACCAATTTTCTGTACACGATGGTTTACAAATCAATAAAATTAATGTATACAAATGCCAAATTATTATAGAGAAATGTCTTCAAATATCACAAAGAGCTTATTTTTCCAAAATTACCACAATAGTTTTATGTTTTAAAATTATTATTAAAAATTTATTTTAAAATTAAAATTCATGATAATTTTTGAAAACAGAAACGTTTTTTATCGTGTTTTGTGAGAATTTGTCATACTGGTTTTTGTTATACTGGCTTTTGCTTTTACAAAATTTAAATATAAATGCGATTTTTTATTTATAATAAAACGAAACTTAAGCTTTCAAAACGGAAACAAAAGCTTCCAAAACAAAAAAAAGCAAATTTTCAACATCTTTTCAAAAAGAATTATTGAAAACGCCAAAAAATCAAGCTTCCGAAAATTTTCGATTACGTTTTTGATTTAGAAACAATAAGCAAACCTCTGAGAAAACTTTCATGCTATCTAACAAACATTTGCAACACATTTTTTAACACATCTTTTTGCTCACAATTTATTTATCAATTGATGTTATTAAATGATATTCACAATTTATCTCCTATATAAATGACTCAAATCTTAAGTTAGTTATCCTAACATCTAATTGAGAGCACAACAAATAGTTATTTGCACCATCTTTAATTTTATCTTATAAGTGTGAAATTTTCTTTTTTTTTTTCATATGAATATGTTAGAATATTAGATTCGTTGTTATCCATTTGACAAAAAATCATAACATTTAATCATGGTTTTACAAAACAACATACAATTCACTTTAATTTTTCATTAATTTCGGTAGAAAAACAAATTATATAGGAAAACCAAAGACTTGCCATCAAGAATTTCTAATAAATTTGTTAGTTACAAGAATATATCTCCCAAACAATTCTTTTGAGATTTTTGTTGTTGTGAATTAATGAAATTTATTCATATTATTAGTCCGAAATAAATTTGGTATCCTAATATAAATGAGTAATACTTTAAAATAGCATATTTTTAAGTTTGTTTGTTCCAAATCTATTCTTTTAAAATTAAAATTTCAAATATCACAAGTAATTATGTAAAAATACTTATATTCTAAGTAAATTATACATAAACTTAAAACATTATATTTGGATTTATTTTTTCTAATTTAAAGTTTAATTTTTTTTCTAAAATGAAATTTTAATGTATTTTAATTTTAAATTTATGCTATTATTAAAAATGTAAACTAATAATATTATTTTTAAAACAAAAATTTTAAATATGTTATTTTACAATATTACCCGTCTTAAATTTTGATATAACCAACAAAAGCAAATGAAAATATTTAGAATACCTACACATCTATTTTATAGGTGCGAAGTTTTACTATAATTTTTTTTATATGAAAATATTAAACTATTATAAAATTCCATTGTGGTATGTATGATAAAATAAAAATTTAATATAATTAAAATATTTTCCATAATTATTTACAGTTCACATAAGATTCACAAATAGATGACTATCTATCGGTTTTAGGCTATCTAAAGAAATATAAACTAGACCACAAGTGGAGAAATCATATCCCTACGTCATACGGACAAAAAATTCACAGTTATTTTTATTGGCCAATCATTGTCTCATCTTCAACTGCATTATATGTATGGATTACATATTTCTATTTGTTACCCTTTCACAAACAATAATTTATCATAACCAAACACTATGCATATTATATACTTACGTATATGTAAGCTTTGTAGAAAGAAAGCAAACAACAGACAAAACTGGCTAACCAAATTGCATTATTAATATATAGAAAGAAAAAAAAAACCCACCCAGAAGTGCTTTCTTAACAGAGAAAGCTCTTCAAGAACCTTAAAAACAGTTCTGTTGCAGAGGTTCCAACCAAAAGTCAGTTTCTTCTTTATCTAATCAAAGAGAAAGACAGAGACATGGAACAAGATTTAAACCAGATTGGTAATAACTGTAATTACAATGGAGAAGAAGACCCAGAGAATAACACACTGAACCAACCTCTGGTTAAGGCTAATCGAACACTTTCTTCAACCCCACTTGCTTTGGTTGGTACCAAGGTTTCTCACATCGAGAGCTTGGACTATGAGTATGTCTTCCTCTTCATCATCTTCTTCTATGTATCAACTTGAATTCAGGGTCTCAGTTTATAATGTTTAATTAAATATTGACAGAATAAATGAGAATGATTTGTTTAAGCATGATTGGAGAAAACGATCAAAGACACAAGTGCTTCAATACATATTCTTGAAATGGACATTAGCTTGTCTTGTCGGTCTCTTTACTGGTTTAATCGCCACTCTCATCAACTTAGCCGTCGAAAACATCGCTGGCTACAAGCTTTTAGCCGTTGGTCACTTCCTCTCCCAAGAAAGGTAATAGCCAAATTCGAAAAACCAAGCTCGACTTCAAAAAGTTTTGTTACCTTTTTTCTCAAAGTGTATGATGGATGATAAAGTATTGTGAGGGAGGAAAACAGATATGTTACAGGTCTGATGATGTTTGCTGGAGCGAATTTGGGGCTGACTTTGGTTGCATCTGTGCTTTGTGTATGCTTCGCTCCCACAGCGGCTGGGCCTGGCATTCCTGAGATCAAAGCTTATCTCAATGGTGTTGATACTCCCAATATGTTTGGTGCTACCACTATGATCGTTAAGGTTTGTTTATGAATTGGCAAATTTTAAAAGATTATCAGGGAAAAACAATAACAGAGATTTATGTATGGATACGGATTTTTGATAGATCCTTGGAAGCATTGGAGCAGTTGCAGCTGGACTTGATCTTGGTAAAGAGGGTCCCCTGGTTCATATTGGAAGCTGCATAGCTTCTTTGCTAGGACAAGGCGGAACAGAAAATCACCGGATCAAGTGGAGGTGGCTGCGTTACTTCAACAACGATAGAGACCGCAGGGATCTGATTACTTGTGGAGCAGCGGCTGGAGTGTGTGCAGCCTTCAGGTCACCTGTTGGAGGGGTGCTCTTTGCCCTTGAGGAAGTTGCCACATGGTGGAGAAGCGCCTTATTGTGGCGGACTTTCTTCAGCACAGCAGTAGTGGTGGTTGTTCTAAGGGAGTTCATAGAGATTTGCAAATCAGGGAAGTGTGGTTTATTTGGAAGAGGAGGGCTTATCATGTTTGATGTAAGTCATGTAACTTATACTTACCATGTAGCTGATATAATCCCTGTAACGTTGATTGGTGTCATCGGTGGAATTCTTGGGAGCCTCTACAATCACTTTCTGCATAAAGTTCTCAGGCTTTACAATCTCATCAACGAGTAAGTGTGTTGGCTGTTCAAACGTAGTGTATTTCAACAAAGATAGTTACTTACATTGTTTGGTCATTTTGCAGGAGGGGTAAGATTCACAAGGTGCTTCTCAGTCTTTCGGTATCTCTCTTCACATCGATTTGCCTCTACGGTCTTCCTTTCCTGGCGAAATGCAAGCCTTGTGACCCTTCTATAGATGAGATCTGCCCGACGAATGGAAGATCAGGCAACTTCAAACAGTTCCATTGCCCAAAAGGTTACTACAGTGATCTAGCTACTCTGCTTCTCACCACCAACGATGATGCTGTCAGAAACATTTTCTCTTCCAACACATCAAATGAGTTTAGCATGAGTTCTCTTTGGGTATTCTTTGTGCTTTACTGCATCTTGGGGCTTTTCACATTTGGCATTGCAACACCATCCGGTCTCTTCCTCCCAATCATCCTCATGGGTTCTGCATACGGTCGAATGCTTGGCGCTGCGATGGGATCCTACACGAGCATTGACCAAGGGCTTTATGCTGTCCTTGGTGCAGCTTCACTCATGGCTGGGTCAATGAGAATGACTGTTTCACTCTGTGTTATTTTCCTCGAACTCACCAACAACCTTCTTTTGCTTCCCATTACAATGATTGTGCTACTGATTGCCAAAACCGTGGGAGACAGTTTCAACCCGAGTATTTATGATATCATATTGCATCTAAAGGGCTTACCTTTCTTAGACGCAAATCCAGAGCCATGGATGAGGAACCTCTCCGTTGGTGAGCTTGGCGATGCTAAACCCCCGGTTGTAACCCTGCAAGGCGTTGAAATGGTTGCTAAAATAGTTGATGTGCTAAGGAACACAACCCATAATGCATTCCCGGTTTTAGATAAAGCAGAAGTACCTCAAGTGGGTGTAGCAACTGGAGCTACAGAACTCCACGGGTTGATCCTGAGAGCGCACCTCCTTAAAGTTCTGAAAAAGAGATGGTTCTTGACAGAGAAAAGAAGAACAGAGAAGTGGGAGGTCAGGGAGAAGTTTCCATGGGATGAATTAGCTGAGAGAGAAGACAACTTTGAAGACGTAGCCATCACAAGCTCTGAAATGCAAATGTATGTTGACCTTCATCCTCTCACCAACACAACCCCTTACACAGTCATGGAGAACATGTCTGTGGCCAAGGCTTTGGTGCTTTTCCGGCAAGTCGGACTCCGCCATTTACTTATCGTTCCCAAGATTCAAGCCTCAGGAGTGAGTCTATATATGCATTTGGCTCTCTTTTACTTCCATGAATGAAAACTAACTTCCTCGCTAATACAAAATCGTTTGCAGATGTCTCCTGTAATAGGGATCTTAACTAGGCAGGATCTAAGGGCATACAACATTCTACAAGCTTTTCCTCACTTGGAAAAAACCAAAGGTCGAAAAGCAAACTGAATTGCTACATACATTGTTTACCTCCCTGGTTATAGCCATGTTGTTTTCTTCCCATTCTTGAACATGTTTCTGTCCAGTTTTGCACTCTTTCTTCATATCGAACAGAAGACGATACGATAAAAAAATATTGCACACATCTCCTGTTGTACTTGTAAATTCACAGTAAGAGGGGAGCCCTATCTCCTTATTAAAAGGAACAGAGCAAAATGTGTTTTTCTCATCCATTAGGATGGTCTCTTGAACTTATGAATTTCAAGTGTTACAGACATTATCTAATAAAGAGTCCTTTGTGATTCTACTTAGAACGCACTTTCTTTATTCCCGATTTCTTCTTTTTCTTCATCACAACCCTTCTCTTGAATATGGCCAAAACTTCAATGCTGAAATTCCAATTGTAAAACAAGCATGAATGATTCGTTTTGCAGTATAAAACGAAAGTAATGGTTTTTATGAACTGATACCTGTCAGTTCCCGGAAAGAAGTTAAAGCCATGGGCTTTTTCCAGCTCCCATGCTCTGCTAGATAATAACGACTTACAGTCCTAACCAAATGTTTAGAAATTAGAATGAACTAAAGCGGCATCATCTGTTAACAACTTGATATCAGTGATTGCCTCTAGTACCTCCTTAAAGCTTTCCCAACCACAGCTTATATAAATGAGTTTTTGCGGTAGAGTATTACTTTCCTCAGGGGTCAGCTTGTTGCCAGCTTGAACTGAAAGTTCCCTTGCTCTTAAAATCCACGGCCTCTTCTCCTCTTTTGCGTTCAAGCTTGAGCTGAAACAGGAGAAAATCAACAGACCCACAAAGATCTAGATTTTGAGTTCGGAAGAAATCAATGAATGTCTTTGGAAGCAAATTCAAAACTCTATTCAGAAGAAATTGAACAACCTTTGTGATGAAGACCTCATTCTTTTCTCAATGGAGGGGACAGACTCCAAAATCTGTCGGAGAGAAGCATCCAAACCTCTCCTAGGAGGATCCACAACGACTATGTCTGATCCAATAATCCACGAAAGAGGGTTCTGTAGAATTTCGAATACAACAAAAAAAATACCATTAAAATGTGTAGAAAGAAATCCTAGAAAACTGGAATTTGTTTGTGCTAAAAGCAAACACTACTGACAACTGAAGCATCTGCATGATGCCAAGTGATGTTGCAATTCAATGAATTCGGCAACCGCTGGATTGTTTTTTCAAAAGACAGTCTTGCTTCTTTGTTGACCTCAATGCATTTGACAGAACTGAATCAGGTTAAGGTCAATAGTTTCATCAATATGAACATATACATAGTCTTCTTAGATGAAGTACAGATGTGAACAATCTCTCTTCTTGCCTGCATTTCCTTGATGTAGCTAATGATAATCCAATCACCCCGGCTCCTGCATATAGATCAGCAACAGATGATCCACCAGGAACATACTTATGCAGTTTCCAAAGCAAGCTATCGAAAGCCTGACACAAACATCGGATATATTAGAAATCATACAGCATCTACTACAACTTAAATGAAAATTCAGTTCAAACTAACAAATCAAATTGCTGATCTGCATGCCTACCCGTGTATTTGCCTGGCCAAAACTGGAAGGATCCAGGGAGATGTCAATTCCTCCAACATGTTCCCAGAAATCCCTCTCACCTAAAAGATGTCTCCATCGGTTTCCAAATATTATCTGATACAAATGGAATAATTAACACGTTTAGGCAGAAAATCTTCCAGTTCACAACATGTTGCCATAACAAAGGCTATAAGCCAACACTGATATTTCCTGAACTCGGCTCAAGCATAAAAAATTCTTGTTATTCGACTTACATTGTTGGTTGATGTTTGAAAGTTAGCCCAAACAGAATGGATTAGGTGAAACTTGCTATTGGGTCCACCCTTTCTCCACAAGAACTGCGAATGAAAGATATAAGTGATACTTACAGATAAACCAAGTGAAAGGAATCACATTTTCCACACAAATAAAACTCACGCTGGACAATGCTTGCAACTTATCTGAGTTGTGAGATTTCTCATTTCTTGAGTTCCAGACCAAGGACACCTGCACTTTTCCTGGAACCAAAATTCAAACTCAACAACTCTTCTGTCAATCTTATTGCATCATTTCAATGCAAAGAAATTGTCCGACCATTTTTGTATCTCTCTGGGGCACGTAGAGATGTACTGTTGGTTGTAACAGCCATCTGATGAAAGAACCACCATCACCACCACAACCACGACACAAGAAATTGGATTGCAAAATAGCCAATATATACACTCAAATGTCATTCCATTACTAGTCACCTGAACATATCGCAAATCCCCAGTGCCTTGATCCTCATCAAATGGCTCGACATCAAACACCTTAATACCTTAAAACATAGCAAAATCCATCAAACGGGAAATTCAATCAATCTCCATCTTTGAAATCACAAAACATGTAAAGACTACTTACCTTCTCTCAGTAACTCGATGGCAGCATTAATATTAGGATGATGAGCTGCAAAATCAAAACTCAACATAGTCGAATCCACCATAAAACCTATATTACTGTAAAAAAATAATTTCCAGAAAAATTCAAATACCTTTACATTCAGGAATATCTACAACGGTGTGAGTTCCTTCTTGATACAACCCGATCAATGCATTTTCCGAGGAGCCACGAACGGCCAATTTCGCTCGGCATCTCCATCCCCACTGCAAAAAGAAGCATGAGAGATCCAAAAATTTATGACTACAAAACCAAAGACTGAAAATGACAAATTAATAGGAAGAAGAAGAAAGTGAAGTAACCAATCTACAACTATCGAAAGTGAAATCTTCGACGCCGTAACGCTTGAAGAAGCCTGAAGCTTCGTCGACGACAGACGGACGATGGAGATTTAACTCCTGCGTACAACCAGAGCACCTGAAAAATAATCGAGAGAGAAAGAGAAGAAACTGAACGAACTATCACACAAAGATTATTCGAATTAAGAGATGAAAATTCGTCGTCGTACGATTGGAAATGGGGGCACTGGAGGGAGCAAGCTAGCGAGTCGGAGGAGCTTGACGGAAGAGGAATTGAAGCGACGGGAGAAGGAGAAGAAGGTGACAAGCGACAAGTTATGGTTGGATAACGAACGCTGAAGGAGAAAAGGCTCAACGAATGCATCGTCGCCGGCAAGGGGTTTACTCCGTGGCGGGAATGGATAAAGTACATAAATAACTCTGGCCCGTTCGTAGCATACCAAATGAATGAGACCCGACCCGGATCCAATTATTAACCATGTATGTATAATAAAATCTGAAAAATTCTGTCTATGCTTTTGAATTCCTTAAATCCAAAACTCATAAATCAGAATAAATGTTGAAAAAGTCAGCAATAACTTCATTATTTATTTAAATTTACATAAGTTCGTAAATCTTTTCTATAAATACATACGTAAAATAATTTTTCTTTATTTTTCTTTTTTTTTTCTATAATATTTATAACATTAATAAAATCAATATAATAATAAATTTTTTATTTCTCTATTATTATTCAACATGTTATATGAATATTTTTACCATTTATTTGAAATCTTGAAATAAGATAAAAATTAGATTTAGACATTTTTTGTAAATTATATAATATTGTTTATTAGTAAATATAAATTAAATATTTATATAATTTTTATTTTATTTAAAATTATTTTTAATATTAATATTTGTATATATATACATTGAAGAACTGATGTTTAACGCATTGTTTTATTATATGTATAGTTATAATGTCAAATTTGAAAAAACTCGAAATTGCCACCTTTGATATAATTGAAAAAATTACATGACATGGGTAATAGTTGCAAAAATGCATTTAAAAGCAAAACACTTTCTTGGTACCATCGATAGATTGAAAACAACATCCGATGAGAAAAAAGCAAAATGTATGATATTTTTATGCCACCATATTCACGAGTTTAAAAGATGAATATATCACAAAAATAGATTTGATCACCAAAAATATATGATCTTACCAAAAGTCAAACATAAGTGGTTAAATCTCTAGTTTCAGAATTGCAAAAGTGTTATTAAATATAATTTCGTGTTGTTCGGAATCACTTTCAAGATGATATTGTGTAGAGAAAAAGTAAGTGATTATGATATGATCGAAAAAACTCTCCAAACATTTCATCTTAGAAATATAATCCTGCAACAACAATATCGAGTAAAGGAATATACTCGTTATTCGTAGTTAATACAAGTTCCTCTTGTTGTTGAACAAAATAATGAGCTTGTGATGATAAACCATCAATCTCATCCCATCGGATCAACTCCATTCCCAAAAATGAATGTTGCATCATCCAGTTATAATAATTGGCAAAGACATGGACGTGGTCGCGGCCATGATTGTGGTCGTGGTCGCGGGCAAAGAGGTGGACGTGGACGAGGAAAAAGAAGAGGTTTTCGTCCCAATGAGTTCAAATTTGAAAAAAAGAATAAAGTCCATGAAAATGAAGTTGGTTGCGTACCTGCTGTACACCAAAATATACCATATGAAAATATTTGTTAGAGATGTGGCATGACATTGGTCTCGTATCTGTCGTACACCAAAACATTTGGCCGATCTGTATCAAGAATCACATAAACAAAAAGGAAAAAAAAATGAAACCAACTTCATCTCGGATGAATCCGAACCTTCTTTTGATGGAAATGCATATCTCGATGTTGTTGATTTTTTGGTTGATTCCGAGAATACCAAAAAAGAAGATAATTAAGTTTAATATTATATATATAATTGTATTTAGTTTCCTTACGAACAAAACAAAACTTAAAGTCTTTTTGAGAAATATGTATAAATTTGAACTTTAATAACATAATATTTTAATAAAATAGTGTTGTTATGATATAAGTTTATGTTAAAATATATGTGTTTAATATTTATTCAAATTCTACCATGAAAGACTAGGACATCCTGGATCAGTAATGATGAGAAAAATTATGCAAAATTCTAATGGTCATCCATTGAAAAACCAGAAGTTTTTTCAATCACGCATGTTCTCAAGAAAAACTTATTACTCGGTCATCGCCAGCTACAATTGGCAATGAATCCCCGGTATTTTTAGAAAGAATACATGGTGGTATATGTGGGCCTATTCACCCACCATGCGAGTCATTTCGATATTTTATAGTTTTAACTGACGCATCTAGTAGATGGTCACATGTATGTTTATTAATTACACAAAATATGGATTTCGCAAGATTTATTATTCAAATTATCAAATTAAGAGCGCAATTTCTTGATTATCCTATAAAGAACTTAAAACTTGATAACGCGGTTGAATTTTTAGTTCACAAACCTTTAATGATTATTGTATGGCTCTAGGAATCGATGATGAACATCCAGTTCCGCATGTTCATACACAAAATGTTATGGTTGAATATTTGATTAAACTGTTATAACTCATTGATAGACCATTAATTTTGATAACAAATCTCACAATTTCAGTATGGGGTCACGCTATATTGCATGCAGCAACATTGGTACAGATACGACCAAGTGCATATCATAAATATTCTCCATTACAATTGACATATGGCCAGAAACCCAATATATCTCATCTCCGTGTTTTTGGGTGTACGATTTATGTTTCTATAGTCCCAACACAAAGAACAAAGATGGAGACATAGAGAAGATTAAGGATATATATCGAATTTACGTTTTCAAGTATTATTCGATATCTTGAACCCCAAATTGATGACATATTTACGGCACGGTTTGTCGATTGTCATTTTAACGAAGATGAATTTCTTACCTTAGGGAGAGAAATTAAAAAAGTGCAAGAAGATATTAAATGAGGTATGCCATATTTGTTATATTTTGATCTTCCCACAAAACAATGTGAAATAGAAGTTCAAAAAATCATACATTTACAAAATATTGCAAATCAGTTGCGAGATGTATTCACAGATACAAAAAGAGTGACGAAATCATATATACCCGCTATGAATGCCCCATCAAGAATTAATGTTCCTGTAGAACATGTTGATGGTGTTAAAGTAAATGAATTCAGAGTTTAGTTAAAGAGAGGGAGACCAGTGGGTTCAAAAGATAAAAATCCCCGCAAGAAAAAGAATTTCAGAGAACAAAATGAAAAAGTTTCTGAAGGACCTCACAAAGAACGTCTCTAAAATATTTTTGAAAAGATTATAGACGAACCAATTCAAAAGAAATGTCAGGAAGACATATGCAAACGCTTTTTTGAAAACCGCAAGAAAGAAATTCGTCCAGAAGATTATGTGCTACAAAAAAATATGAGATTTCCATTAACTATACCCAAAATAGAAAATTATGTGTTAGAAATGAAATAGAAGATATTGATGGAATATTCTCCTTTTGTGTATCCAAAGAAATTGAAAATGAAAGTGATGATATAGATCTAATGTCTGTAACAAATGTCAAAAAAAGACCTGATTAGAAAAAATAGCAAATAGTCATGAGAAATGAATTATTCTCTCTACAAAAAAATATTTTCGCATCCATTGTCATTACACTTGAAGATATCGTGCCAGTTTTTGTGAAAAAAAAGAAATGAGAAAAACGTGGTCACGAGATATAAAACTCGTCTTGTGTCATAAGGATTTTCTCAAATGCCGGGAACAGATTATGAAGAAACATATTCTCTGGTCATGGATTCAATTACATTTAGATATTTAATGAGTTTATCATCATCCAAAAGGTTAGAAATGCACCTTATAGATATCGTGGCTGCATACTTATATGAAACACTTGATACTGATATATACATGAGAATTATAGAAGGATTCAAGATCCCAGAAGGAATGATCTCTAAAGGATCCAAAGAACTATATTCAGTCAAATTACAATGATCATTATATGGGTTAAAACAATTTGGACGCATGTTGTATAATCGCTTAAGCGAGTATTTGTTGAAAAATGGATATATTAACAATACGATATGCCCTTGCGTATTTATAAATAAATATCCGTCAGGTTTTGTGATCATTGCTATGTATGTAGATTACCATATGAAATTGATGATGTAAGAATCAATATGAAAGAAGAATTTGAAATTAAAGATCTTAGAAGGACGAAATTTTATCTTAGACTCCAAATTGAGCATTTCCAAGATGGCATATTTGTGCATTTGTCAAATTATACGAAAAAGATATTAAAACGATTTAATATGGATAAAGTGAAGCCTTTGAGTACTGGTTAATCGATTGTTTGATATAAACAAGGATCGATTTTGACATTGTGAAGATAATAAAGACATATTAGGTTCTAATACCTTATATGAGTGCTATCGGTGGACTTATGTATCTCACAAATTGTATTCGACCAGATATAGCATTTGCTATAAATTTACTTGCGAGATATAGTTCATCACCTACATGAAGACATTGGAATGAAATAAAACATATTTTTCATTATTTCCAAGTTACGATTGATTTGGGATTATTTTATTGTAGAAACACCGAGTTTGGTTTAGTTGATTTTGCAGATGTTGGATATTTATCGGATCCACACAAAGTTTAATCCTAAATCGGTTCTGTTTTCACAATTGGTGGAATTGCGATCTCGTGGCGGTATCAAAAATAAACTTTGGTTGCCACTTATTCAAACTATATAGAAATCATTGTCTTTCATGAAACATGTAAAGAATGTATATGGCTCAAAAATATGATCCAACGTATCGAAAGAACAAATGGACTAACCAACAATAAGGAGTTAACAAAATTATTTGAATATAATGTTACATATGTCACCCAAATAAAAAAAGATTATATCAAGAGTGAACAGACAAAACATATTCCTCCGAAATTTTTCTTCTATATCGATCCAAGAACTTGATAAAATCAAAAACTTGACATCAAGTACATTCGTTCAAATGATAATGCAGCAGATTTGTTTACAAAGACGTTTTCTACAACAACGTTCATAAAACATGTTCATAATATAAGAATGCGTCATCTACAAGATTTATGAAAGGAAACATATTCATCCTTTCGAAAGGGAGATTACGTACATATACTCTTTTTCTCTTATCATGATTTTTATCTCGTATGGTTTTTACATGATAAAGTTTTTAACAAGTCAATACGTAATATTTCAATAATAATGCATAATCAATAGAGAATGTTGAAAAAAATCAGCAATAAATGGTTGTTATATCTATTATTTATTTAAATTTACGTATATCGATTTTAGTAAATTAGTCAATATTTTCTATAAACACGTATGTAATTAATTCGAAGTAATTTTTTTCTCTTCTTTTTTCTCTCTTCTTTTTTCTCTCTATAGTATTTGTAAGGTGAACAAAATAAGTATAATAATAAAAAATTTATCTCTCTATTATTATTCAACAGTAAAATTATAATTAGTGTTAGAAAAAATTCAGATTTTAAATTCATGAACTTTTTCTAATTAAATTTTGGTAAAAAGTCATAAATTCTATCTGTAACTAATGGTGAGATGTGATGTTTATAAACGTTGAAGAGCCTCAAGGGCATGCATGGACACAGTTTCTAACATAGTTTCACGAAAGATGAACATCATGTGAAGGTTTTTAATGTTTGAACCATTTTTAAATCTATAATAAGTGAAGGTTTTTGATGTTTGAACCATTTTTTAATCTATAATAAGTGAAGGTTTTTAATGTTTTACAATATAGGGATTGGAAACATCTGTAACAATCCGAATTTAATAATGCATGAAATAAGAACGATAATTGACTAATTGTTAAAATCTGTAAATTGAATATAAAACATGAAAGCATCTTTTTAAGTAAGCATAAGTATTTAAACCCATGCGTAGAAAAATAAAATCGGAATTGCAAATATCCCAAATTACCTAAAGAATAATACCCTAAAATAGTACTTTTTCAAGTTTTTCTTCTAAATTTAGCATCTCAAAATTAATCTCTCAAAAATAGCATAAATACTTATGTAAAAATACTTATTTATTTTAAACAAATTATATATAAACTTAAATTATGTATTTGAGTTCATTTTTTCCAATTTAGGGTTTAATTTTTTTTCTTTTAAAATATAGTTTTAATGCATTTTAATCTTAAATTTGTGCTATTATTGGAAATTTAAACTAATGATGTTATTTTTGGAATAAAAACTTAAAAAAATGCTATTTTAGACATTTACCTTTACATAAATGACTCAAAAATGCAAAATAAAATAGATTTCGATTGATGGACAAAAATATTTATATATTATAATTAATTTATTAATCAATATAAATTAGATGCATAGGTAATTTATTTTTTATTTCAAATAATTTTTACAATTTTTTAATATTGATTATACAAATAAATATATAATAAAATTAGATTATAAAAATAAATATAAATTATCTATATATGGATATATAATATTATTAAATATGTAAAAAATTATAGATGTGATAAATATTCAATTCATCTAAACTTTTATTTTATATTTTATTTGACTAATTTTTTAAATTGTTTAATATTTTGTTGTGTATTATGTTTGTTTTTTATATCGAAATATTATGAATTTAATAGTATACTGTTAAATATTTTTTTAATATTATTTTATAAATATTATAATAAATTATGTATTATATAATATTTGTATTAAAATATTTTTATAGTGTGATATATTATTGTGATATTTGACAAGTAAACGTGAGATTTGTTAAAATATTTCTGAATTAATACATTGGCGAATTAATAACTCGAAAATTATTTATTTCTCCCCTCCGAATATATTTTCTCATTACACTGCAAAAGTCGAAATTCTCAGAAAACCCAAATAAGACCAACAACCAACGATCCAACAACCAAAATTTGTCCGACTGAAGCACGTAGCTCAAGACCTGAACCAGACTTTGAGCTGGAGCCTGAACCAGAATCCGAACCGGACTTTGAACCAGAATCTGAATCTGAATTGGTGGTGGTCGAGTCAGAAGAAACAACGTTAACTTTAACTTTCATGCCTTGTTCGCAATGCCCTGGGGTCCCACAAGCGAAATAACGAGTACCGGTTTTTGAAAGCTTAACGACGTCGTTTCCAGTATTCAACGAGTTTACAGGTGTTCCTAAATCACAACTTTTATATGCCGTTTCACTTCCCACCTCTACAACGCTATGTAGTCCTGAATACTTAAAAACTACAAAGAAAAAAAAAACCGATTTGGTTAGCATTAAACCGGTGGATTAATAATTGAGGTTAGAGAAAAACATCTACCCAATTGATCGCCGACTTTGAATGATTTATCTGAAGACCAAGAATCAAAGTCAACAGATTGTTCCCAACCTTGGCTCCCGCCGATCAAATGTTGTACTGCAATCGTTGTCTTAACCGTGATTAAACCGGAGAAAACCAGGATAACGAGAACTACTTGCATTTTCATTGTTGTTTTAGTAAATTGAATCTGGTTTTGGAATTCTCAATAGCTATTGATAGCTTCTGTGTATATATATAAGAGGAATGCATGAAGACTGGTTGCTTAAGAGAAAAGTTAGGAAGAAAAGAAACAAAAAAAAAAACAAACTTGGAGTTGAATTGAAGCGAAGATCTTTGGTAGTTGTCGAATCTTTAAATAAGTATTTATGTTCTGTTTTATATTAATATGTTTTATTCATGTTTGCATCAGAATTGCGTAGACGACAAAGCTTTCACAAGTACGATTTAAAACCCACTAAAAAAGTGCTTTACTTTTGTTGGTTAACTACTTTCACCTAAGACTTGTACCTCAAATTTGTGGTTCATTTGTTCCATTTATCATATTTAGATCGAACCTCGGAGTTATGAAAATAATTTCGATTAGGCTGAAATTTTAATGAGAGCTATCTACGAATGAATGTTTTTGTTAAAGATTATCACCACTATCACTTGAAAACTATTTATAAAATATTATATTTACATTATTTTTTTTAATATATGTTTAATTTTTCTTTATTAAAAATAATTTTTAAGATATTTTAATATTAAATTCATGCTATTTTTAGAAATTTAAACTAATGATAGAATTTTTAGAAAAAAAAACTAAAAAATATGCTATTTTAAAGAATTACCCTTATTAAAAGAGCAATTAAAAAAATAGCATTGTTTTAAATTTTTGTTCCAAATATAACACTATTAGTTTAAATTTCTAAAAATAACACAAATTTAATATTAAATATTTTAAAATTTCTTTTTAATAAAGAAAAATTAAACCATAAATTAGAAAAATGAATCAAAATATAATGTTTTAACTTTATGTATAATTTATGTATAGTAAATATGTATTTTTAGAAAATAATTTGTGTTATTTTTAGAATTTTAAATTTATAGTGATAAATTTGAAACCAAAACTTAATAATATACTATTTTAGGGTATTAATTTTTTTTAAATGATATTGGGCAATTGTTTAAAATAGCACATTTTTAATTTTTTGTTCCAAAAATAGCATCATTAGTTTAAATTCCAATAATATTACAAATTTGAAATTAAAATGCATTAAAAACTATATTTTAATAGAAAAAATTAAACACTAAATTGGAAAAAATGAACCCAAATATAATGTTTTAAGTTTATGTATAATTTATTTAGAATAAATAAGTATTTTTACATATTATTTATGATATTTTTGGGATTTTAGTTTTTATATGATAAATTTATAAGAAAAAGTTTAAAAAATAATATTTAATGGTATTACTCTATTGTATTGTGATTGGTATTATGTGAAAATTTGTCTCAGATTTAATTCAACTTTTTTCTAATCTAAGAAGATCCAACTTTTCAAGCAATTTTAATTGGTTTTGTATCGATTTTTTTTTCTCAATTGTTTTTTCTTACAACTTTCTGTCAAACAATCTGATGTAAAGAAAGAATGAACAATTGTAAGATTATTCAAACATCATTAAGCCAAAGATCCAAAAGTAATAATTCATCAACACATAAGCAATCTCATTTTTCACATTATCTCTTCAAAACTATTGCTTCATTCTCTGTAAAATTCGCCAGAGCTTCTTTTTTACTCTGAGATCTCTTTCTCTCATTCTTTCATATACAAAACATTACTCTCTACATTTCATTTCACAGCAACAACAGCTGTTTCAGAGCTCATCTTTCTCCTCCTCTCCATGAAACTTCCACCACATGAAGAGAAACCAGGAAGACAACGACGATGTTGCCAATTAGACTTTTTCTTCACAGCAACGGCATTGTTGAATTCACCTGAGTTAGCACCTAAGAAATTAGGAGTGCTTAGAGATGATGATCCTTCATAGCTTTCCTCTCGTTCTTCTCTTATACTGTCTCTGAAAAGCTCACCAAGCTTCTTCCTCCTAGGTTGTGACGGCGTTGGAGAAGACAAGCCTAGAGGAGACTTCTTCTCTTGAAAGCGAGGAGGCCGATCTGAAAAGCTGTTCTTAGGAGTGTTTCCACGCGATGGAGTGAAATCTGGACGAGTAATAGTTATCAAGATTCTGAGTCTTGACTACAGCATTTATCCACAAAATCAAAATCTACAAATATCAAAGATTTACCTCCATTTACACTCTGGAAATCATCGTCTGAGTCGGATTGTAGCCATTGCTGAGAATCGAAAAAGGTTTCATCTTTACTTCCTGTGAACAAATTAACACATACATTTCAAACAAATATGATACAACACACACACAGACACACTAAGAAGTTGTTCACAAGTGTATTTCAAACCTTTGAATTCAATCACCATTATACACAAAAATAGACAAGAAAAAACAGTTTCTAAAAGGTTAGACCTCAGAACAGATGATATAAAAAGCAGAGGAAAAAGATGAATTTGAAATTTAAAACAACTGAATCGACTTTCAAACTTTAAAGCTTAACTTCACTAAGTTCCCGGGTAAGAATTTCGAATTTTCCAAAACCCCCTTCAAATTAAAGGGTGTAAAAACAATGGAATCCAGATCAAGAAGAATATCCAAACTTTTAACATAGTTTTTCAAATCTGGGTCATCGTTAAAGCAGACACCTTTTTGAATCACAATTCACCAAAATAGCTCTCTTTCACTCTATCTGTCTTTCTTAAGAACTTTTTCCTATTGTAAGAAAAATCTCTGTTATCACGGGAAATAAAGTCTGTTTTTGACATAAAAATCTTCTTCTTCTTTTTTGACATTTTGGCATAAAATCAATTAAGAGATATGATCTTATCATAAGAAAGAAATAACCTTAAAGTCTCTCCCTAAACAGGAAATAAAGCAATTGATTAGACAAGCTCTTATTGGAAAACTAATTTGTTTAATATGAATTAATGGAATGAATAATTTCAGATACTGTTTTTTTCCAGTCACATGCCAATGTTCATATAAACAAAAAAACAGCAATTATTTTGAACGTTTATGTAAAATAGATTAAGACTAATCATCCAAAAAGATGAAACATTGAGAAACCCATATCAGGAATTGATTCAAAAAAACAAAAATATTTTGGAATATTACCAAAGCTTTTCTTAGAAGAAGAAAACGACCACCGTGATTTGACAGTAGTGAGATTATTATTATTATTCGCCGGAGAAACAGTCGGAATCGATGTACTCTTCCTCGGTGATTCTGTGAATTGAACGAACATATATAATACTCAACTATAAGCAAAAAAAAGTGTTATTATTATATATAATCTGAGAAACCCCACATCCCCAGTGAGATCTATTATCATCATGAACTATTCATTTTCAGATTAAAAAAATGAAAAAGTGGAAAATCCAAAGCTTTGAGATTTATAATCTCTTTTGATTGGAATGAATTAAAGAAAAAAAAATACCGAAGCTTTTCTTGGCAGAAGGAGAGGATTGCAATGAATTAGCAATGATCGAAACGCTGTCGTTTTTCTTCGATTTCACAGTCATCGGAAATTCTGGGGTTACCATACTGTCTGTTCTAAACGGAGACTTATTAAGCGAGGAAGAAGACAAACCCATTCACTTGCAAAAAAAACTTACAAAGCGAGAAAACTTTCTAGAGAGAGAGATTTGATTGAGTTGATGAACTATGAACTGTTTTGTTAAGAATGGTGAAATAAATGGAAGAGAAGAGAGAATATTGTAATATTTTTTTTGTTTCGTCGGAGAAGGCGAGAGGTGGGTCCTACAAGTTACACGGTGCCCACTTAGAATTCGTGTTGATAGAAACGGTGTCGTTTTGGGAGTCTACACGTCTTTATCGTGTGCGTTTCGTGGTGGGACCCAGTAATGACTTTTTAGGAAATTGGACTGATTTGAACACTTAAATTATTGTTGGGGTGAGAAATCGAACCAAACCAAACCAAAATTAAAATGGTTAAATAAAAGTTATATCATAATTTATTTATAAACCACTTGGTCTTTATTATTATTTAGAATTTAAAAATCAAAACGTGTTTTCATAACCAAACTGTCAAAACGAAATCGAATCTAATAAACCACAATTCATTCAAGTTATTTATATATTAAACGTGAGAAGATGTTAATGGTTTGCATATTGTAATTTAGTTGATTTAAAAATATATATAGAGTGAAGATACGCGTATTTTGTAATCGGTCGATAATTATTAAAATTATGATAAAGTGACAAATATATATATATATATAGAATTTATAAAAATGCTATTTACAAAAATATCATTTTTCAAAATTTTTATTTCAAATATATCAACACTAATTTAAATTTTTAAAATAATATAAATTTAATATTAAAATACCTTAAAACTTATTTTTAGTAATAAAAACTTAAATTATAAATTATAAAAAATCTCAAATATAATATTTTAATTATATTTATAATTTATTTATGGTAAATATATATTTTCAGAAAATAATTTGTCCTATTTTTAGAAATTTAAGTTTAGTATGCTAAATTTAGAATAAAAAATCAAAAATGTACTATTTTATTTTATTACTCTTTAAAAATTTTATGAAAAATACAAGATTTTAAAGAGTAATATCATAAAATAACATCTATTTAAATTTATTTTCCAAATCTAACACATTAAAAATAAAATTATTAAATAGCATAAATTATTATGTAAAAATATTATTTACCATAAATAAATTAAAAATATAATAAAATTATTAGATTTGATTTTTTTATTAACTTAGTAATTATTTATTTTTATTAAAAAGAAGTTTTAAAATATTTTAATATTAACTTTGTACTATTTTAAAAATTTAAACTAATAATATTACAAAAAACTTAAATTAATAATATTTTGTCAATTGTTCGATTTTAAAATCTAATTGTAAATATGTAGGTTTTCTATCGGATTAATCTTATTTGTTAAATAGTTTCATATTTCTAGTTTTTATTTAACAGATAGAACATATGACCATTATCAATAATAACATTTACATTCCATGTTTTATGTTCTCAAGAAAATTTGTATCAATGATCATTTGATGACATGCACTTAAATCAACAATAATTATTTTATGAGATTTAAGAGAAAGAGAAGTGTTGTACCACTTTCTTTAAGAAAAGCAATGCTTTCATGAGGAATTCAAGAGACATATCTACTATCACCCAATATATATCAAGAATTATATTGTATTGATATTGGACGAAATTAAATAGTTTTTTCTTTTGAAAATAACTGGCAACATCATTTGTTTAAAGTTTTTTTATCTTCAAATCAAAAGAATGAAATAATAAAATAAAATAAAATCTAGTAAAATATAAATGAGAGTGAAGCATTTAACATTTTGATATCATGTAGAAAATGATGCACACGATTAATAGAGAACTAGATTTTTAATAAAAAAATATTCGTAAATTATATAATATTATTTATTATTAAATATAAATAAAAAATTTATATAATTTTAACTTTTAATTAAAATTATTTTTAATAATAACTTTTGTATATGTAAATTAAGAAAAGAAAAATAATTATTTTTTATAAATTTAATAGTATTTTTGGTTAGTTTAATAAAATATATTGATTTTTTAACCAAATTAATAATAGTAGTATATATCGTAATTATTCTAATAACTTAAGTTTGTTATATATTTATTTAAATCTTATTGTAGTGTTGACACGTTTACATTTTTGTTAATAGTATATCATGGTAAAATTATTTTGTTAAAATATTTTTTAAATAATATTTTAGGATATAGAAAATAGAGAGAATAAAGAAAATATAGAGAATAAAACTTTGAGAGATAGAAAATTTCTGTATATTGTTTTTAAACAAAATTGTATAAGAAGAGAGCAATTTATAGCAATAGAAAAGATAAATTAGCTATTAAGATTATATAAATATTATATAAATAAAATGAAATCAGTGGAGACTTTCATTAAGAGGAAGTAACTTAATTTCATTAAGAATTAAATTGTTGTAATAAGTAACGGCCGCATAAAAGGCTGAACAAATTACTGAGGAATAAAATAGTCTATCACATCCTTGTATTTTTTTTTTGATAATATCCCGTTTATTCTTTGCCGTGGAACCCATCTTTAAATATGCGCTAACCAACCCTTAGAAGAGCACTTGAGATGAATCTAGTGTCTAACACAAAACTATTAGAGACTATTTAAGGTAGGATCTAGTTCTCAGCATATTTATTATGTTATATATATATATATATATATATATATATATATATGAGTAATACTGTAAAATATCATCATTTTAAATTTATTTTCCAAATTTATCAGAATAAAAATAAAATTTTAAAAATAGCACAAATTATTATGTAAAAATAATTATTTATCTTAAATAAACTAGATAGAAAATTAAAATATAATGTTTGCATTCACTTTTTCTAATCTATGATTTAATTTTTTTATTAGAAAAAAGTTTTTAATTATTTTCATATTAAATTTATGCTATTTTGGAAATTTAAATGATTAATACTATATTTGGAACCAAAACTTGAAATAGTGATATTTTAATCAATTGTCCTATATATATATAAGGACAAATATCTAAAATAACACATTTTTAAGTTTTTATTTCAAAAATAGCATCATTAGTTTAAATTTCCAATAATAACACAAATTTAAGATTAAAATGCATTTAAACTATATTTTAATAGAAAAAATTAAACCCTAAATTGGAAAAAATGAACCTAAATATAATATTATAAGTTTATGCATAATTTATTTAAAATAAATAAGTATTTTTATATAAGTATTTGTGCTATTTTGTGAGTTTAATTTTAGGATGTTAGATTTAGAAGAAAAACTTTAAAATGTGATATTTTAGGATATTATTCTATATTATAATTCATAATTATTTATAAATATAATATAATTTTACGTTTAAAATTGCATAAAATATTAGATATGATATGATATAATTTTTATTTATTTTGTCAATTATGTTAAATTAAAATTTTATTTGATTTTTTTAAAAAATATGTAAAAAGTAGGTGATCGCTTAGACAATTAGATGTTTGTGTAGACGGATTATACGGATAAAAATTAAACATTCAATTTTTTTATCGATTTTAAAATTTTTTTAGTAAAGTTAGATAGTGTTTGACACCTAAACGGATGCTTAGACGGCTAGAGTACTAATGTTTTTTAATAAAACATGGAATTGATGATCATTGGGTGCCAAATTTTATTAAAATTCAAATGTAAGCACATCAAAATATTATTTTATACTAATTTGACAATACATTGATTGATTGATGCATACGACAATATTTGTTTGGTTTTGTTTTGTCGACTCTCACGTTAATCAAAATGGTAATTATTGATTATATATTGATAATGCATTTATGATGCTTATGAATCCAATAATATTGCCATCACATTTTTTCTTTCGTGACCACAACAAATGGAGTTATCGTAGTGACTACAAAAGACTCAATAATATATTTTTAAGGAGTGTTCATTTATATGTATGTATTTACTATTAAATATTATTTTTTTTTTGTCATTAGGTCACAACGGGTCGATCCAATAGTCAAATATTTTCATACGAAGATTTAGCACTTTTCTACGAAGGACGGTGGAGTCGAACTCCACACTTCTAGGATGGACGTAGAGATGGTACAACTACTAGACCACTTGCTCCTCCCATTTACTATTAAATATTATGCCATTGAAGTGTTCTAACTATTAAATATATTAACTAACAAAAACTATTATTAAGATTGTTTAATTTTAAATTAAATTTTAGTTTTGCATGCAATAGGTTTCGCCTAATAAACATATCAAGAACATAATACCAAAAATCAAGTATGTCTTAAAACATCTCAAACATATTAATTGAGAACTTTCTTCTAACGTGTTATTAACAAAAATAGCATGATGATGTGTCATCAGAAAAATAAGTTTCAGATAGATATATAACTGAATTTAAATTAATAAAATAATTACAATATATAACATTATTATTAATTTGGTGAGATAATCAGTATATTTTATTAAAGTAATCAAAATTACTATTACTTTAAAAAAATTATCTTTATTTCTTTAATTAAAACATACTAAAAGTAATATTAAAAAATATATAAAATATTTTAAATAATAATTAAAATTATATAAATATCTAATTAATTTTCATTATTTACTCTTGCATTCATGATAGATACTAAACATGTGAATAGTGGCTCTAGCGTCATACCACCATCTTTTAAATTTTCATTAATTGTGTTAACTTTTGTTGAAATTTCTGTGAACAAAGATCACAAATCGTCTTCACTTAGATTTGCTTAAAATTTTCCTTTTTTCTTTGCTTCAACTAGACTTGCTATGAAAAACTTTAGCTTTGTAGTTTAATATATCACATTTGTGACATTTTTCAGTGAACTTTTAGCAATTGTGTGCTTCTAAAACCTTGGAGAAGCTTCGGAAGGAATCTTCTTATTTTCCTTTATCTTGTGCTCAACCATGTTTGCATGATTCTCAAAGATCAAAAAAGCATTGCTTTGTGGTTTTTAGATTATACTTGCAACTTGACAATAAAATCTTTGACAAATATCACTTCACACTCGTTAGTGAGATAGTTCTTGAAGTCTATTGACTTCAGAGGAAACTTCTCAATGAATGACTTTGGGAGTGAAAATTCACAAATCGACATTCTTTTATCCGTTATCTCAGGTATAATCAATTATAGTGTTTCCACTTATTGCATTTTGAAGTTAAGAAATTTTGTTGTAACATATTTTTTCACATATTTTTTCACATATTTTTTAACTTGTATAGAATATACAACAAGTCTATTATGCAACTTGGAATCTAACTTTTGCACAAACAGTATGAAAAATTTCACGAATCCACACTAATTAGAATCAACAAGTTTTCTGTTCCCATATGGGAGAAATGGTGCATCCTCTTTGAGATACTTTGTTTCAATTTGGTTAATAGAAGAACATCTTATGTTGCCATGTTTTGGACCCATTCCTACATAACTTTTCTTTCATTTGTTAGTTTAAATTTTCTACCATAAATTTAATATTAAAATACTTTAAAACTTCTTTTTAATAAAAAAATTAAATCGAAAATTGGAAAAAAGAATGGCAATTGAAAAAAATGACACTATTTTAAGTTTTTATTCCAAATATAGCACCACTAGTTTAAATTTACAAAATAGCACAAATTTAATATTAAAATACTTTAAAATTCCTTTTTAATAAATAAAAACTAAACTCTAAATTAGAAAAAAGAATTTAAATATAATATTTTAATTATATTTATAATTTATTTATGGTAAATATGTATTTTTAGAAAATAATTTGTGATATTTTTAGAATTTTAAGTTTAGAGTGCTAAATTTAGTACAAAAACATTAAAATGAGCTATTTTAGGGTATTACCAAAAAAAACCCAAAAATAATATTTTAATTATATTTGTAATTTATTTAGAGTAAATATGTATTTTTATAAAATAATTTATACTATTTTTGAAATTTTAAATTTATAGTGCTAAATTTAGAACAAAAACTTAAAAATATACTATTTTAAAGTATTAGTTCTTTTTTTTTACTAAAAAATTCACCATGCAATTAAAATATATACATTATATGCAAATAAATATCATATAACTATTTCGAAGATTCAAACTCTACATTAACGAATAACTCGTAGTTATTTTCTCTTTTATAACATTTAGTAATTCATGTAAACCTATCCAATTTGTTACTTTTTTCAAAAACATCTTACATATTACTTTTTTTTAGAAATATCCAACTTTTTTTAACTTTGTGCTTCCAAAATATGTTCTAAAACAAATTAGTTTTTATACTAGTAAAATACTTTTCTTATAGCATAAATTATTGTATATATTATTAGAGCTTTTAGAAGCTCCTATCATGAATAATTACTCATAACTCTTGTAAACATCCTTTCTTTGAATAAATTTTAGGACAATTGATTAAAATACCACTATTCCAAGTTTTGATTCCAAATATATCACTAATCATTTAAATTTTTAAAAGTATCACAAATTTAATAATAAAATAATTAAAAACTTCTTCCTCATAAAAAAATTTAAACCCTAAATTGGAAAAAAATGAATCCAAATATTCTGTTTTAATTTTATATATAGTTTATTTAAAATAAATAATTATTTTCACATAATAATTTATGCTATTTTTGAAATTTTATTTTTAATGTGTTAAATTTGAAAGATAAACTTAAAATGGTGCTATTTTAGGGTATTACTCTAAATTTTGTTATGTATATATGACACCCTGATTTCTAGTCATCAATTTTTTCTGTTTCTAAACTTTATAAATAAATCTAATAAACTAAAAACTATCAATCTAGAAATGTTTTTTAAATATATATATTAAACCTAATAGAAGTTAAAAATTTAAAATTAGGTTTTTTTAGAAGGTTGAGCCAATTCTGTTATGGATATATTCATGTTCCTATTTTGAACTATTAAAATTTTCATAAAACATATAATTTTTTAATATAATTAAACTTACTAAATTAAAATTTCTTTACATAGAAATAAATATATAAGAACTAAAGCTACTAAATTAGAGTTTGTTAGATCAATATATAAATGACATATTTTATAAAAAATGTATTTTAAAATTCTAGGTAGAATTAGCTTAGTAGATGTTTGATTGTAAAAATTAAAAATGATAAATTCAATTCAAAACTAACAAAATATATTGCTGCTATATCACAATTTAAGATGAGTTAATGATGTGACATCGTGAATACATGTTTATTTATTTTTGTTTTTATATATAAAGATGATTATCTACGACACTAATTTCTATTCATTAGAAAAGTCATTGAATTCGACATTTGTATACCAAAACTTTTACACACAAGATTTTTGTATTAAAAATTTGATTAAAAACTTGCAACTTTATTTTATTTTATACAATATTTACGATGAACTTTTCATTACACGA
Organism: Pugionium cornutum; assembly: GCA_018901935.1. NCBI lineage: Eukaryota > Viridiplantae > Streptophyta > Magnoliopsida > Brassicales > Brassicaceae > Pugionium > Pugionium cornutum. Next base: position 37,356,781 of record CM032163.1, read on the forward strand.
TTTATAATCTAATCACAACAGAGAGGAATGTACAATACTTCTCATTTCTCTTATTTTTAAAAACAGAATAATCACAAAGAATTATTAAAAAGTATTTTTTTTAATAATACCCTAAAATAATATTTTTTAAATTTATCTTTCAAAATCTAACACATTAAAAATAAATTTTTAAAATACCATAAACTATTATGTAAAAATAATTATTTACTTCAAATAAACTATACATAAAATTAAAACATAATGTTTGCGTTAAATTTTTTTAATTCAGAGCTTAAATTTTTTTATTAGGATAAAGTTTTTAATTATTTTAATATTAAATTTATCTTATTTTTGAAAATTTAAATCATTATTACTATACTTAAAACAAAAATTTGAAATACTGATATTATAAACAATTACCATTTTCTGTTTTCTTCTAGATTAAAAATTAGTATTTTGACAAGCTAAATATTTTTCGATATAATAGTCAAAATGGTGTACAAAAAGATAATAAGATACTATGGGTTCAGAAACAAGATTAAAATGAAAATAAAAGTTTAGAAAAATATCTAATATATATATATCAAAAATACCAAATGGAATCTTTAGAGAAGAATTAGTGGCATGGGCAATGTGTTTGTTTTTTGGATTGAAGAGTCAAGACAATGCACAAGGATCCAATAAAGAACTCAAACAAAATTCAAAAAAGTAAAAGTGTAATTTGTGTCATGTGTGATGTGTGATGCCCATTTCTAATGGTTCACATTATTAGAGATATCTAATTCTCTTTAGTTAAATCAAATTGTAAATTTTTTCTAAAAGATACAAAAGTTACTTTTAAAGATATTTTATAAATAAATCAAACGAAAAATATAGAAATAAATTAATATAGATAGTAATTAAGATTTAAATATATCATAGTTGTATTATGTACAATAAAAATAGAAATTTTATGAATTACTTATTTTTAGCTAAATATGTTTTTAGATAAATAATATAATGGTTGGAAAAATTAGTTATGCAAATCTTGTGATATCTCAATTAAATTGTAATCTAAAAGAGGTGCTATGATTAAATTTTGTTTGAAAATTTAAAAGAGATAATATGATAAAATAATATATCATAATTTTATTATATATAGTGTAAAATATAATTTTATGGATTGCTTTACCTGAATTAAAAAAAACATTTAGGTAAAAATTTGTAGAGAAGAAATCTTTTGAAAAATCAATTGAAACTGAATGGAAAGGCTTACAAGAAAATTATTAATAAGATAGAAAAAATATTTTGGTGTGAGAATTAAAATATGTTATAGGTAAATATAAAATAGTATAGATATAATTTATTTTCGTAATTAAACTATGTTATAAGTAAATTTTTAAAAAATATTGGTCACTATTATTGAAAACAAATAATTTATGTATCAATTGGTAGTAGATAATGTAGAGAAAGATTTGTAAGAATTGTTCTAATAGTTTTATCTGTATTAATTGTTATTAAATGACATATATAGTAATTTATCTAGTAAATTAATTTTTATTTTAAATTTGTATTAAAAGATTGTTTTTTCCATATATGTAATTAGTTGTTAAGTGTTTTATGTAATTAGTTATTTTCTTCTTGTAATTTCCAATTTTTAAAATGGGCACAATATGATTTTATATAAAAAACAATTGTAATAAAATTATAAACCAAGCATAGAATATGTCTTTCTTTTTAAAATTAATAAGTGAGATAGGCCAAAACTTTTGAAAAATTCGCTAGATGATCACAAGATTAAAAAAAATTAAAATCATTGTAGCGCGGGTAAGGAGAATTACCATAAAACTCCTCAATGACCGCCAACTCGCCACGACAATATCTGACTCAAACAATGTAACTCTGACAGAGTAGGGTACTGTTCATCGTATGCGAAATTTGAGAAGATATCATAGATGACAGAACATTAAATGAGAAGATTTCGATTATATTTAGACACGGTAATATATAAAAATATTAGTGTCTGTAAAGTTATTTATAACATATTAAATATTTATAATAGTAGATAAATATTTAAATATATTGCTAATTTTATATTTAGCAATGTTATATATTTTTATAACATGTTAGCATTTTTAATGTATCAAATACACATGAAGATTTATTTCTAACTTTTTATTTACCGCGTTATCTAAATTATTGAAGTTAATTTTCATATTAACATACTTGTAAGATAAACAATCATATAACTCGTTATCAAAATATATATTATGTTAAAATAAGAAAATTATAATGTTAAAACAATGTTTACTAATAAACGTATACGTTATCGTGTTACATGTATATGTAACACCCGATAACTTACTAAATTACCAACAGACAAAATAAATAATCGACACTGATAAATGTGCCATGGGAGCTTTTACACAATAGATGAACATTATTCTGAAGACACTGGTTCAACATCCTCCTATGTATGTCAACCAGAATACATCAAAGACATGAATTAAAATTCACAACCATTCTTGTAAAGCATTTATAATGACATTAATTCTTTTAATCTTGTGGTAAGTGTTTACTCTCTCTCCTAAATGTTCTTCACAGGCACCAAACATCCTCTCGGGAAGTTGAAGATGAAAATCCTAAACATGCAAAATATAAAGAATGGTTTGCATGCATAAATCCCCATTTGAATTGCAAAAAAAAAAACACAAGAAACTTACCATTTCGGAATCATGCATGTCTTCTTCTTCATTTATTCAATTGAATAGTGACATGGTTGCGAAAATTTGGTTTTTATCTTTCAAAATCGGTGGTTACAAAGTTTATAGCTGCGAGATTTACGGATTAGTTGCGATGGTTCAAATATTAGGATGAAATCGGAAAACTTACCATACTAATTACGTCTGAAATTGTTCACATGAACAGTGTAAGGTATCGAAAATCTCGCATCTATAAACTTGAAGATTATCGGAAAACCAAGCCGGTATCGGAATAGTATGTGCGAAAACACGAAAATCACCGAGTAAGAAAATAAAATAGAAAGTGTTTCTGAAAGTGAGTGGAAGGAAAAAAAATAGAGAGAAAACGATTGGAACCCCATTTTCTTTAAATAATGAAAAAATTTCTTGCTCATCATTAATCCAAGTGAAATGAGTCTAACACATTTTTGCACAAATCTAAAAAAAATATCTTGCATGCACCGCTATTCGTTTAGGATAATATGGGTAGTATCGGATTACAGAATTTTGTACATGTTTCGCACAGTGTTTGGCTCATGGAGTGCAAATATTCTTCATTTTAAATGTTGGTAATGTGAACAAAGCTGACGAATTGCATCAATTTCATTGCTTCGGAACAAAGCTTATGAATTCTAATTCTACCATTGTATTGTACTCTCAAATACTAAAACAAAGAAGAAGAAACTATGAAGTCTTTAATTTGTGTATTTGATCATGAGAGGCAGAGACTATGACTTGTAATTTATAGTCTAAAAGTTCTCTAACATCTTTAATATATTATTTGAATCATATTTTAAGAAAATAATCTCATTTTGACGTGTTAACAGAAATGTCATGTTGATGATTATTAACAGAAATGTCATGCTAACGTATTATTAACAAAAATGTCATTCTGACGTATCATCACCATATTGAGTTTCAAATCAATATATAAATAGAGTTAAATTATTAGAATAATTACAATATATGTCATTGTTATTAATTTGGTTAAATAATTAATATATTTTATTAAACTAGTAAAAATACTATTAAATCCGTAAAAACAATTATTTTTATTTTTTTAATTTTTATATATAAAAATTAATATTAAAAATAATTTTAAATAATAGTTAAAATTATATAAATATCTAATTTAAATTTACTAATAAATAAAATTATATAATTTACGAAAATTTTTCTCCATACAAGGCGTAAGTATAAATCTAGTTAGAATAATAAAGTGAAATTATAAGATTTTATTCTCATCATAATTTGTAATTGATTTTGTCGTTACACAAAAATAATTAGAAATATTTGTTGACTTATTCAACAAATAATTCAAAGGGAATTTTGGCTACAAAAATTTAAACTTTAGCAGTTGGCCTATTTGCCAAAATTCAATACCTAATACCTAAAATTCAGTAAACTACTAATATTTCCTCTTCTTTTATACATAATAGTGTACTCAGGCTTTCAAATTTATTATAAACTTTTTATTTTACATATTAGTAGAAAAATTCTTAAATTTCTATTTTGGGACATTTAACATTTACTAAAATTTTAAAATATTTTTTACTTTTTAAAATTCATACTTTGGATTTATATTTTTTATTTATATAAATGTCAACTTTAATAAAAATATTACATTGCAAGGCTAGCTACAACGATTATATCATGTATAAAATTTTATTATTGATAAATGTTTTCATCGGATAATTCATTAGAAAATTGATCAAAACTACTAATGAGTTCCAACAGTTTTCCATATGAATAAATATTGTTCTATAAACATGACGAATGGACATATTTTATAGATTTAATTATCTAGAAAGACTTGACAACACTCAGTGTAAAGACTTTTGAGAATACAAATAAAAAATCAATGCCTATAGTTGGTAACATTTTTTAATTATAAAAAATTCATTATTAATAGTTATCGGATTTACTCAATCGTAATGTAAACATGATGTCTTAAACCCCTATGGTTTAATATAAACCGAGAACATAATTAAGTTTTTTATTGTGTTCATTTCATCTTTGAACATGCATAATTTTATGATTATTTTGTATACAACAATGTACATAGTCCTATGAATTAAGTTGAGATTAAAATTTAACGGTTCACTTAACCAGTTTAGTTTGACTTAGTTTTCATATTTGTTTCATAATTTCAACATGAAAATCATGAAGTTTTTGATTTATCGAATATTTGCAAAAAAAAAAAAATACAAAAATAACATAAACATTTGATTTTGGAAATGATTTTCATGACACTCATTTTAACTAAATACACCTTGAGAATAAGCTTGTCAAATTCGAAAGGTACATCAAATCCAATATTGATAATAAATGTTTTGGAAATAAGATTTTCCTCATGTGTAAGACATGCTTCATATTCTGGAGAGTGATCTCATGATCCAAGGTAATCTGCAACACCATTTTCTCATGACCCTCAATCTTAGACGAGTTGATGTTATCCATTAATTGTGATTCTTCACTCTTGCATTCATGATAGGCACTACCAGAGTCGGCCCTGAATTTAACAGGGCCGCAAGCAAAAAGGAAAAAATAGACCGTTTTATACTACAAAAAAAATTGGGCCGTTCTAATTTTTAAAATTTTTTGTTGTTATAAGAACTCGAACCGAAGAAATCAAAGAAGCAGTTTACTTTTATTTACCATTTGTGCTAAGAGTATTTTTGAAATAAGGGCTGATTTTTTTATATTAATACTGAGGGCCGCAAGCACGGACTTGCTTTGCTTGGATCCAGACCCGGTCCTGGGCACTAAACATATCCTTATCAATGCATATTTGAGTAGTGGCTCTCGTGTCATAGCACCATTCCTTTGAGTTTTTATTAATTTTATGAACAAATAACAAAACTTGATTTCAATAAGATTTACTTAAGATTTTCATTTGTCTTTCCTTAGACCAACCTTGGTATAACAAACATATAGCTTTGTAGTCCAATTTGTCACACTTGGGACACTTTTCAATGAACTTTTACCAATTGTGTGCTTCATAAACTTTGAGGAGGCTTTGAAAAGAATTTTCTTATTTTCTTTTTTCTTGTGCTTAACCATATTTGCATGATTCTCAAATATCAAAATAGCATCGTTTTGAGGTTTTTGGATTCTATCTGCACCTTGAAAATCAAATCCTTGAGAGATATGATTTCACACTTTTGAGTGAGATAGTTGTTGGAGTCTAATAACTCCAGAGGAATCTTCTCAGTACATGGATTGAAAGTGAAAATTCACAAATCAACATCCCTTTAGCCTATCTCACATGTAATCAATTATAGCGTTTTCAATTGTTTCATGATAGATTTTGAATCCACCATTTTGAAATTTAGAAAATTTGTTGTAGCATATTTCTCATAGTTTTTGTTCTCGGATTTATATTTATTTTCTAAACAATCCAAATATCTAATATACAACAGGTATATCATACAATTTAGAATATACCTTCTGCAAAAAAATCTGAATAGTTCCACAAATCCACACTAGCTAGAACCAGTCAATTCTGTTCCCATATGTGAGAAACGATGCATCCACTTTGAAATACTTGTTTTAATGTGGTTAAACAGAAAAACATCTTATGTTGCCATGTTTTAAACCATTCTTATCTAACTCTTTCTTTATATGTCATAAGCCTTACAACGTTATGCATTAACATGTATATCCATTTATAGAGTATATCTATAACGTCAATTCACTTAACTTGTGTCCATGAGAGCCACTTCCAACAAATGCATCACTAATCGGATCAACGACATTTTGTGAACAATAAAAAGTCATCTATTGAATAAAACATGCATTTTTGAAGTCTCTAGAATTGCTGTTTTTTATTTAATTTTTAGTCTCTGTTTGTTCTGTTTTTGAACTGGTCTTCCTGCTTACTAGAAATAAAATCTCAGTCTTCTTTTTGTGTTAAGAGTGCTAATAATTAATAGAAGTTGTTGTTGTAAAATCTATTTAAAGACTTCGAATTCTATTTTAATAAATTCCGTGAAGTAGTTCAGTTCAAAGACTCTTCTTCGTCTCTGCTTCATTTGCTCTCTTTAAAAAACACGAATTCAAGAAGTGGTATCACAGCTATATTCCAACCTATTCCAACCTGGTACAAAAGTAAATTATGAGTGACAAAGATTCTGTAATTATCCCTAAGTTCGATGGGGATTATAAGCATTGGGCAATGCTCATGAAAAATTTACTAAGGTCCAAAGAATGGTGGAACCTTATTAAACCAGGAATCATACAACCGAATCAAATCTTGACGGGAGTTCAAAGAACTGAACGAGAGAAAATGATCGTGAAAGATTACAAGGTAAAAAACTATTTATTTGCGTCTATAGACAAGACAATTCTAAAGACAATTCTAAGAAAAGACACATCACGAGATTTGTGGGAATCAATGAAAACAAAATATCAAGGAAATGATCGGGTATAAAGTGCACAATTACATAGGCTACGGAGAAATTTTGAAGTTCTTGAAATGAGATTAGGGGAATCAATCTCAGAATACTTCTCACAAGTGATGAAAGTAACTAATGATATGAGGAATCTAGGGAAAGAAATGCCGGATTCTAAGGTGGTGGAAAAGATTATGAGAACTTTGGTTGAAAAGTTTACTTATGTAGTATGTGCAATTGAGGAGTCAAATGACATCAAAAATATGGCAATAGATGGTCTGCAGAGCTCGTTGATGGTTTACGAGCAGAATCTAAGCAGACAGGAGGGAGAAGACAAAGTGTTGAAGATGGAAACTCAATAGAAACCAAGTGGCTTCAATGGTGGAAGAGGTAGAGGATATGAAATCAGAGGAAGAGGAAGGGGAGGATATCAAAGAAGAGGACGTGGAAGTTTAAGCTTCAACAAAGATCAAATCGAATGTTTTAAATGCCATAAATTGGGACATTACAAATCAGAATGTCCTGATTGGGAAAAAGATGCCAATTATGCAGAAATGGAGGAACACATGCTCTTTATGGCATACACAAAAGCTATCCAACCACTGGAATATCAAAACTGGTTTTTGGATTCAGGATGTAGCAACCACATGTGTGGTACAAAGGATTGGTTCATCGACCTTGATCATAATTTCAGACAGAATGTGAGGCTTGGAGACAATAGAACAATGCTCGTAGAAGGAAAAGGAAGACTTATATTAGAAATCAATGGAAGAGTTCAAGTGATCTCATAAGTGTATTTTGTTCCTGGATTGAAGAATAACTTGTTAAGTATGGGACAACTACAACAAAAGGACTTAAGGATAATCATTGAGGACAACGTTTGTGAAATCTAGCACAAGAAAGAAAAGAAGCTAATTGTGCATTCAACAATGTCAACAAACAGAATGTTCATAATCATAGCTTTGGTTAGAGAAAAGAAAGAGATGGATGAAGCAAACTGTTTGCTCACTCTTGAAAAAACTGATGAATTGTGGCACGTGAGATTTGGACATCTCAATCACAAGAGCCTAAGATTATTGGCAGAAAAGAAAATGGTAAGTGGTCTGCCCAAATTCAGTCAAGAAAATGAAGAAAAAATATGTGATATATGCATGAAGTGAAAGGAGAATAGAGATAAAATCCCAAAGAAAAGCGTGTGGAAATCAACTCGTGCACTTCAATTGGTTCATACAGACATATGTGGTCCAATCACACCAACCTCAGAAAGTGGAAAAAGGTACATAATCAACTTCATTGATGATTATAGTCGAAAATTTGGTTTTTATCTTTCAAAATCGGTGGTTACAAAGTTTATAGCTGCGAGATTTACGGATTAGTTGCGATGGTTCAAATATTAGGATGAAATCGGAAAACTTATCATACTAATTACGTCTGAAATTGTTCACATGAACAGTGTAAGGTATCGAAAATCTCGCATCTATAAACTTAAAGATTATCGGAAAACCAAGCCGGTATCGGAATAGTATGTGCGAAAACACGGAAATCGCCGAGTAAGAAAATAAAATAGAAAGTTTTTCTGAAAGTGAGTGGAAGGAAAAAAATAGAGAGAAAATGATTTGAACCCCATTTTCTTTAAATAATGAAAAAATTTCTTGCTCATCATTAATCCAAGTGAAATGAGTCTAACACATTTTTGTACAAATCTAAAAAAAATATCTTGCATGCACCGCTATTCGTTTAGGATAATATGGATAGTATCGGATTACAGAATTTTTATACATGTTTCGCACAGTGTTTGGCTCATGGAGTGCAAATATTCTTCATTTTAAATGTCGGTAATGTGAACAAAGCTGACGAATTGCATCAATTTCATTTTTTCGGAACAAAGCTTATGAATTCTAATTCTACCATTGTATTGTACTCTCAAATTATTAAACAAAGAAGAAGAAACTATGAAGTCTTTAATTTTTGTATTTGATCATGAGAGGCAGAGACTATGACTTGTAATTTATAGTCTAAAAGTTCTCTAACATCTTTAATATATTATTTGAATCATATTTTAAGAAAATAATCTCATTTTGACGTGTTAACAAAAATATCATGTTGACGTATTATTAACAGAAATGTCATGCTAACGTATTATTAACAAAAATGTCATTCTGACGTATCATCACCATATTGAATTTCAAATCAATATATAAATATAGTTAAATTATTAAAATAATTATAATATATGCCATTGTTATTAATTTAGTTAAATAATTAATATATTTTATTAAACTAACAAAAATACTATTAAATCCATAAAAATAATTATTTTTATTTTAATTTTTATATATCTTCTATATCAATGAAAAAACAAAACTATTAAACATCAAAACTTCAACTTAGTTCTCCACATTTCTCCAATCACTTTCCCAGGTTGTGGATTGTCTGGTCCTCTATCGCGTTGCCCCGACGTGAAGTACAAATAGCCATTCCAAAATCCGGCCATCGCTGTTTTGACACGGTAAGGTAACCGTCCGATCACAGACCATGTCTGAGAAATTTTACATTCATTCAAACATTTAGTAGTTGAAAGAAGACAGAAATTATTATGAGAAGCATAATACTGACCAAAGTGTCTAGCTGAAACCGGAAAATCTCTCCAACAAGAACAAGCCTTTTGGTCACCGGATGCCAATCCGTGGTTCCACCAACGATAATAATCGAGTTATTCACAATGATCCACGCGGATTCAATGTGGGAATTGTTCTTAGGCATTTGTGGCAACTTTTTCCACTTCATATCCTTGTCCATCATGTACACCTCACCATTGAAGATCTGAAATGCGACCAAAACGTTAGAAACTAGAGGTGGTTCGCCTTTTTTTTTTTAGTTTCTCAGCCGGAAACCGGAAAATTCATTTCAGTTCATATGCTCAACATTAACCTTATTAGCAATCGTCGAGATTACATTGACAGAAATCAGACCCTATGCAATGAAAAGAAGGGCAAACCTCGCGTCTACGTGAGCACTTGAAGATGGGTGAGTTAGGTTTAGCCATGAAGTCACCTTCTTGGCCACCAATCACAAGTAGCTTGTCATTAGCAACTACGCATGCCCTACAAACCGTAAACAGCAATTTCATTGACCAGCTGACTCAAGAACAATAGGCAAAACAGGCACTGATTGAAGACAATCGTGAAACCTGTGTGGTCCACCTCGAGGGATTGGAGCCTCTTCCCGCCATTCGTCGAGGGCTTTTCCCTCTTTTACAGCTATGCTCCAATGGTCATAGGCAACTGCATTGCGATTCTCTTTGCTTCCACCCATCACATGAAGCCTCCCTCTCCATATTTGAGTCGCAGGAGCATACCTGAATCCATTAAAGAGATCTGCTTATATGGTAACACAATAGTACTTGATTCAATGTAACCAAAGAGTTTTCATAGGCTCTCTTCGATAACCCTTTCTACATTCTTAAACAATTTTGTCGTACTTTTTGAATTTTTAAAACACCTATGGTATTATTTACGATGCACCATAAGGTTTTGTTCCCTAACGACTACCTCCACAATTTCTCTTTTCATTTTTTGCAATTCAACAACTTTACCAAGCAGAGCCGTAACTTTGAAGCAAATGTGAAGCAACTAAAAACCGTACCTTGGAGCTGGTAGTGAAGGGAACTCAAGCCACGTCTTTGTGGTTGAGTCTAAGACAAAGGAACGAGAAGTGGGTCCTCTGCATTGAGGCCCATACTGTCCTGAAACCACATACACATATCGTCCATCTGTAACTATCCCGAGGTGCGAATTCGCCATCTCTTTAGGTGTATCGAATCTCTCACACCACATATTGTCTGTGAAATTGAACACATCCACATGAGAATGAACCTGAGGAAAATCAAATCAATTGGAATAAGCAATTGATAAATCTATTAATACATTTTTTTGAAATTGAGTGTATGATATAAACGAGTTCTTACATAGTCGAGACTACCATAGCCGGAGAAAACGTACAAAAGGTTTTTGATTTGTACGGAGTAACCATCAAGTCGAGGAACTGGAGCTGATGGCATTTGCTCCCATTGTAGTTCCGGCGCCGGCAAATCCGCAATTGTTGCGGATAAGAAACGGACATTATCTTTTGTATCATTTGATTGTTTGATTACCTGCAAATGATGAAGCTGTGAATATCTAATAAACGAATTCATCGTTTTTCCAACAAAATCCCACCTGAAAGCAAAACTAAGAATATCTAAACCCTAAAAACACAATTCAGCAATTCCAGGAAAGCAAAACTTAGAATAGCTATACCCTTAGAAACTCAATCAATCAAAACGTAGAAGGAAAGAGATAAATCAAAAGCACCTTTTGAATAATTCTGGAATCGATGTTCGGAATTTGAAAATCCGGTCGGTTTACGGGAACCCAGATGGAAGATACGCTGGAGAATGAATATTGAGAAGAAGACACACAAAGAAAAGCTGTGACGAATCCTATCCCAAGAATACTGGTGAAATACAATACAAAAATCAATCTCCTTGAATATTGGTGGTGATTGTGATGATGGAGATGATGATCAGGTTTATTCGCCATTCGTGTTCACGCAAAACCCCGTGAAAGAGAGACATCTCGCTTGCGTTTTATAGACAATTATAGTTCTATAGAGAGAGACAGTTTTGGGGGTTTTTCGAAACAGTGATTCTCTCACGTCGGTTGACAAACTCTGATTGCCGGTAAAAGATGTGCGCCGGTGGTTTTAGCGAACCAGAAATCACTCCGCTCCCTGTTTCCAAATTTATTTTTCTCTAATTTCCCCGTAAATCGATATCCTCTTAGCGAACAGGAAGGTTTGTCCGATCATATGGGCCGTAGAAAAACTAAGCCCATAAAAGAGAATGACATGCATAGTGTGACCTCATGAGCTCCTTCACTACTAGCGCCGCAGAACCACCGCGATGGGATCTGTCTCTGAAAATCGGCGATGCAACCGCCAGTTCCCGGCGAACAAGTAACTACTCTTCATCCGAGAGATCGATTCATTTCAATGCAAGATCGATTCATTTCAATGCAAGATCGATTCATTTCAATGCAAGATCGATTCATTTCAATGCAAGATCGATTCATTTCAATGCAAGATCGCTCATATGGAGAAACATATAATACTTGGATACGAATCAATCGATCTGTACCGACCAAACACATCATGTTCGTCCCTGAGCTTAAACTATTCCTCCAGAATCATCAGCTTCCACTGGGCAAAGATTCGCGTACCGGGATCACAGAAATGTTGTCATCCGTTGGACATTCTTGTGAAAAATCTGTGGATTTTGTTTTTTCCGTATATGTCATTCAAAGTGTCGACATATGTTCTGATGATTGGAGCCTTGGCCAAAAGTTGATTCTTCTTGCCTTGCGAGCCCTTGCCGCGAAGGCGATGTTTGGCTAAAACAGTGCTTAAGCAGGATCAGACTCGGTCTCCTTATTTGCTATGGAAATCTGTTAGTAGCAAGAGTATGAACTGGATATGGCGTTGGTTGCAAGGCTTTTGATTGTTTGAAAGGTAAGAAACTTTGCCGAGAATGCATTGCTTGCTTCGATTTAGGTAAGGAGAAAGATAGGTTTATGAAGCTTAAAGAGAAAAACGATTTCTTGAATGATGATGCTCCAGTTTAGTGAATTCATAGCCGCGAGAGGGCTTTTTCAGTTGTTCTTAAGTTTAGACCATACTAGATTCCATTTCCATGACAATGTGTTGGATCTCATCCATGCTTCTAGCGGATTAGATGTCGACGGTAAACCTGAGAAGTTAAAGTTCTTGATGTTCTTTGATCTTGATCGGGTGGATTGTTCTGGTTTGATAACTTCTACTGCACTAGGCGATGAAAAGAAGAGAGATTTAACGCGTTGGATTATTGTGCGATGCATAACTGTATCTCGCAGATGTTCTGCAAAAGCCGGTGAGAGTTTGATCCAAAGGCATAAGGAAAAATCGTAATGGTAAAGAATTTGGAACCATAAATCGTAATTAACTAGAATTAATTTTAAAAACTTTTATAAAAAATAAAACCATAAAATCATTACCAATCACCAGAAAGTTAAAACCATAAAAAAATCATTGTCTTTTTAGGCTAAGAAATAAAGACTCAGAGAAATGCCAGGGAAATCGAGTACAAAGTTATTTTTTATTGAGACAAACCGGACTAACATGGGAGAAGAAACAAAACAAATGATATAATCGCAAAATCATCTGATTATGCGGAAAAGAAGAAAAAAACTAGATTTCGTTATTATCTTCATAAAACTCTCCAATGATAGTCAAAAGGACAAAAAATAAAGAAGGTGCTGTCTTTCCACCTTTCGGAGACATGAGATCTGACACAAAAATAGAGATACGTTATATTACCTAAGAGAAATGCTGGCTGCTCTTTTCCTTTTTAACATCCATTGCTGAGAAAAAGCGATTGTGTGTGGTGCGGCCAACTGAAAAAGCTTAGTAAGCGGACACTTTAGTTCACCACATCGAGAACCAGCTTGCGGGACTTGAGAACCGACCATTTCAGCCTCCTGTAGTACGCTGCTTGGAGCAGAGCCAGAGACAGTAGGAATATCCATTTGAAACCCATCTGCAAGTATTGAGACCAACATTAACCGAGATTCTGGCATGCAAAATGTGAAAAAAATCGCTGGTTTTTCGTGTTAGCAGGGGTTCTTTTTTATCAGTCTACAAGAAGCTAAGTTTTAAGAGTCTTAAAAACAAGTCAAACGGTTTAAGCAGTACATCTAAATGTTAACCTATTAGTAGCAGAACAAAAACTATTAGCACAGTTGGTACAAGAACAAAAATTCGTTCATTAAGTAGTTCATAAACTAAAACAAAATGCAATATGCACCGGAGAAAAGAGGAAGATAAACCTACCAATTTCCTCTCTTCCATTTCTGGTTCAGCGGCCCAAGACAGGAATGACACAACATCTTTACCCATCTGCGCCGTAATTGAAAAAGTACAAGAAACACCATGATACTAAGCATGGCTGTCCATTAAAACGAACATTTGTGATCCTAATATTTTAAACGAAGGAAATGTAACCTGTGCCTCTGTGGCGGGGACACCATCTTCATACTCAACAGCTTCATCATTGAGCATTTTCGGCATAGCAATTGCTCCACCAGGGAAATAAGGATTGTAGTGTAACCCCTCTCTTATCTGTACAATTATCATGTGATATTTCACAACCAGCAAATTGGAACCGAAGACCTACGTCCATTGTGAAATGAGACAGAAATTTACCGAAATGCCGGCAGGAGGATCACGGTAACCAGTCAGAAGAGCAAAGACATAATTTTGACCGTTGTGACGTGCCTAGCAGGCAGAACGGTTAGACCATTTAGAACACTGAGCACAAACTTGCTACAAATATTCAGTTCAAGTAAAACAGACCTTAGTAATAAGACTCAGATCAGGAGGATATGCTCCACCATTAGCAAACCTTGCAGCTGATTCGTTAGGATATGGTTGAGGAAGCCGGTCACTGAGTTTACCAGGACGGGTGAACATCTCACCCTCATCATTAGGTCCGTCTACTACCTCGATTTCAGCTGCCATTGCCTTTGCCTCTTCTTCTGTATAAGCAACACCCACCAAATCTCGGTATGAGATCAGAGACATCGAATGGCAAGACGCACATACTTGTTGATACACTTGATGCCCACGACGAATCCTGCTCATACAACATTAAACTCCAGTAGAGCAAAATTCTATTGAAAGAGAAAACTATAGAGACGCTACCAGCTGACAAGAAGAGAAGAGGGCGGTGACAATATGTAAATAAACACTCACGAAGCATGGTCATATGAGCTGAGAATGCCATCATGAGGCCAAGGGTAGTCTGGACATTCCAATCCATGTTCGGCCTCATCAGCAGATGCTACTGTAGAAAAACTCAACAGTCCTGTAACACCAGCACCCAAGAAGGCAAGTGCTCTTACACCAGAAGACCCAGCGTCTTCTTGAGCTTTCTTCGAAGAAAACCACGACAGGACCGGAGTTGCCTGCCAGATAACACAAAACCAATGCTAAGAGAATAGTTTGATGACAAAATGCTGTGTCAAAAGATTGCTGTAAGTAAGCATTGAAGCAGAAACTGCCATAGACTCATAGTTTAAAAAATTGAGTATTTTCAAACGAAGAAAAAACATACAAACATAAAAAAATTGTCTCCTGTCTTTCAGAAATGGCAAATTTCACCACGAGCTATTGATTCTCTAATGTCTATTGCTAATTAGATAATGCAAATCAACAAAAACACGAAGCCTTACACAAAGAAAAAAGAAATCCCAAGCATATCCCAAGCTAAAATCGCACTTCCACAAATCAAAATGGAATTAAGAAAAACGAAAGTTAAGACTGGAAAGAATCTCACAACTGATTGGGAATGAAGCTTCCTCCTAAGAATTTGCTGGATAACTCCTCCAACCATTTGATTAAAGCTTTTGAACTAAATCAACTCGCTGAAGAACAAAGAAACTGAATCAAAAACAGAGTAATGAAGCAGTGATAATGCGATTACACTACACATAGACGAATCAACAAAAGCGAACAAGCCGTAGAAATTCTAGTTTGCATACAGATCCGAGAATATATATAATCAATCAAATGTCAAAGAAGACATGGAAGGATTCGAATACGAAGCCTAGAACGATAAAACGAATCTCACCGGATCGGCGACGGAGACGATCGAGGGAGAACAGTTAGGAACTGAGGCGAGGAACGAAAAGTGGAAAGGAGAAAGGAGCGAAAATGGGAGTTCCACGATGACACAGCGGCTGCGAGACACACGAGTTTCATTTGTTTGGGCCTATGGGCCATCATCATATGTCCACAATACATCATCATCTTCGTTAAATTTAAGATTTTATGTTTTTGGTTGGAAATGAAAATTATGTTTTTTTCCAAAATCACTGCCAAAAACATAAAATTTCCTTTTTCACCAAGCAATTAAAATTATTTTTCAGAAAAAATTATTTTATTAATACTCCATTTTGATTTAAAATTACTAAAATTATTTCTCAAAAATTCAAAAATTAAAATCAGGTTTTTAGCCGAAAACTAAAATCATATTTTTACATCAAAACAAAAAAATAATTTTTCCCATTAAAATGTTATTTTATATTTTTCAACCAAACATATAAAATGACATTTTTAAGTAAAAAACTAAAATAATGTTTTCAGCCAAATTTTAAAATCATATTTTCATCAAAAATATAAAATAATGATATTTTATCGAAAAATAAATTTATATTTTTATGTCTCAAATTTAATTCCATGTTTTACACAAAAGCGTAAAATTCTAATTATAAAAATTCTAACTATAAAATCATTTTTTGGCTAAAAATATGTTTTATTTCTGCAAAAATATAAAAACATATTTTTAATTAAAATAAAAAACTGAATTTTAATCATACAACCATCACAAACATAATTTTATATTTTTTGTAAACAATGTAAAATTCTAATTACTCCTCCTAAATATAAAATCATATTTTTTGTCGAAAAATTAAAATTGCACTTTATCATTTTCCTGTCACAAATGCGATTTCGTGTTTTATATAAAACGTAAAATTTTAATTTTCTACTAAAAAGTAAAATCATGTTTTTCGGTCGAAAGTTAAAAATTTTTATTTTTTCCCGTAAAAAATTGATACTGTGTTTTCCGTTAAAATTTATCACAAACAGAACAAAATTAATTATGTCACACACAAATTTCATTTAAAGTTAACAAAAACAATCATAATTAAGCATAAACAACATGAAAAATAGTAGGGTACCCACAGATAATCTTGAAATTCTCTGAATTTTTTGGATAGGGATGGGGAAATTTTCTAAATCGAACCAAAATTGGACTACTTTCTTCACAATATCACTTTGGCCCATTTTTGATTTTGATCCCTTACGCAGAAAACCTTAAGTCATTTTTGCCTCTTCTCTCTCTCTCTTCATCCCTTATGAAGGTTGGTTATAAATTTAAAAATATTTATATTTTTCGATTTAATTATAAAAATCAAATTCGTATTAATATTCATAATTCAAATATATAAAACGTTACCACAAAGAATCGATTTCGATTAACAACATTAGAATTTTTGTATATTAATAACTTTTTTATTTTATTATATTTATTAAATATTTTTCTTTAATATTTGAATATATCTATATATATTTCATTATTAGTTAATAAAATAATAATTATAATTATATATGAGTCATTATATATAGATAATGTTTAACATATACATGACCGTTATTTAAAGATGATTATTTCTAATTGTGATAAAACCATCATTATTTTTTTTATCACCGGACTACAGTTATTAAAAAGATAAATGCACAGTGTGTTATGGTTTTAGGAAAGAGAAAAAAAAATCTATAAAAAAGAAAAAGAGAATTTTTTGATTTTTTTATTTATCAAAAGAAAGGAAAAAATCAATTTATTTAATCTTATATGGACGAGTGTTAGTATATTTATTTTCTTACAAGAAAATATATTTGATTGAGTTAAATCAAATATAATATTATTAGGTTTAAGATTTTATAATTGAAATGATTGAAAGTAATTAAAAATAGAACTAGATTTAGACCCACACTTTCTGTGGGGAAAAATATTCACATATTATAATTATTTATTTATTTATAATTGATTTTTTATTTAAAATATTTTCTAAAAATTAATATTGATTATACAAATAAAATATACAATAAAAATCAGATTATACAAATAAATTAAATTATCAATATCTGGGAAAGATAATATTATTAAATAGGTAAAAATTGTATATGTGATAAATATTGAATTATTCTAAAATTTGGTTTTATCTTTTGTTTGACTAATTTTTTAAAAAATTAATATTTTATTTTATATTATGTTTGTCTTTTATGTTAAAATATTAGTTATTTACATATAGTATATTAATAAATATTAGTCTAATGTCATTTTCGTAAATACTCTAGTAAATTATGTGTTATATAATATTTATTTTAAAAAGTTTTTATGGTTTGACACGTCAGCATGATATACTTGTAAATTACATGTAAAGACAAATCACTTGTAAATCTACTTTATATTTGATTCATTTTCCTGTTATTTCTAGTCTTTGCTTTTCCTGCAAATTTCATAAGATTAGATTCTTCTCGCTCAAATTATTCTACTGTAACTAAGACATACGCCACAAAATTTGAATCTTCAACAAGTTTGTATTTTGATTTCAGGAAATGATCATTAAAATATTGAATTTTTGTGTTTGAGACATTTAAATACCAAATTTTTTAATGAACCATTTAAATAACGATATATAGTTAACTATGTTGATTTATGCATGCGATTAGTTAACATTAACCCCAAAAATAATATTTTAACTCTATTATTTATTTTAACCAACTAAAATTAGATACTACTAAATAAAAAATAAGTAATAGAGTTAACATTGTTACTTTTTGTGTTAATACTGACTAATTGTATACTAGATTTATATCCACGCCATGCGTGAGAAAAAATATTCATAAATTATATTTTATTAATAAATATAAATTAAATATTAATATAATTTTAAATTTTATTTAAAATTACTTTTAACATTAATTTTTGTATATATAAATTAACAAAAGAAAAATAATTATTTTTTATGAATTTAATAGTATTTTTTGGTTAGTTTAATAAAATATATTAATACTCTAACCAAATTAATAACAATGGCATATATTGTAATTATTCGAATAAGTTAAGTCTACTTATATATTTATTTAAAATTTACTGTAGTGATGAAACGTAAGTATGATATTTCTGTTAATAACACGTGAGAGTAAAGTTATTTTCTTAAATTATTTCTCAAATAATATATTAGGAATTATGTAATAACTTAAATCTATTTATATTTATTTAAAATTATTTATAAATTAACGTATTAAAAATTTAAAGAAATAAAAATTATTGTTTTTGCAAATGTAATATTATTTTTTGGTTAGTCGAATAAAATATACTGATTCTCTAACCAAATTAATATCAGTGGTATGTATTGTAATTATTCTAGTAATTTAAACCTTTTTATATATTTAATGTGAAATTCGTTATAGTGTTGACATGTTAGGATAACATTTTTGTTATTAACACGTCATGATAAAGTTACTTTGTTAAAAAATTTCTCAAATAATATATTAGGGATTTAAATCGGTGCATTTAACCATAACTATAGATCATTATTTAAATAACTCATTAAAAAATTCGATATTTAAATGGTGTAAACACAAAAATTTAGTATTTTAATGAACATTTTCTCTTTTGATTTCAGTTTTTACTTTGCCTCATAACTTTATAGTGTTTTTCGATTCTGCATTTGTTTTGTTGCTTGATTAATATCTTCTTTAGATTCTTCTAATGAATTTTCAGATTTTTTCTATCAACTCCACCTGTGACTGAAGTCCGATGGTTTGGAGGACCTTTGGATCAGAGTTTCCGAGAATGTTACCCTTATGCCTTTCTTTCTTTCTTTATGATATTCCTTTGTATATTCTTCTAGATCTCCCATCATTATGTCTCTGAATAAATGTCCTTTTAGGCTAAGAAATAAAGACAAAGAAATGCCAGGAAAATCGAATACAATGTTATTCTTTATTGAGACAACAAACGATATATAATCGCAAAATCATCTGATTATGCGGAAAATAGAGAAACAAGATTTCGTTATTATCTTCATAAAAACCTCTCCAGTGATAGTCAAAAGGACAAAAAATATAAAGAAGAAAGATGATGCCTTTCCCACCATTCGGAGAGATTTGACATAAAAATAGAGATACGTTATATTACCTAAGAGAAAGGATCTTTTCCTTTTTAACATCCATTGTTGAGAAAAAGCGATTGTGTGTGGTGTGGTGTGGCCAACTGAAAAAGCTTAGTAAGCAGACACTTTAGTTCACCACGTCTAGAACCAGCTTGCGGGACTTGAGAACCGACCATTTCAGCCTCCTGTAGTACGCTGCTTGGAGCAGAGCCAGAGACAGTAGAAATATCCATTTGAAACCCATCTGCAAGTATTGAGACCAACATTAACCGAGATTCTGCCATGCAAAATGTGAACAAATCGTTGAATTTTCGTGTTAGCAGGGGTTCTTTTTTTATCAGTCTACAAGAAGCTAAGTTTTAAGAGTCTTAGAAACAAGTCAAACGGTTTTAGCAGTACATCTAAATGTTAATCTATTAGTAGCAGAACCAAAACTATTACCACAGTTGGTACAAGAACAACAACTCGTTCATTAAGTCGTTCATAAACTAAATCAAAATGCAATATGCACCAGAGAAAAGATGAAGATAAACCTACCAATTTCCTCTCTTCCATTTCTGGTTCAGCAGCCCAAGACAAGAATGACACAACATCTTTACCCATCTGCGCCGTTATTGAAAAAGTAAAAAGTTAATACCATGACACTGGGAAAGGCTGTGCATTAAACCGAACATTTGTGATCCTAAATGACGGAAATCTAACCTGTGCCTCTGTGGCAGGGACACCATCTTCATACTCAACAGCTTCATCATTGAGCATTTTCGGCATAGCAATTGCTCCACCAGGGAAATAAGGATTGTAGTGTAACCCCTCTCTTATCTGTACAGTTATCGTGGGATATATTTCACAACCAGCAAACTGGAATCGAAGAATTTCGTCCATTGTGAAATGAGAGAGAAATTTACCGAAATGCCGGCAGGAGGATCACGGTAACCAGTCAGAAGAGCAAAGACGTAATTTTGACCATTGTGACGTGCCTAGCAGGCAGAACGGTAAGACCATTTAGAACACTGAGCACAAACTTGCTACAGATATTTAGTTCAACTAAAACAGACCTTAGTGATAAGACTTAGATCAGGAGGATACGCTCCACCATTAGCGAACCTTGCAGCTGATTCATTAGGATATGGTTGAGGAAGCCGGTCACTGAGTTTACCAGGACGGGTGAACATCTCCCCCTCATCATTAGGTCCATCTACTACCTCGATTTCAGCTGCCATTGCCTTTGCCTCTTCTTCTGTGTAGGCGACACCCACCAAATCTCGGTATGAGATCAGAGACATCGAATGGCAAGATGCACATACTTGTTGATACACTTGATGCCCACGACGAATCCTGCTCATACAACATTAAACTCGAGTAGAGCAAAATTCTATGGAAAGACAAAACTATAACGATGCTAGCAGCTGACAAGAAGAGAAGAGGGCGGTGACAATACGTAAATAAACACACTCACGAAGCATGGTCATATGAGCTGAGAATGCCATCATGAGGCCAAGGGTAGTCTGGACATTCCAATCCATGTTCGGCCTCATCAGCAGATGCTACTGTAGAAAAACTCAACAGTCCTGTAACACCAGCACCCAAGAAGGCAAGTGCTCTTACACCAGAAGACCCAGCGTCTTCTTGAGCTTTCTTCGAAGAAAACCACGACAGGACTGGAGTTGCCTGCCAGATAACACAAAACTAAGGCTAAGAGAAAAGTTTGCGGCAAACCAAATAAGATATATGCTGACAAAATGCTGTGTCAAATGACTCATAGTTTAAAAAATTTGAGTACTGTCTTATGTTTCAGAAATGGAAAATTTGATTTTCTAATGTGTATTGCTAATTAGATAATGCAAATCAACCAAAAACACGAAGCCTTACACAAAGAACCAAAACAAAGAAAAAAGAAATCCCAAGGATTCTCTCTTAAGACGGATCCCAAGCTAAAATCGCACTTCCGCAAATCAAAAAGGAATTAAGAAAAACAAAAATTAAGACTGGAAAGAATCTCACAACTGATTGGGAATGAAGCTTCCTCCTAAGAATTTGCTGGATAATTCCTCCTCCAACCATTTGATTAACGCTTTTGAACTAAATCAAGTCGCTGAAGAACCAAGAAGTTGAATCAAAAACAGAGTAATGAAGAAGTGATAATGCGATTACACTACACATAGACGATTCAACAAAAGCGAACAAGCCCTAGAAACTCTAGTTTACATACAGATCCGACGAATATATATATATATATATAAATCAATCAAATGTCAAAGAAGACACGGACGGATTCGAATAAACGACAAAGTGAATCTCACCGGATCGGCGACGTAGACGATCGAGGGAGAACAGTTAGGAACTGAGGAGAGGAACGAAAAGTGTAAAGGAGAAAGGATAGGAAATGGGAGTTCCACGATGACACTGCGGCTGCGACACACACGAATTTCACTTGTTTGGGCTTATGGGCCATGAGCCCAAGTTTAATTCCCCCTACATGATAGAAACTAGGTATATGTATTCCCGTAATAGGTTTTATTCAAACTCGTTTATCTCACCGTCGAAAAGGGGTTGGGGTTGTTTACCAGTTGTATTAGATCCATAGATTTTGTTACAAACCAGATACAAAATCGTTGCATCTTATGAAAAGGGGAAAGTCTTCTATATATTCTCTTCATACATAGAATATTTATAATTTCATCATGTAATTTGATGATCCAATTAATTCATGCTGTGTGATCTTCCAATTTACAAGAGTCATCGACGAAGTAGATGAATGGGATATTGACCCGTGCTTGAAGGTAAAGGGTTCCTACCGGTGGTGTGGATCCTTTTCTATGCCATGTATCTGATATCTCAGTTGATAAATTCTAAGTCTTATTTTTTTAGAGAAATACCCTATATTAGCACTAAATTATGTTTTATTGATAAATATAGCATTCAATATAAAAATTCACTAATATAGTATTTTGATCAATTAAAAAAGATTTACTATTCTCCAATTAAAACAAAGAACTGAAAACCTAATTTAGTTAAAATAAAATATTCATATGTCAATTAGCTACCACAGCATATTGGTAACACACTACTTGTTTTACTCATATGTCCAATGTTTGATTCCACTAAACTGATATAATTTTTTTATATTTTAATTGAACAAAAGAATATATATTAAACAAGGTAATTTATGTTGATTGAGTATTATAGTGTATTGGTTATATATTTTCTTATTAGAATTCATGGTACATGGTTCGATCTCCCATATTACATTTTTTAATTTTTTTTCTTTAATTTAATTATTTTATTTAGATAAGATTTCCTTAAAATTAAGAACTCATTACTAAATTTAGGTTAGTAGTCATATTTTATACATAATTTAAGAATATTTTATGCAAATTTAGGAATAATATCTTATGTTTTAAGAATTTCTTCCTAAAACGTGAAATTGCATATGATTAATTAACAGCAGCAAGAAATGTTTATCTAAAAAACATGAGCAAGAGTGTTTATCAACCTTCAACAATCACAAATACAAGTTATAAACGAAAATATAAAAATGTCCAGCACAATTAGATATCAGATTTATTATGAAACTCGAATTCAACACAATTAGATGTAATATTGAGTTTTGAGGTTTTTTATGCAATAGCGTTCAGTTCCTAAATTTTGCTATTTAAACTAAACACAGATATATATACTAAACAAAATAGTTACAGTAGTGTATTGGTTACACACTCCATCTTTTTAAAAGTGGTCCAAGGTTTGATCCCCCCCCCTCCTCGAGCTTAGATTAAGATTTTGTTATTTAAACTAAAGACAGATATATATAATACACAAAATGGTTATATGTTGATTAGTTACAGTAGTGTAGTGGTTACAGACTTCTTCTCTTTCAAAAGAGCCAAAGTTCGATCCCCCCTCTCTTAGCTATTAAGATTTTGCTATTTAAATTAAAAACAAATATATACTACACAAAATGATAATATGTTATTTAGTTACAGTAGTATAGTGGTTACATACTCTTTTTTTTATTAAAGGGACCAAGGTTCGACCCTCTCCCAGTTCAGTTTATGATTTTGCAGAATATTAGGTTAAAAGTTATTTTAATTTTTTTTACTTAAAAAATGTTATTTATGGGAGTTTAGGTTTGGGATGCTAATTTAGTCACTAAAACATTATTTAGTGCTAAATTAGTCAATTGCCCTATTTTTTATTCGTGTTTTAATCAAAATATTCACTGCTTTCCAGACAATATTATTATAAACTTTATCTTTCTTTATTTTCCAAATAAACCACAACATCCACGGATAACTGCTCCTATCTGTCTCCACTTGCCGTTTCTGCGGTATGCGCCATAATAGGTACTCAAAATTGATGGTATCACAGAAAATGAATCTAATGTTTGGTTAAAGAAAAAGAAACCAATAAGTTCAAAAGATAAAAATTTCCAAAAGAGAACCAAATTGAAAAAAAAAAATAACAAATTTTTTGGACTCATATAAAAATTGTTCAAAAGACTTATATGAAAGGGTTTTAGAAGAATTAGATAAAGAAATTTGTCCACAAGACGAAATCCTTACAAAAAAAAATATGAGATTTCTATTATAGTAAAAATGAAAATTATGGGTTATAAATGATCATGAATAGAAAATATTGATGGAATGACGATGGAAACAATGATATAGACTCAAGGTTGTATAAGAGTGCAAAAAAGCATGATTGGGAAAAATGACAAATGGTGATGAGTTATAAATTATTCTTCCAACATAAGATAATTGTATGTGGACTCATTATCACTGCACCTCCAGATGTAATGCTAGTTTGGTATAAAATAGTTTTTGTGAGAAAAAAATGAGATAAACGAGATCACGATATATGAAATTCACATTATATCACAAGTTTTTTTCAAATATTAGGAATATATTATGAAAAAATATATTCTCTAGTTATAGATGGAATCAAATTCTCTTATCTAGTGAGTTTATTATCGTATATAAGTTAGATGCACTTTATCGATTTCATAACTACATACCTATATAGAATATTTGATAGTGGATATATATATATATATATATATATATATATATATATATATGAAAATTTCACAAGGATTTCAATTTTGTAGAAGAATCAAAAATTTCTAAATGATAAAAAAATTATTTGGTCAAATTACAATAATCATTATATAGATTAAAACAATCCAGACACATCTGATATAATTAGTTAAGAAAATATTTGTTGAAAAAAGAATAAAAATAATTTGATATGTTTTTGCGTATTTATAAATAAATATCCATCAGGATTTGTGATTGATGTATATGTGGATGAATTAAATATAATTGAAACTCAAACAAAAATTGATGATCACTGATGCTTTTTAATTGGCTCCAAATATAGCACTTTCAAGATGTGATATTTGTACATCGATCAAATTACAAAAGAATGTTAGAACATTTAAATATGGACAAAGTGAATCTTTTGAGTATTATAATGGTTATCAAATTGCTTGATATAAACAAAGATCACTTTCGATCTTGTAAAGATAGCAAAAACATATTAGGTATAAAGTATCTTGTATGAATTTTATCGATGGATTTATTTATCTTGTAAAATTATACTTGACCAGATATAGCATTTGCTACTAATTTACTTGCAAATTACACTCATCGTTTACACGTAAACATTGATATGGAATAAAACATATCTTCTGTTATCTCAAATATATGATTTACTTAGGATTATTTTATCTTATAAACTCCGAGTTTAGTTTAGTTGTTTTTGTATGTGGCGATTATTTATTGGATTTGCATTAAGCTTGATCCAAAACTGATTACGTTTTCACAATTGTTGGAACTATTATCTCGTAATGTTTTTAAAAACAAAATTTAGTTGCCACTTTTTCAAATTATACAAAAATGGTTGCTTTTCATGGACCATCTAAACAATTATGACTAAAATCTATGATCCAGCATATAAAAGAAGCAAGTATAATAGTGAACGATATGGAACCAACAAAATTGTATGAAAATAATGTTATATGTGTTTTCCAAATCAAATAATATTATATCAAAACCACAAAACAAAACATATTACTTAGAAATTTTTCATCTTATATTTAAAAACTCGAAAAAATTATCAAGGAAATCAAAATCCAATATATTTGATCACTTGACAATGCAACCGATTTGATTTACAAAAAGATGTTTATAACAATATTTCGAAACACATATTCAAAATATCATAATATGTTATCTATGAGATTTATAAAAAAAAAGTATCTATTATTTTCATGGAAAGATTGCATAATTATACTTTGTTTTTTCATAGTATTTTTACATTAATTTTTAAATATTAAATTTATCAAGGAAGTAATACGTAATAATTAATAATAGTGATGGATAATTAGAAAAAAAAATATTATTCGATAATTATCTATAATAATCCCTAATATATTATTTGAGAAATATTTTAAGAAAATAACCATACCTTCACGTGTTATTAACTGAAATGTCATGATGACATGTCATCACCACAATGAATTTTAAGTAAATATATAAATGAGTTTAAGTTCCATTGTTATTAATTTGGTTATATAATCAATATATTTGTTAAACTAACAAAAAAATACTATTAAATTTGTTAAAAATAATTATTTTTCTTTTATTAATTTAGATATACAAATATTATTAAAAAGGAATTTGTTCCATCACTCATATATATATCGTATATATAATATTATCTAACATAAATAGATTTGTTGTAAAATAGTAATTGTATTAGTGGTTACACCATCTTTACGTTTATTTCATAGGTGTGAAAGTCGACTCAATCTTCTGTCGTACGAAAATGTAAAATTTTTGTATGAAAATATTATATTATTGGATCGGTTCATTGTTATTTAATGACAAAAAAATAGACTTATTTTTTACGATAAAAAATGGCTGCAATAGTTTTCTCTCCCCGTCATAGATTTAATTTAACCAAAATTTATATGGTGCAATTTACTATTTTAATTAGCACTAATTGATAACATTAGTCTTGTACAAATGTTATTCCTGAAAATATATTTGTGAGTAACATCTCTTATTCCTTTACTAACACATAGTACATGAATATATTCAAAAGCATCAATCTAAGATTTTTCAAATGTGCGATGAGTCATGACATAACAGCTTTTTCAACAGAGAAATGGAAGACACATAATGCAATTTTATTGGTCGGAGTTTACAATGACCAATGGGAGTCTTCAAATAAGCTAAACGACATCTTTTGTTTAAAATAGGACCCACGCATTCATATAATATACAAATCTCAGATAAAAGGAAAATATATGGGAAATGTACAAACTTAATTGGATGTCTAAGGGATGAACATACCATATGGACTATGTGTCTGCATCTATATATGTAAACATGTATTCAAATTGCTTCTATTTAATCAATGTGTGTGTGTATGCGTTAATTGTGGCCCCTCCAAATTTAATACTATTAGGTATCGGACCATTCAATATTATGATTAAAAAAATAATTAGATTTATATTTTTATGTATTTATTATATAAGAAAAAAATATTCATATATTATAATTAATTATTTCTTTAATAAATATAAATTAGATACGTATATAATTTATTTTTTATTTAAAATAATTTTTAAAAAATATTTAAACATCGAGTATACAAACAAAATATATAATAAAATCGGATTATATAAATACATTTAAATTCTTTATATCTTGTATAAACAATATTGTTAAATAACTATGGAATTGTAATTGTGATAAATATTCAATTAATCTAAAATTTTAATTTATATTTTGTTTGACTAATTTTTTTAATTTTTTGATATTTTTTATATATTATAGTTGCTTTTTATGTCAAAATATTAGAGATTTACATATAATATCCGTTAAATATTTATCTAATATCATTTTCGTAAATAGTCTGATAAATTAATTCTTATATAATATTTGTTTTAAAATACTTTGATGGTGTGACACGTTAGCGTGACATAGATATACTTGTAAATCATACGTGAATGTGAAAATTTTTTTGTTAAAATATTTTTTAATTAATATATTAGAAATTCATAAAAAAAATTATATGACCTATATTTAACTATGCTCTAGTGGTCACCAATTTTTGTATGGCATAACAACGTAAAAAAGACATTGCTTTGATGTTTTAAAATGATTGTCCTATTCACTTGCATCCCAAACATTTTATTAGTTTTTAGGTGTAACAGGTTCATATATATATATATGGCATAAACTGATACAGCAAATATATATATGATGATTCAAGTAGCTAAAGCTCAATATGGACTTCTCTTTACAGGTTTGCGATTTAGTGTAAATTCCCCCAAGATCTACATTACAAGAGTTATGAATGTGTGTGGCCTTAGACATCGTACTATATGTATGATTGATTAACATGATTATATTCTAACTATAACAATAAATGGTACGATTTAACAAGAAAAAAAAAATTCACATATCGTAATTCAATTCTGAATAGTTTTCAAAAATATAAATAATATGATTTGAGCTCTTTAATTTAATAAAAAAATAACTAAAATGAAAAAAAAAAGAGACATAAATATAATGCAAAAGATGACATAGGAGATGGACAGAAACCACCCAATGATTTAACTGTGTCTTACGCTAACCCTAAAGCCACGTGGCGAATTAACATTTCTCCTCATTTGTCCCGAATGATAATCTTTTCGGCTCACCGGAGAGACACACAGAAAAACTATAGAGAGAGAGTGTGTGTGTGAGAGAGAGAGAGAAAAAATGGCTCAAGATGAGTGGTTGGGACCACTGAGATACGCCGGTAAGGCGCAGGATAAGGTTTCCGTTGACACTCTCATGCTTCGGTACCGTCCGATCGCTCCAAAACCGACGACTAGTCAGCCATGCGGCGCAGGAGATAAAAACAACAGCTCATACGGTATGAGCAAACGAACCAAACGAAAGTACGTTAGGGTTTCGAAGAATAATAAAACCACGTGTCGAGAAATGAGCAGATCCGACGTATCTGATGATCGGGCACAAACTGGAGTCGTGACGCTGCAACTCCTGCCGGAAAAATCCGATCCATCCGGTGAATACACGCCGTTGAATCAAGGTATTCTCGATCCGACGGTAGAAACGATAATCGGAGAGAAAACACGAGAAACCGACACGTGGCCCACGGTTAACCGCGGTCTCACGGCGGAGGTGGAAACGTGGGTGACCGTGGAGTACATAACAGGCATATGTGACGATAGTTCGAGTTCCCATGCGGTGGGGTGTACGGACGTTGAGATGGTGGACAGTTTAGGTAAGGACATCTGTCCAGCGTTCGTATCGGACGGCTCAAACCGTGTGGTGTGGGTCAACGAGGCCTACCGGAGAATTGTTTTCGGTGAGGAGTCACCATCGTCGTCGGATGTTGTGGTTTGGTTGGTGGTGGAGGAATCGACGGCGGCAATGTATAGTAACTACCGAGCTTTCACGTGTAGGGTGAGTATGCAATACACGTGGCATGAAACAAAGTACACCAAAACGGTGCCGTGTGATGTGTGGAAAATGGAGTTTGGTGGCTTTGCATGGAGACTAGACACAACAGCTGCTCTCACTCTCTGGCTTTGATGGTGATTGCAACATGAAACAAAGAGGGTAAGGCCTTCGAAATTAATTAAGCTATGTGATTTAAAAGTGTGACGAATCACAAACTTTAATAATCACTTTACCAACTTTGTTTAGCTTTATAAGATTAATATGAATTGTTTGAAGAAAATGATAATGTTGAAGAATTTGTGGAGAAGATGAGAAAGATGAAATATATATATATATATATATATATATAACATGTGGTAATATTGACAAAGATTAAATAAAAAAGATGCTATTGTATTCGTACCAATCTTGGTTTCTACTTTTATTTTTGATATATAGATATGTTAAACGCATAATAGATTTGTATATAGTCTTGTTGGTTTGTTTGTCAGCCGTGATTGCGGTTATGATCAACACTGCGGTTTGGCTGTGGTATATATTGTTCGTTTGTCTCGTATCGATGGTTGTGGTTGCGGTTAATCGTAATTTTTTAATCGTACCGTTGTTTTAATCAGCGGTAAAAAAAATTATAACGTACAACAAAATGTTTGATCGTTATGATTGACCGTAAGTATTTACGCCAACTAAACAAACAATAATCGGCTACAGCCGCAAAAAGTTGCGTCTAACAAACGAACATGATTTATATTTTAAATATCATCAATAATTTCGTGTTTATTATAGGTTAAAATATAAAAATGTATATACAATATTTATCTTAAAGTAGAATATGTTATAAATTTAGGTATAATACAAAAAATATGCTATAGATTAATTTAGATGTGATGTAAAAATACCAATATACAATAATGGTTGGGTGACAAAACCATAAGAACTACATGGGGACTTTCTTTAGTGCCATATTGTATTTCTTCACTCAAAGCTTTTGCATTCCCCTAATTACACAACTTACATTTGTGTACGGATACATCATTTGAAATTTAAGCATAACAATGTTGTTCGTTTGGTTATCACTAGCGGTTGCATATGCGGTCAATACTATGGTTAGGATATCTGTTATTTGTTTGTGTGTCGCCGACGGTTACGAGTACGATTGATCGCAAATTTTTATTCGCACCACTGTGTAATCAACGACTGAAAAAATTATGACGCATAACATAATATCTGACCGTTGCGATTTATCATAGATAGTTATGACAGATAAATAAATAACAATATGCTGCTATAATTTGACTGCTGACTAAAACATCAGTATAATTAAAAATCTGCGATCAACCATAACCGCAACCGCTAGCAACATACAAACGAACAATAATTTGCCGCAGTCAAAGTCACAAATTCATACGGTTGACATACCAACATGGCTAATATATTTTGTTATTAGATGTGAGTATTTAAACCATAACTAAAATGAGAGGGAGGGAGTATAAATAATAGTTTTTACCTCACTTGTATAAAGAGCAATATATCTTATATTCTTGCATGTGGAGAAGGCTCATTGGATGTTAAAAAGGTTGACAAAAACAATAATAAAAAGGGAAAAGCCAAAAGTTGTAATGAGGGAGAGAATAAATAAAGTTGTAACACTCACGCGTCACTACAGAGATGAATCATAATACGTGGCATTTGATAAGAGAAAGACAACAACCAATCAGCATCTCCACAATTTCACCCTTCGATTTCCTCTCCGACAAGATCACCTCATCATTATCTGGCTTCACTTGATTGGTCATACTTTATGTCAAGTCTTTTGTGCTCGCTGTGTAATGGAACTAGTATGTGTAGACAAAATAACCACATCTTAAAATTCCAACCGGAATAAAAAAAAACGGTTCGGATTGGTTTCAGTTTTTTATAATTGTCCGATTGCATTTTGTTTTCAGCTATTTTTGATAACGATTCGAATCGAATATTATCTGAATACTAAACAAGTATCAAAATCATTCGAATCGAATATTATCTGAATACTGAATGAGTATCAAAATTATTCGAACCTATTCAAAATATTTTAGTAGTGCAACGAAGTTTATAAATTTATGGTGGTTCCACTTCTTCTTATCAACAAAATAAAAGTTTAAAACTGAAATTCCTAATTTAAAAATTCGAAAATCTATAGTTTTCTACTTGTTCATCGTCTTTTTTTATCTAAGACTTCGAAATCACTCTGAGATATGTATTACATGCTTGAATTTTATCTTATTGTCTTCGTACAGATTCACTTGAATTATGTCTTCTGTTTTCTTTTTCTTGTATATTTTTTTTGTCTTATGTTCTTTTCCATCTTCTGGTTTTCTTCACACATATTAACTCTCAAACATGTTTTTTTATTTTGTAACTTGTTTTGATGTTTGAAATATGTTTTTAATTTGATTTTAACGGTGTTTTTAGTACCACAAAAATGAATTTTGAATTAGTTTTGCCTTAGATGTTTTACATGTATTTTTAATGTATGAGATATTTTTAAATATTTTAGGTACATTCGGTAAAAAAAATAACCAAACCAGATAATAAAAAACGTTCTAATTCTGTTCTCCAACTAATTATTCGAACCGATCCAAATTCGAATTTTTTTAAAAATATTTGAATAATTACTGGGTATCGTATCTTGAAATACCCAAAATCTAAAATATTTGAACCGAATCTAATCCGAATAGCCATATGCCTAGGTTTAGAAACTACGTGTACATCAATTTTTTTTATTTTAATCAAATATAAACTAAAATACTAAAAAATTTGTTTTTTCGATTTAAAAAAAATTAAAATCGTATTAGCTGAGAATTAAAGTGAATCCGAATATTATACTTTGATTATTTGGATGAAATGTTTTATTTGAAAAGCTGATTCAAACCGAACTGTATAAACCAAACTCGCATACCTAAGTAAAACGTTTAAATGGAACAGTATTCAAAATTCAAATGCGATGAAATTTTGGTAGCACAGATCACAAATGAGAGTATCAAATGTATGTTGAAGCCACTTAAATCTTTTATGTTTAACAAAATAGGTTAAACGAATTTCGCATCCGATGATTTTGAAATTTGACATGAGAATTTCTTTTCTTTTTTTAATTTCTCTATTTGTTTTTCCTTCTAGCCTTTTCACTGTTCCTAATTTGGAATGTGACATGAGGATTTACGTAAAAATCATGATATATATGGATGTTTAAAAAATATTAATTAAAAAAGTAAAGTTTTCAAAACAATAAAATAGATAAGTCCAATTTAATATATAGTAAAATAACTCAATATTTATGTAAAAAATATGATATTCAAATCCAGTTTTAATAGATATAATTATTTAAATTCGGTCCCAAACAATAATTTTACTCCTACCTCACATATAACTCTGTCAAGCGTGTCGGATCCGCCCTGCCTGATCCGTCCTGCAATGGATTCTAGATTTTTTTTGTAAATTTTTTTATTCGTAAAACCTTCGAGTTAATTTTTTAAAACTCACATACGCTTTACATTAATTAAGAAGAACCCGCAGATTTAGCGGACGACCCACTTCGTTTTTTAAAAAAGTTTAAAAATATTTAATAAATTTATTTAAACTATATTCAAATAAAATTTTAGACAAATAATATATAACAAAATATATCAAAATTTAATTTTTAAAACAACACATTACACAAATTTTGAGCATTAATTGGTTTGGGTCAAATCTGTTTGAATTTAAATTGATTTGAGTGTAAATTAGTTTGAATCAAAAAAATTTTGTGGGTACCCACTAAATTTGCAAATTAATAAAATACAACCCTTATCCGTCCTGCTGTAATTAATATTCGATCCACATCCGGCTTGTTTATGAAATTTTTTTTCATTCGATCAACTTTCGCCCCGCCGTGGATCAAACGGGACGGAACCCACAAATACTCATTGAGAGGCCTCACATAAGTACAAAGGGTTTTATTGGTTATTATTTTAATGATTATTTATTTTGCAAAAGTTTATTTGAGTGTTTAAACTGCTATTTTCACACTAAAAGTAGCATCGCTAGTACTTACAGAAGAATAAAAAAAGAGTGGCTAACATAATTTTTATTTTTATTTATAAATTTTTAACTATAATATGTATTGATATAAATTTAGTTGATTGATAAACTTTGTAGTACAGTTTGTGGGGTTGAAGTAGGGCTCTAATGGCGTGAAGATGTTCCACGTGCACTGTTGCTTTCAGTAGTTGAATAATAGATGGAAGTCTCTCATTGGTCCAGCATGATTGGACCCAAATCGGATGTTCCAGTTTTCCATGACCATTGGTACGTAGCATCTATCCTTTTTCTTTCTTTTCAACAAAACATATATTATTATTTTTTTAGTAATACTTTTAAATAATATATTTTTAAAATTTTTATTATAAATTTACATTATAAATTTAAAATTTCAAAAATATAATAAATTATTTAAAAAAACCAAATTTCTAAAATAACACATTTTAAAAATTTTATTCTAAAATAGTATCATTAGTTTAAATTTCTAATAATAACACAAATTTAAAATTAAAATATATTAAAACTATATTTTAATAGAAAAAATTAAACTTTAAATTGAAAAAAATGAACCCAAATATAATACTTTAAGTTTATATATAATTTATTTAAAATAAATAAGTTTTTTACATAAATATTTGTGATATTTTTAGGAGTTTAATTTTGGGATGATGCTCGATTTGGAAGAAAAACTTTAAAATGTGCTATTTTAGGATATTACTCTTTTAAAAAATACATATTTACCAAAAATAGATTACAAATATAATTAAACTATTATATTTGAATTCGTTTTTCCAATTTAAGATTTATTTTTTTTATTAATTTTTTTTAAAAGTATTTTAATATTAAATTTATTCTATTTTTAGAAATTTAAATTAGAGCAATTTAGTAAAATAGCTTTATTTCATGTTTTGATTCCAAATATAACACTAATCATTTAAATTTCTAAAAATAACATAAATTTAATACTAAAATAATTAAAAACAATTTTTAAAAAATTATATCCTAAATTAGGAAAAATGAACTAACATTATTTTTTAATTTTATATATATTTTATGTAAAGTAAATATTTATTTTTACATAATAATTTGTACTATTTTTGAAATTTTATTTTTAATATGCTAAATTTGGAAGATAAAAAAATATGCTATTTTAAAGTATTATTCTTTAAATTAATGATAGTATATTTGAAATAAAAATTTAAAACAATATTTTTTTTGTCAATTGCCCTTATCTTTTTTCTATATCAAATACTCTCTCTCTTTATTAATAGTTTCGTTAGGTATTTTACACACATTAACTAAGATTTTGTAATTATATTTCTAATCTTTTTATTATAATTATTAACAAAAATATGGCTCCATTATCATTCATATATATAATAAAGAAAAACATAAAATATGAGTTATTGTACGTTTTTCTATATTAAAAATTTCAGTTTCTACATTAACTATTTATTCAACATTGCCAATATCTAGATGTATCTAATATGGATTTCTGATTTTGGAGCCACAATTTAAGTGATCTAAAATATTCAAATTTTGTATAGTACTAAAAATCTGAAATTTTGTTTCATCAAATGGTTATATATATTTTTGAATAGATGATCGAATCTACCAACAAATTTTTGTCAAAGGCTTTTTTTCTTAATATTGATATTATGAGAGAGACTGTCTTTTGATTTGAAAAAGATAGTGACCAATTCTTCTCTAGACGATTTAAGGCAATCCATTGATGAATTAGAAGTTTCTTCCTCAATAGCAACATGTCATTTTTATGTTTTATTTTCATAATTTGGTATATTTTTGGGCATTGTCTAAATTAGCATTTTTAACAAATTTTTGTTCCAATTGTACCACTAATCATTTAAATTTCCAAAATAATACAAATTTAATACTAAAATAATTAAAAAATTCTTCCTAATAAAAAATATTTAAAGCCTAAATTGGAAAAAATAAACCCAAACATTATGTTTTAATTTTATATATAGTTTATTTAAGATAAATAATTATTTTTACATAATACTTTTTGCTATTTTAGGAATTGTATTTTTACTGTTCTAAATTTGTAGGACAAACTTAAAAATATAATATTTTAAAATAATACTTTATATTATATATTATTTTTTCATTATATGGCTATGTTACTAAAATAATGAATATTTTTTGTTACTTTAAACTACCACAATCATGTAAAGTAGAAAATATAAAAATGTTTTAACTTATTAAGAATATTTTTTTAAAAAGGATCATGTTTGAGTATAAAAGAATATTGTGGATTGTTTGATAATCATTTATTTACTTTAAATTTTTAATCACAGCAGAACATTTTTATAATGATTACAAACATAAAATTTAAACACGTCTCAAAATCAACTACAAATTATCACTAAGAAGAAAGAAATGTCAAATGAAGAAAATCAGAAATTTACAGTGAATTTTTGGAGAGAAGTGTCGATGAAAATTGAAAAAAACTACTACGAGAGAAGTTTTTAATTTATTTTCAGTGCTTTTATAAACAATATAAAACTTTGGCAAGAGCAAATGGTTATTCTAACTTGACTCTTGTCGCAGATGTTCCATTACATATTTAAACGGAAAAACGGCCGATTTTCTCATCAACTATATTCGATTGAATTATATATATACGAATTAGTAAGTAATGTTAATATCTGCATGAATTATTCGTAAATTTGAAAACATTATACGAACTATTGTTAAGCAGCTAAAACCTATAAATTAACAGAAACCATTTATTTTGCCGTCTAACCATGCTGACTGGGACGCCATGTAGACGACATTAATAAAACGATGTCGTTTCACAATAAAACCGAAATAGAGTGAAACAACGTCGTTTTTGCTCATTCCAAAACTTAGTTAAACGACATCGTTTTGTAAATTGGGAATAAATTTTGCAAAAAAAAATCGGCTAGGGTTTATGGGGAGTAAAATCGCGAGTTCTGTGAGTTTTCTCATGAGCGATTGTGTTCGACTGGCTTCGCGGAACTAAGGTTCGATTGGGTTCGTAAGCGATTGTGGAAGAAGAAGCCGAGATCGGTGTGAGAGAGGTGGGTTGTAACCGAGTTGGAGAGAGGTGGGTTTAGATAGAGTGAGAAGAAGATGTCGACAATAGTTGAGAGAAGAAGGATACCGAATAAGTGTCGATGTGGAGGACGTGCATGGTTGAAGATATCTAGAACAGTGAGTAATTCAGGAAGATTATTCTTTGGATGCCGAAATGGGGAGGAGGTAATCCATCTATTAATTCTGGGTTCTTGTTATTGTTATTTGGGGTTTAAAATTTGTTTAATTCTGGGTGTTTAATTTTGAATAATAACTGTTATCTCTTATTCAAATGGACGGATGAAACAATGCTTGAAGACATTGAAAATATTACATCGAAACTTGATCATGTTGCAAAGGAGTCGATTTCTTTAGAAAATGGTGTAAAAGTTTGCGAATCAGAGATTGATTATCTTTCAATGGAGAATCGAAATTGTAAGACTGTGATATGTGACTTGGAGATGGAGGTTTGTGCATTTAAGAATGACTTACACGAATATGTGAAAGAACTTGAAACTTGCAAGATGGAGCTCATTAGTTTGAAGAAAATCTTTGTATGTTGTTTGGTTATAATTATGTACTATATGTTAGTGATGTAATTGTGGTTGTTGTGGTGTTTTATTATGAATGTAAAAAAATGATTGGAGAAGTTGTTTTTGAAGAACATGAGTACTTAAAAACATGATCAGAACCTAATATATGATTGTGGAAAATAAAATGAGTACTTAAAGACATGAAGAAAAACCTAACATAATTTATAGTGTTTTGCGTTCATCACTGGCAGAAACAAAACCTAACATAATCTTATAACATAAGACTGAGCAAAACAATAAAACATAATCGGATATATACCAAAAACATTCATTAAATGTTTATGAATTGTTTACCAAAACATTCATCGAATGTTTACCAAAATATTTATGAAGTTGATGTATGCAATTGTTTTTAACTAAATACATTTATAACAACAACTTCCAAAAACATGATAATTCGGCTCAATCATAATCTTGACTTTGCGCTGGTTGACTCGGTCCAACATCACAATGATCGGTTCCATCTTGTGTTCCCATCCTTTTTTTTGTAGGTCTATAAATCTCAACTCCAACATTATTACATTTTCGTGTGTTGTGCCCAACTCCTCCACATTTTCTATAATGGATGGTTCTTCTCTCTCTTGAAACATTTGTTGGAGATTGAATCGTTTTCGTCTTCTTTTTTTTTGGAGACTCATTTCTTTCCTTGTGTCTTTTACGGTGTGGATTTTTTCCTACGAGTGTTTCTCTCGGCGGTGGCAATATCTCATTTTCACCCGAATTTTCCCAAAAATTAATACCATGCACGGGAAATATTGGGTCGCTATACTCCTTTCTCCACCTAGAAGTAAGATATCATTCGGATATATAATCTTCTTGTTTAAACTTTTTATCCGAAATTACCTTAAGTGCATGACGACAAGGCCGCAACCTGGACATATCCCATCACCTACATGTGCAAGACTGCTTGTCCATGTACACTCTGAAAGCCAAATTCTTCTCCTTAATCTCAAAGACACCAAAACCAGTCGGAAATACCTTACAATAAGTGATCTTTCGCTGCTCCATATCAACTTTCAAAACCGCTTTGAGACTAAACTGGCCTCCGTGTCTCATTGTTTTTACCTTTCTTGCTTCTATCCGTAGCTTAGCTCGTCTCCTTATGGTCTCTAGCATTTCAACCAACGGCATGGATCTTGCAATATCAATAGCATGGTTAAAAGACTCTGAAATATTATTACTTACATCATCACAACAGACTGTCCCCGTGAAGAAAGCTAGACTACAATTTTTGGGATTTTTTTCATCATCGAGTCGTACACATTCATATCGTACTACTTTACTGCTTCCACCCTTTTATCATATTATACCATGTAGTAACTCTTAGCCACCTTCCAAAATAACCCTTTCATATCAGTTTTATGTGGATGCTTCTTCTTCAAATTGGTATAAATGTGTAGCATACATCCGATGCTCAACATCGGGCAAGAGGTGCGCTATAGCAATCAATAAACCCTGCAATTATCATAACAAAACAACATGAGAAAGCAAACAGGAGAAAAACAAAAAACAGGAAATCCGAAATAAAAAAATCAACAATTGTAACCTCTCAATAGAAAATCAGAAAACCTCAATAGAAAATCAGCAATTGTAACCTATCAATTGTAAAAAAACAGGAGAAAGCAATTGTAATCAGAAATATAAAAAACATGAGAAATAAATTTGTAACCTTTTGACGATATGAAATAACTATAAATCTGGTACCCCGTCCTAGGTTTAAATCAGTTTGTAACCTCTCAATAAACTATCTCCAATTGATTTCATTCTCGACATCAACCACAACCCACACAATATGAAACATTTGGTTGTTTACATCACGTCCTGCGGTTGCCAGCAATTAATCCTTTGTCGTCGTGCACTTAAGGAAACAACCGTCGAGATCAAAGATTGGTCGAGAGTACATACACCATGATCTCCGAAGTGAAGTAAAACAGACATAAAATTGGGAGAATACATCCACTCCATCATTTCCTGCATATGTCTCAAGTTCAACAGTAGAATCCGGGTTTGAACTGAAAAAATTAGAAACATTACGATAAAATCAGAAACATTATAAAAAATTAGAAACATTATGATAAAATCAGAAACATTACTCCAACAGTTCAATGCGGTAGTCTCGAAGCCTTGAAAATTGTTCATCATGCTCCTTTTGTATAATCTCCAAAGCTCTCTTTTTAACCTTTCTGCATTGTCAATAGATAGCTATCAATGCCCAACGTTTCTGAATTTGTTCTTGAATATCCTTCGACATCATTGTAGGCTCATTTCGGATGTCATTTAAAAAGAGTCTTGCAATCATATCTTGGTTAATTATCTTGCTATACCCACTTTTTATGCAACTGTAGTGTTTGTTGTATACTTTCACCAGCCATTTCTGTAGTGGTTCTTCGTAAGAACAATAAATCTTCCAAAGACAAGTTTCATCACCTTCACTTGCACATCTAAGCTCCGACTTGTCCTTCTCCCACCTCACGTATTTTATATTCCATCCTTCTCTTAACACGTAGTCAACCATCGCTTGCTTGAAATCCTCTAAGCTATCAAACGCTTATCTTAGTTTTAACTATCCACTTCCGTTATTGTATTTGAAATAGCCCTCTCCAATACGCTTATCTTCTTCTTCACTATCTGATCCATATCTTGTTCATTACATTCCTCGTCTACAAAATCAGCGACATTTCATTCAACTCTTTCCTCTTCATCATGTGGTTCAACCCTTTCCTCTTCATCACACCTTTCCTCTTCATCACACCTTTCCTCTTCATCACACCTTTCCTCTTCATCAACCCTTTCAACCCTTTTCTCTTCAAGCGAATTTTTTTTCACCCATATAACCATCCGGCTCTACGAAAATCTCAATAACATTAATCCACACAGCACTCATGCACATTTTCCTAAAATTTTCATCACCATTGACGATTTGTTTACGCTCCTCTAATCTTTCGTACGGTATCTTATACCAAACCCTATGACCGTATATGCTTATTGATAGTTGGTTCATAAGATTCATAAACAAATCCTCCGGTTTGGTTTCAATATATAGTCCTAACACAACCACCCACATAGTATGCTTTGCCATCTACGTTTTCAATCATGCTACCGTAATAACAGTTGAATAGTATTGGATTCTCCCCTCCCCCCCCCCCTCCCCCTTCGTTACTGCATAAAATCGATTTCAAAAACTCATTCAGAAATTTTGTCGAACACTTGATAGACATAAAATTAAGCCATTGCCTGTTACTACATAAATCGCATTTGCTTGCTACAACATCACCATTAATGAAATTACACATCTAACAACTACTAATTTCATCCTAAATCTACGAATTTTAGAAGGAATATCAACTTATTTCATCACACGCGAGTTAGAAACTTACACAGCAACTATCGATGCCTTTTCCTTTTGATTCTCTCGCATAACCCTCTCCTACTCGTCGATTTCACAATTCTTGTGAAATCTTTTCCATGAAATTCGTAGATTTTCACTCACGAACCCTAACTGCGATTTCCACTCACGAACCCTAACTGCGATTTCCACTCACGAACCTTAACTGCGATTTCCACTCACAAACCCTAATTTCGATTTCACTCGAGACTTACCGATTTAAAACTGATTTTTTTACCAAATTACAAACAACGTCATTTAATAACTTTCGACTATCACTTATTAAAACGACGTCGTTTTACTCTGCGTGGAAACGACGTCGTTTTAATAAGTGATAACATTGAGTTCTTCCTAAACGACGCCGTTTCACTCTGCTTTGGTTTTAATGTAAAACGACGTTGTTTTATTAATATAGCCTACGTGACATCTGAGTTAGCATGGTTAGATGGCAAAACAAACGAGTTCTGTTAATTTGTAGCTTTTAGCTGTTTAACAATAATTTGTGTAATGTTTTCAAATTTAAGATTAATTCATATAAATTTTAATATTATTTACTAATTCGTACATACATAATCCAATCAATAATAGTTTGTGTGGAAATCGTCCGTTTTTCCATCTTTAAACAGCCATAAAGTTGTACTTTTAGAGGTCAATGCGACTACTTTGTCAAATGTGTAATAAAAAGTTTCATGTGACAGTCATTCCAATGCCATGAAACCATAATTAAGAATGCATAAAATAAATAAAAAATCGGCTAAAATTTTGCATATCAATACTTGATAAGAGTATTCCCCCTCATAAACTAAAGTTTGTCGATTAATATGTACAATGTTATACATACCGATGAGAAATGGTTTTATATGACCAAAAATAAATACACATACTATCTATTTTTCCATGAAAAAATCTGCTACGTACATGTAAAAGTAAAATTGTTATTGGAAAGATAATCTTTTTATCTTCTTTGGCTTGACCAAATTTAGTTTGATGGTGAAGGAAACAAAATCTTTTTTCGAAAAACCAGAGAGTTGTCATTTGTTACAATGCAAGCAAGTCAAAAATGGAGTAGAAACACATGCGACAACCATGGAAATAAAAACCAATGATCTCTATCAAGGGAGAGGATATTAAAAATACTTAATTAGGAAAGTGCTTTAGAAAATTCGTAAGAAGTGGCCAAAAGAATTTTTTGAAAAAACCTATCTTCATTTAACAAGATAGGGCAAGAATGGCACATTCGCATGATTTGAGTAACATAATCATATATAACGTTGAAGATTATGCAAAAGATGATACATATTATGGAATTTATCCTAATTGATTTACTTGTATAAAGCTGAAACTATAAGTGAGATGAGTTAGTGAATATATCTTCTACATAATATGCAATTCTTAAATGATAAAATTCAAAAGTGACAAAAAATGATAAAATTCGAAAAAGAGAGTTCCTAAATGATTCAAGATAAGCTAGTGATTATATTGTTTTGATTTGCAAAATAACCATTCTCAAACACAAGTACTCTTATTCCAAAAAGGTTCTCATTAGTCATGTTTATTTGTTAGTCGCACTTTTCTGAGACATCGGTCGCAATAAATTATTATTCGTTTAGCTGCCGTATCTATCTATGGTCAATTGTAACAGTCAGATGTTGTATTTTGCGTCTCATTTTTTTACCACTAATTAAAACATCATTGTGACTAGAAAACATCGATAAACCGTAACCACAAGTCAACGATAAATAAACAAATAACATATATCGCATCTGTAGTGTTCAACCACAACCACAACCTACGGTGGTGAACAAACAAACATGATTATTATCTTTAAAGGCACATTAATTTTGTTTAATTATTTTAATGTAATTAACCATCCAATATTTGTCTCTTGTTTTAGGTTCAAGAGACATCTACAAAATGACATTAGTTATTATTCTTGATTCAATGAAATGGCCTCAACTTTGTCATCAAATAAAATTTACTAATATACAGTTTAATAAAGAATATTTCTCGTATATATTTTATGAAACATTATAAAATAATGAGTCTTTAAGGTATATATGTATGCATATCGATTGTTTGATATGATTTTGTGGAGCCAATGTTTTTGTCTTTCAGTCATGAACTTAGATGTTCATTTGAATACATCATTGTAAGGCTGAGATATGGTTTATATTCCTCAACAATGGTTACTGTTCTAATCTTGTTGATGAAACAAATATATGTAAATGCATAATAAACCTAATAACACCTTTCTTTTATAGCTTACCAATGGTATTTAATTTGTAAAAACTAAAAACATACATTTATGTAGGGTAGATTTATTAGAATTCATCTTATGCAAGGCTTGATATATTCCTTGTTATGTTGCTATTAGATTTTCATTTCATTTCACTAGTCATCCTTAGTTTGATTTTTGTCACATTAGAAACACTACAATAGTTTATGGATTATAAGATACTTTACGTATTTTCAAATCAATATTGTATTGAAATGATTATATAATAAAAGATATAGATATAGTTGTTCTTCCGTGCCTGCTTCGCCAACGTGTCCGTCTGAAAGTTTTTTCTCCCTCGGTTGGTGAATAAGGAAAAACTCTGGAAAATGCTTCCAAATTCTTTTAAACTCCTCCATCTCCGATGTGAAAACTAAACCCTCTGAATCCTTGATTAAACTGATCAAATCTTTGGAATCGGTAACAAACCTAACACAATAGCATTGCTAAAACTGTCATATTCCTAAATTGTTCAGTTTATTTATCTTATCCAAATATAAAAATCTATCATTTAATAATTTCTTTTTTTCCACTCAAAAATCACATGTGTAAATCTTAAATACTTCTCTCTTTGGTTGCCGAGTTTTCGCCCCTTCCTCATAGAATTAACATTTGCTGATTTCACCACCACGAACACTGGCAGATTTCGCACCCCCTTGGTCGCTGATTTAGTCTCTTTTTGTTTCGGATTTCATCTCTGTTGGTGGCAATTTCATATGTGTTAGTTCTGAACTTCTGATTTCTCCTCCAGCGCTTT
Source organism: Pugionium cornutum (assembly GCA_018901935.1). Classification (NCBI taxonomy): domain Eukaryota; kingdom Viridiplantae; phylum Streptophyta; class Magnoliopsida; order Brassicales; family Brassicaceae; genus Pugionium; species Pugionium cornutum. The sequence continues at coordinate 37,400,291 of CM032163.1, forward strand.
TGCACTCATGAACACCGTCGATTTCTCCTCCTTCATCGTCCCTTCCACCTCCTCCTTCGTTGTCTCCTCCTCCTACGATCCAAAAATGTATTTTCTTCTCCTTCTCCTCCGCCTCTTCCGCCTCGCCTCATTTCAATTTTTAGTTTCTGAAACTTTTTTGGTGCATACATATGTGTTTGCTTGGGAATTCGACTTTTTGAAGAAGGAAAAACACCTATCAAAACAAAAATATGAATCACAATTAGGCTAATTTTGGTATGGTGAAAGATGGAGTTGGAGAAGATGTGTGGAATGACATGAAGAATTTATCGATTGGAGTGATTCTTAAATTTTTTGAAGTTGAATACGTATGGTGTGCAAAGATCACACATCAACTGGCGATTAAGAAGGATAATGAGTTTTGGTCATTGATTGTAGGTCAACCAATTAGGTTATATTTGTATGAATTCGAAGAGATAATCAAACTTAACTGTGATCTTGTTGAGGATGAAGACACATGGAACATTGACCATAAAAAGTTTTGGAAAGAGATGGAGGTTCCTACTTCAGTAGAAAGATCTAATTTTGATGAATTGAAGACGGTTCTGAGCAGATGTAAAGCTTAGCCTTTTTATAAGAGGAGAATAATAAACAACGTGATGAGATATGATTCTAAATTTAAGCAAATTTATACTTTCAATTTCAATAGATTTATTCTTTAAATTACAGCAAACTTATAACTTAAATTTCAGCAGATTAATATTTTAAAAAATTGGAGCATATTTATAATTGTTACATTTTATTTTGTTGTATATTTCAAAATTAGCAATTATGAAACAATTTGTCGATATTTTAACAAGGTCGAAAGCATCACTGTAATTGTATCGTTGGAGTATATTCTTATACAAATGGTAAGTACAAATTCCATGAGCATCACTACCATTATATCGTTGGGGATTAGACACCTAAGCTGTCTGAAGAACCATTCCCAAGAATCATCATTTTCAGAATTGAATTGGAAACGTTATGGAAAATATTTGAAAGTTTCCATCTTGAGATGTATCTATGAGAAGTGTCCCTTTATATTTTCTTTGTAAATATGTTCAATCGACAACCACAATTTCTTAAGGAAAGGAAACGGATTTATGCTAGCACCAAAAACTATGAAAAGATATTTGAATCTTTCGCACTCATCAACTTCTAATCGTGTCAAAGTTCTAGATTTGTATCATGTGTAATAGTATTGCTTCATACTTTTCTTCGTTCCCATTTTAATGTGCGATGAGTTTTCCAGTTCTTCATATGTTTTAAAAAAAATATGTCAAACTACTAATAAAAAACAATTATTTAAAATTTGGTGTTAAAAACTATTAGTAAAAAACTGTTGTTAAAAAATTGTTGTCAAATAATTTTTCGTACAAATAAATCTGCGACATACAGAAAATAAGTCTATGTACCAAACAAGATATCTTTATTCCAAAACGCATTTTCATTGCATTCACAACATGATTCGGTAAAACACTTCAAATCAACCTTCTCAACCATTTGAATACAAAATCGAATTGTATCATATTTCATTGTTCCAAAAAAGCTTGAAATTGAAGATAATTTGTAAAAAATACATGTTGCATAAATCTTAAAAAATCTACTGCAACACATGGCAAACTAATTGTAATACGTATGTTGCATAAAATAAATCTACAAAATTAGAAAAAGTCTTCTACGAAAATAAAAGTTTGCGAAGTTTGTCAAACAACAACAAAAAACAACAAGTCTATTACATACTTGTACATAGTAAACATCTACCACTAAAAGAGTAATAAATCTATTGCTGTAGACTTATATCAAATGTGGAAATGAGGTGACACAATCATAAATACTTTAGATGTTTTTTACTCAATTGGATAAAATATAATAATGATATTTTTCTTAAAACATGTTCTTAGGGACCTTTTTAAAATTATACACATAAATTTTATTTTTAGTAGGTCATTATAACAATATAGGTATAAATAGGAGTTAGTCTAGTTAATCTCCCTCTACAAAAATAGCTTTTTCAAAAGATGATGTGGGTGGGATACTCATGCTACAAACTCTAGCAAAAGATGTATTTACAAGTAAAAAATCTACTACATCCAGATTATTTTTTAAAAATTTGGCCATTAAATTTAAAAACTATCGTTTAGAAACCTAATAATATTCAATTCTTGAAAAAACACAATTCTTGAAAAAATTTGGAATGCATTACTTGTCTTTTGATCACTTTGTTAGATTTTTTACTAAAGATTTATTTCTACCTGAATATTTTTGCTAAAATAGTGTTTTCACTAATAATAAATTTTTTGGAGAAAACATAAATTTACACAAAAATTATATTTTTATCAAAACTGCAAAATAACAAAACTTTGCCGAAAATATAAATTAAATTATTGTGACGAAACCACAAATTTATAATTTTGTATAATAATAATCACAAAATCACGTTTTCAAGAAAAATTTCAAAATTATGTTTTCTTGCTAATAGTAAATTGCATAACAAGACCTGTCTATTTTAAAAATTATATTTCTAGAAATTTTTTTGACGGTGGTTGTCCTTGAAATCCGTCGAACAGTGTTTCTGATGGTATGCGTCGTCTGGAGATCGATGAAAAGTTTTGAAAACTTTCCGACGATTTCTGATGAATACAGTTATCACAAATCCATCGTGCATTAAATTATTTTGAAAATTATCACAGAATTAATATGTTGACATAAAATTTCACGGTTCACAATATCCATTGGATTTCATTCATTTATAACATAATAACTAAAAAATATTTTGAAAATAAATATGTATATATATATATATATTTATATCTTTTTAAATTAGAAACATAATACTAGAAGACTCTAATTTTTTAGTACTATCATAATTTTTTAGTACTATATATATGTATTATTGAGTGAATCGATTCACCAAAATAAGAAGATAATAACTAGACTTATACCCACGCTCCTCCACATGAAAAAATATTTATATATTATATTAACTATTTAAAAAAGACAAATTACATATTGATATAATTTTTTTATATTTTATTTGAATTTTTCAAAATTTATATTTTGTTTATATTGTATTTGCATTTTATGAAAAATATATTATATGTCAAAATATTAGGAATTTACATAAGAGTTTTCGTAAATATTTTAGTAAATTATGTCTTATGTAATATTTATCTTAATATCTTCTAATAGTGTGACACATCAACATAATATATTGTAAATCACACATCAATATAAGATTAATTTGTTAAAATAATTGTCAATTAATATATTAGGGAGATTCAATACATCACCATGAATTTCAGTAAAACTAACTGGGTTAATACCAGGATTTCTTCCGACAAATTATCACAAGTTTTAACACGGGTTGTGGATAGTAATGAAATTTGTAAAGATATTTGGTTGTCCGATAACTTCCAACAGAATGGGTCAAGTAAAATGGATCCTTTAAACACATTTTTGAAGATATGATTCAAATTGTTTCAAAAAAATTTTTTCACGGATGATTGAATTTTAGTATCATAAAAAAACTTAACTAAATAATTTGTGGTTTAATAAAAAGATAAAACTTTAAAATAATCCAAAATTTTGGATTAAATATTTTGGAATGCAAAAAAATATATAAAATAATAAAAATAATATTTTATTCAAAATCGCACTCTTTAACATTTTCATAATGTTTTATAAAATCCAAAAGGACTAAGAAGTAAACACAAATTTTTATTATTAATTAGGTTTTATCTTTATTGTTAGAAATAATTTTACTAAATCTTTTAATTTATTTTACTTTTTAAAAGGATACAAACGTCAAAAAATGTAATAAAATTTATTGTTCAAGTTTTAATTGCTAATTCGTTTTTTGTTTCTATAATATTACTTAATGATAAGTTTCAAATTTTAAAATAAATTTTTCTGATGTATGAAATATATATATATATATATATATATATATTAAAATAAAATATTTTTTTTTGTTAATTTCTCTTTTTTCTTATTTGATTATTGATAAATTATTTTCAGTTTAAACAGAAAAATAAAATTATTGATTATTCTTAGTAAATTTTATTTAGATTTTTGAAAATATGAAATATAAAAAATAATAAATTGTTTGTAAAAAATTTAGATTAAATATTTCGAAATGTAAAAATGTATTAAAATAAAGAATAATAAATTTACAAAATTATATTTTATATCAGTAAAATTTCAATATTGCAAAACGAAATAATTTTGTTTAAAAAACTATAAAATTAATACATTACGAAATTATTTATTCCTTTACAGATAATGAACATAATATGTGAAAATAATAAGAGTCAAAATTACAGTTGTATCAATAAAAGCTATTTCAATAGTCAATCGAACACCAGTTGAGTATTGGTTTCATAATCTTATAATTTTGATTTTTATTTTCTACATATTTTTGAATGATTTTAAATCAAACAATAAACTGAAATAAAGCATAGAAAATAAAAATAAAAAAACTTGGAGATACTACTGGTTTTGATAGAATAATGACACTAATTGTGGACGTATGATTTATATAGTGATACAATTATTAGTAAACCCTAAATTTCAAAATTTAACCGTAGGTGATTTAATATTTATCATATCAATAATAAATATATTTAACATTTATTACTCGAGTCTAATAATATCTATATTTATAATCTAATATATTATTTTATATCTAAGATCTAGGTATTTAAAACTATTGTTACTATATTTTTTTAGACCTAATAAATCTATGACAATGCCTAAGCCATATTCTATTTTCACAAATAATCTTGTATATTGTAAAAATATTATAAGTTATAGAAGATTATTTAATTAAACAAAAATATATTATTTCTCACACCATGTTGGAGGCATTTCTAATTAAGTAAATTTTAATATTTGTACATAATATATGAAATACGAATTTATTTTTTTATTGTTATACAAAATCTGACATAATTAATGTTCATAATTTTTAAATTTAATAATCACGTAAATAATATATTTAGATTTTTTTAAATTCTAGAAAATTTATATGCTATTAATTCAATATAATTTTGAATTTATAATTGTTTATATATGATTAAAATAAAATATAATTTTTTTGGGAGTTAGTAGTAATTTTTGGTTGATATAATAAAATATAATGATTTTATAACTAAATAATATCAGTAAAATAATTATAATTATGATAGTAAATTAAATATATTTATATTTAATTGAAATTATTTTTTAATTGATGTATATAGAATTCAAATAAATAAAAATTATTGCTTTTGTAATGGTAATAATATTTTTTGGTTAGTTAAATAAAATATATTGATTTTGTACACAAATTAATATCAGTAGCATTTATTATAATTATTATAATAACTTAAATTATTTTATATATTTAAATTGAAAATCGTTGTAGTATTGATACGTTAGCATGATTTTTTTGTTATTAACACGTAAGAATAAGATTATTTTGTTAAAAAATTTATCAAATAATATATTAGAGATGGTTAGAGACACATAAATAGTTATAAAAATAGTTAAAAGATCATTGTCTAGGAGAGGAAAAACGGCCGATTCCCACACAAATTATCTTCTATTGGATTATGTATGCACGAATTATTAACCTACATGAACTAAGATTAAATTTGAATTCAATACACGAACTATTGTTAAGCAGCTAAAACCTACAAATTAACAGAATCCGTTTGTTTTGCCGTCTAACCATGCTGACTCAGATTCCACGTAGGCGAGATTAGTAAAACGACGTCGTTCAATATTAAAACCGAAACAAAGTGAAACGGCGTCGTTTTGGAAGAACTTAAAATCAGATGGGTTTGTCAGTGGATCGAACCCTGTGCCTCTCGCATGCAAAGCAGGCGCTCTACCATTTGAGCTACATCCCCGATGTCTTACAGGGTCTCATCATATATTATAATCTTCCCCGATGTGTAGAAGATATGAAACTCTTTTTCATAATTATTATGGTTTTGATTAACAATCAATAGAAGAAGGTTATATTAATCCAACAAAAAACAATAAAATCCGAGCAAAAATTGAATCTGATTTATATTTTTTCACTAAAAGGGGTCTTGATTATTTTTTATATTAAATTTGTAATAATTTAAAAAAAAATTAATGATGTTATTCGGTTTTAAAAAAACAAATAACACAATTCTCAAAATAGTGTATTTTTAAGTTTTTTCTGTCAAATATATCATCATTTATTTTCTCAGAATTACCATAAATTCAAAATTAAAAATAATTACCAATTTTTTAATGAGAAAAATATAAATCCTAAATTAAAATATGAAAACTCAAAGATAATGTTTTAATTTTGTTTGTAATTCATTTAAACCAAACAAATGTTTTTCCACACTAATTCATGCTATTTTGTATTTTCAAAATCTACTCAAGTTCTTATTGTTAATAAAGAGACAATTATGAAAACCATAATAATCTTCTATTGATTGTTAATCAAAACCATAATAATTATGAAAAAGAGTTTCATATCTTCTACACATCGGGGAAGATTATAATATATGATGAGACCCTGTAAGACATCGGGGATGTAGCTCAAATGGTAGAGCGTCTGCTTTGCATGCGAGAGGCACAGGGTTCGATCCACTCACCCATCTGATTTTAAGTTCTTCCAAAACGACGCCGTTTCACTTTGTTTCGGTTTTAATATTGAACGGCGTCGTTTTACTAATCTCGCCTACGTGGAATCTGAGTCAGCATGGTTAGACGGCAAAACAAACGGATTCTGTTAATTTGTAGGTTTTAGCTGCTTAACAATAGTTCGTGTATTGAATTCAAATTTAATCTTAGTTCATGTAGATATTAGCATTGGTTAATAATTCGTGCATACATAATCCAATAGAAGATAATTTGTGTGGGAATCGGCCGTTTGGTGTTGGCTAACTTTGGGATGGATCAAGCAAAGCATGTCTCAACACTTATGGGAGCTCATTTCAAGCTAAGGGCAGCAACTGACAGAAAGTTTCGAGGCCAAACTCAGTTGATGAATGGAGTTCCTTATCAGAGTGCAGTAGGGAGTTTAATGTACTCCATGATTGGAACTAGGCTAGACCTTGCGTACTCTGTTGGCTTAGTGTGCAGGTTTATGAGCAAGCCACTAAAGGAGCATTGGCTGGCCGTAAAATGGATATTGAGATACATATGTGGTTCACTAAAAATCAAGGTGTGTTTCGGAAAAGACAGTAAGTTTATTGTTAAAGGATTTTACGATTCTGATTATGTTGTAGATCAAGACAAGAGGAGATCGACATCTTGGCATGTATTCACCATAGGAGAAAATCCAATCAGCTGGAAATCAAGCTTGCAAAAGGTTGTGGCACTGTCCACAACCGAAGCTAAATACATAACTTTGACGGAAGGTGCAAAGGAGGCAATTTGGCTCAAAGGGTTAATGACTGAGCTCGGATATAAGTAGGAAGCAATAAGGCTTTATAGTGACTCGCAAAGTGCAATTGCGTTAGCTAAGAATGCCATTTTTCACGAAAGAACCAAGCATGTGGCACTAAAGTATCACTTTATAAGAGAATTAATAAGTGATAAGGAGATGTGTTTACCAAAGTAGTGTAGTGCCGATTGGAAAGATGCAAGATGCTCTGAAGGAAATCAGAGTATCGGCATAATGAGATTCTGGAAGAGAACCGTAGCTGAGCATGTTGATTCTCAACAGTTGAGGAGGTTAATTCTCAGAAGAGTTAAGAAGAATTTGAGGAGTATTCTGCGAATGTGGAAAGCATGAGGAGTATTCTCATGGACCGGGAGAGGATGAAGCTAACCAATGAAGATATTGAACAAGGTGGAAAATTAAAGAGACTGTTCTAATATCTTTGTATAAAGTAAGAGTAAGACTCTAAATGAAATAGAGTCTTATATTATTAAGTAGTATAAATAGTTTTCTTCTATTTCTCTAGAAACTCACTATATTCTTTTAACGAAAAACAGAGACATTAGAGAGAGATAAGTGAGAGAGACAGAGAGATTCGTGCATGTGTAATCTTGAAGAACCTCGAGTTTGAGAGTTTTTGTGCTTAGTGAATTTCATGATTTCTCCCGACGAGACGTAGGTGGCGGTTTGCCCCGAACTCGTAAATTGTCTGTGTTCTTTCTTGTAATTACGTTGATCAAGAAATCAACATCAAAGTCGAACAGTAAATATAATAAACTAGTAATGTTATTTTTGTTATTTTTGTATTTACTAGTAAAGGTATTTAATTTTTTCATATGCTTTTTATGTATTTTTAAATTATTTTATTTATAGTGACATTTAAAGTAATATTATAAAGTTTTATTATTATTTTTAAATATATTTTTAGGATAATTGACAAAAATAATATTTTTAAAAATTTTTGTTCTAAATATAGAATCATTAGATATGAGTAAATTTCAAAGTCGATCTATTATTATTGAAGCATAATTTACAACACTCATTTGAGCTATACAAACTACATGGTATTTAGGATACCGTAAAATTATTTTTGAATGCGATAATTTGTTATTAAAAATATTTTAAATCGCAAAAGAATAAATTTGTAATTTCAATAGTACATACAGACCATTTATGATTGGATATCTAAATTTGACGCAATCAAGTTTTATCATCAGCCAAAATCATGCAACTAAGTAGCTGATATTTTGGAATCATGATATATACCTCTACTGTTAATTGGAATTTATTTTCATTTGTCCATTATTTTTACGATATTTTGTAAATAAGGACTTTTTCAATTAATAAAATCTCTATGGATGGCAAAAAAAAAATAGTGATCAAACAAAGGGAAAGAAAGAAGAGAAATATTGAAAGATTAGAGAAATTTTGTACATACATTAGAGTTTGTAATATAAATGGCTTTTTGGTTACATTATATAAGAGTAGAGATCAGAAATGGATGTGAATTTGTATAGCAATCACCAAGATTGTGAGTATGCAAAAGTATATAACCGCATGAACCAAAATCGCAATACCACTCGTGGTCATGTTCCCGAATTCAACCACTCTTGTCCTCGCAGGAAGCTGAAACAGTAGTCCTGGTGATAGTAGGATGAACAGAGACACCGCTACAATCACCGGTCCCCAATCCACACTCATATGGAACGTTTTTGATCTCTTTTCTTCTTAGTGTTTGTATTGAAAGATGCTTGTATGAACTGTGTGTTTGTGTATGTAAAGAATGTTTGTTATTATGCAGATGAAGATGGAGACAAGTGAAGAGTTATGTAGAGGTGATTGATAAGTATTGTGGCTTTTCTTGGTGGCTAAGGAGATAGATTACGAGTAAAGGTATTGTATTCTTTATTGGTATTGCTTTTGTAAACTTTGCTTATTCTTTCATTCTTTTTTTGATTGTTCAATCAATTGTTTCTGTGCTCTTTGGTGGTGTTTGCTTTTTGTTAAAGAATTTGCAATAAAGTAGACTACAAACGATATCAAGAAATGGGTCTACTTGATAGTTTTCTTAGTAGTTTAAGTTTCCTTTTTGTCTGTTTCTCTCTTAGTCACTAACAAATGGACTCGATGAAGGTTTATTCTGTTAAAGCCAGTTGAATCCAGTCTAACTTCAGTACCTCTGTGTTGGAGGTGCGCTGCGCTCTCCCAATAAGTCCGAACTCGACCCAGCGTAGTATAGGTCCAATAAGGCGAAGATCCATCCTCTAGAAAAATGGGTGCGGATTTATCGAGAAGCCGCTGGGCAAATTAGAGATCCGTCCGATCTCACCGACTATCGAAGACGGTGGTGAGCCTCCCAGTATCAGCATTAAATGGTATTTATAAGCATTTATGAGTAGTAATGATTACGGTATTGAAAATTAATCGAACTGTGAGTATAAAAGAAAAAGTTCGCGGTATAATTTAGGGACATATTTTAATAGCTCGGACCCATAACGAACTCTGATCATTTGTAACCGACTTGAATAATTCAATACGATTCCTCCTTCGGTCTCTAAAATCCTTTATTTGAATTCCCAATAAACCTCGATAAACATAAAAGTTGATCTACCGAATTCCAGTTTCGGAATCTAAGATCCAACACTCTGTTTCTTGTAATTTCCAATGGATCTTTTTGAAAGTTCTAATCTTTCTTGTAAGTGAGTTGTCTTGAGCACATATATGATGGTTCTGAGCAGTTGTGGCCGAATCTGCGTGTAGGTGGTACTTTGACTGACTGCTGTACTATACTTTCATACATGAGCTTCTTATTCATTGCCTTAAACTAGACTACATAACCTTTTGACTACACAATAATAGACAATGATTTTGTAGATGTATATATAATGCTAGAACGTTGCTTGAAACATAAATGTAGGTTTGTTGCAGTGTGTATTGATCTTCACAGTTCCAGAACAAGATCTGCAAACAACAAGCAAACAATATGAAAACTTCTGAGAGAGAGAGAGAGAGACAGAGGAAATGAAAAACCAAATTGTGTTCTTTCGGTTCAATGTTCTGTATGTCATCTTGACTTACACTCTGCATCGGTCTTGATCCAGTTTTCTCTCTTCTTGTTTGATTCTGAGATGGAACTGGAACTGAGAAACCTTCCCGTAAAACTCGAGGACTTGAGATTGTAGTGGTTGATGCAGCTTCTTCTGTCATCCATCTTGTTATCAGGTGTATATAGAACAGGATGGACTTTACTTCGAAAGATTTGAACACTCTGTAACCAAAACAAAATCACTTTCAGAAGTTTTCAGACCAGTCTCTTTGGGTAAGAACTGAAAACTCTTTGTCTAAAAAAAGACTAAACCTTTCTGAGATCTTTCTTATTGGGCATAGAATCATCACCATTATCATCATTTCTCATCTTTGAAGAAGAGCCATGAATCTTCTTAACTAAATCTCTTCCTGCATGTTTCTCAATGTCAGACACTCCTTGTCCTCTTTGCTTCCCCTTGAAGAGTTTTGTAAGTAAACTCTTTTTCTTCTTTACTTCATTGCTTCTATTCGCAAGCTCACTCGATAATGGAAAGAGTAAACAACCTTTTCGAGGATATTCATCTGTTTCTCTACTTTCTTCTGCATTTAATCTCTCTATCTGCTTACTGCTACTATCCTCATGATCTTCCTCAAGAAACTTGTCTAGTTTCTCAGTAATAAGCTTTGCCATCTCTTTTTTTGCTCCGGATACATCTTCTTCTGCAACCGAAACTGCGAATTTCGGTGTTTCAGGATCTCTACCAAGTGTTCCAATAGCCAGAAATCCATTGAACTCGTCTTCATCAAACCGAGGTTGATCCGGTGGATTCGAGTAATGAGATGGTCCGGAAAAGGAGAAGGAGAAGGAGTTTGTACGAATGTCTTGGACTTGAGAGGAAACCTTAGCTCTTAGACAACATAAATCACCTGAAAGATAAGGTTGACATTTGTAAATCAACCAAAAACATATGTAAAGAACACTATGAAGATAACTCATATCGATCCTTAAACCATTGAAATCCGTTGATGAGATTAAGCCATTTTGCTTTATAGTTCGAATCCAACGTAGCAGCTGCAAGAGATAAAGAGATAAGGAGAGAGTTGTGTTAACACAAATGATTAATTAATGAGAGATTAAACACGTTTAAAACTCATTAACTGTCAAAATGAATGAAACATTTTGATTAGACTTACCTTCATGTTGTTTTTTGCAGTCTCAGCTTCTGTTTTTGTGATAAATTTTTCTTTGGTGTTTACTATATATATATATAGGTGTAAGATGAAATTTGAACTAGAAGAATCTGAATCTTATGATTGAGTTTAAGGAACAGGACATGAGTTTCAGTTTGTTGTTATTGTCGTAATATGCCTAAAGTCTTTATCTATTAATACAATTTTGTAAATAGATTTTGAGCATAATTTTCCAGCCACACATTTTTGACGCCAAAGTTTAGACTAAAAAAATTGAATTTTTACTCTAATAAAAAGCAATATACAAGAAAAACCTTTTTTTTTTAATTTTGCCAAAACAGTAACATAAATTAGAGTTGCGTGTTCGGATATCCATTCGGGTTCGGTTCGAGATTTTTGGGTTTTCAAATTTTTGGAGTCTGGAGTGTAAGAGCTATTCGGATATTTATAAATTTCTGATCGGGTTCGGTTCGGATCTCTCCGGATTCGGGTTCGGTTCTAGTTTTAAGTTTGGGTTCGGGTTGGTTCAGATTTTAAATACGAGTTTGGATTAGTTCGGGTTTTAAGTTTAGGTTCGGGTTGGTTTGAGTTTTAAATACGAGTTTGGATTAGTTCGGATTTTGTATCCAAAATAGACCTACATATGAGTTCGAATTAGTTCGTATTTTTTATTTGAAATGGCCATACGTTATTTTAAATAACTAAAAAAACGTAAAAATAACAAAAAATATTAAATATCAAAAGTAAAATCAAATAGTCTACCTATTAATTCTCATTATGTATTTTATGTTCTAACCATAATATTTTTTTTTACATTTACGTAAATATATATTATTGGATAAATATAAATCTCCAATTAGTATATTTTATTTAAATTCTTAAAATTGGTAGATAAAATTTTTTTAAATGATTTATTTTAAAATATTTAAAAATTAATAATTTTTATGATAATATTTAAAAAATCAAATGAAAATTTTTTAATTAACAAAAAAATTATTAATTTAGATTTGCTAAATATACAAATAACAAAACTCAAACTTAGAACTAATCAATTAATAAGATATGAAATATTCAATTTATAAATATTTTTGATAATTGACAAAAATACCACTATTTTAAGTTTTTGTTTCAAATATCGCACCATTAATTTAAATTTCTAAAAATAACACAAATTTAATATTAAAATACTTTAAAAAATCTTTTTAATAAGAAAAAAGCAGATTCTAAATTCAAAATAATCCAAATATAATTTTTAATTATATTTGTAATTTATTTATGGTAAATATGTATTTTTCAAAAAGTAATTTGTGATATTTTTGAAATTTTAAGTTGCAAGTACTAATTTGAAATAAAAACTTAAAAATATATTATTTTATAGTATTACTCTATATTTGAATCAAGTTTGGTTATGCTTTGGATTTCGGGAATATCCGAACCCGAAACCGAACCCAAAGTACTAAGCAAACAAAATTCATTCGGATATTTTAAAATACTCATACCTATTCGGATTAGATTATTTTGGGTCGAGTTCGAGTTCAAATTTTGGGTTTGGTTAATATGCTCAGTCCTAACATAAATAATTATCCGCTCGAATAGAAAATAAAAATAGCTTTTCGTCGAAAACGTAAACAAATATTGTTTTGTTGTCAAACTTTTTTATTTATATTTCATGAAACATATGTATTTACAATTAAATAATTATCAATTTAGTTGTTCAGTAAAATAAAAATGCATACATAATATTATGTAGACTATAATTTGATAATTATTCAATTGTAAATACATATGATATATTTACAGACCAAATGTTTTTTAATATATTAATTGAAAAACATTTTTAAACAATAACTTTATTATAACGTGTTATTTATTAGATACCATGATGATGTGTCATCATCAAAATAAGTTTCAAATAAATATACAAATAAATTTAAGTTAGTATAATAATTATAATATATGATATTTTTATTAATTTGGTTAGAAAATTAATATATTTTATTAACTAACTAAAAATAATTATTTATTTTAAAAAATTTATTTATTTCCTTAAATTACACATATGAAAAATTATAAATAATTAATAATCAATTGCATCAAATAAATAATATTTATAATTCAATTATATCATAATATTTATATTGAGTCATTATAATTTCTATAATTTTTATTTGATTATTTTAAAAAAAATAGAATCATTAATCATTCATATAAAAATAGTTTTGTTTAATTAGCATATATTATAAATTTAATATTTAAAAACATATATATTTATTATTTAAGTAAAAAAAATTATCGTTTCTAATACTTTACAACTGAAATATATTTTATATATAAATCATCAATCATTCAAATAGAGTAAAAACTACCATTAAATTAAAAATAATAATCAAAAATTTTGTTAGATATAATCAGATTTTAAATTCTAAATAATAATATTTTATAAATAATTATAATATATTTTATAACTAAAATTATATTATATTTATTTAATAATTATTTTATTTTGGTATAGTGGATATAAACGTAGTTATACTTAAATGCAATAATTAGATACAAAAACTTAAAATAGAAACGCACAACACTGTTAAAAGCTAACATCCAATTACATAAAAGAAACATGTTTAAATATAGGAATTATACTGAAGACGTTAAAGAAAGGTTAGTGGATATGGATTGTGAGGCTCTCAAACTTCTTCAATTGCTTTTCTTTCGTTCCGACATGTTTGTGAACTTCTTTCGTAAGCCGACACGTGTATACTCGTACAACATGACATGACACAACGTTGTCGTAATTACTATTGAGTTTATCATTCATGTTCAGTGTGTTGTGTATACTGTTCATTCTTGCATGCTTTTTATCTCCAAAAGGGAAAGTGATGTATCTTCAAAACGAAATGTGGTTTTCCAATTAAAATAAAAGGTGTTCATGCAATGTAATGGAAGTCTCTAGCTCATCGAGAGAATCCACATGAAAAGACGATAAAGATTGATATTGCTTTAAAGCTTTCTTCTTCTTTTTTCTCATATAACTTTCTGATCGATACACATGCATGGGGATTGTTTTGTACCCTACACTATTCTATTTCACATGTGGAAACTGACAAATGAAACATTTAATCAAAACGTGTTTCGTAATCTTTTTTAATTATTCAATAGGAAATAATATCTCTTGGCTGGAGACCATAACATGGTAAATATTGTCTCCTCCCTCTCATTATAGGTCATGTATGTTCGTTTCTCAATCGTAAGTTTTTACGATTGCGATTATGATAAATTAGTGTTCGTTTACCTGTCGTATCTATTTTGTCATAGACGCAACGTATAATCGCTGTGTTTCATGTCGTAATTTTTTTAACCGATGATTAAAACATTATTACGAATAAAAATATGTGATCGACAACAACCACAACTTTTGACGACAGACAAACGAATAACATATGTTATAGACCGCAACCACAACCACTTAAAACGATCAAACGAATAAAACTATAGTTTCTTCTTGATATTGTCTTTCCATTTTGATTACTCAAGAAGTTTCAGACCTAGATTCTTCATAATATGTAGTTTGTCTTCGATTATAATTTCTTCTTGGTCCATTTAGATTCTGTGTTTTGAATATTTTGTATACATTTCTTAGTTGTAGCTTTGCAAGTTTAGGTGCCACCAAGACTAGTGATTCACTGAATCCTGAATGTGTTATATATACACGTTGTCAACCTCTTCGGTAATTAACTCGTAAAAAAATTGACGTCAATATATCATCGACATAAAATATTATCTTTGGATGATATATGACTCACAAAAATCCTTCAAATCATTGGCACATAATATATGTGTAGATATCCCATGCATTTTCGTAGTTTAAACATTCAGATATTCGATTTAATTTCGGTCAGTTATTTTCAATGATAACTTTCAAATTCAAAGAAATCCTGGAATTAACAATGGACAATCCTGAGGTCAAATCCTTGTTTATGCGAACAAACCAGAATTTAGAAAGCGAGAAAAAAGGATAGTACTGACCTCTTTTTTAATTGATTCAATATAATAGGAAAAATTGTCGTCTACTGGCAACCACTTGTCATAAAAAGAAAAGAAAGATCACGCCATAAGCGCACGAAAATACGAGATCCTAACTAAATGATTGAAAATAATTAAAAATAATCAAAATAATTAAAATAATTAAATATAAAAAATAATTAAAATAATTGAATGTCGAAAATAACCAAAATAATTCGGTTAACCGAAAATAACCAAAATAATTTAATATCGAAAATAATCAAAAATAATTGAAAATAATAAAAAATGACCAAAAATAACAGAAAATAACAGAAAAATAACCCAAAATAACTGAAATATCGAAAATATCAAAAATAATTTTGGATAACCTAAAATAATTCATTTTATTCAGATATTTTTTTGATTTTCGGTTCGGCTCGATTAATAACTAATAATCATGATTTTCTATAATAATATCTATTTGGTTAATTTTTTATAGTCGAATACCAACCAAAATATGTTTTTTCGGTTTGGTTTCGGTTCGAATTATTTTTTAGAAACCTACTAAATTACAATAACGTTTTTTAATAATTTGTTCCAATACAAAATCTCTAAGAATATTCCTCTCTAGGTATAATCTTGTGCTCTGCATGCGGTAAGTAAAGTTTGTAAAATAATTTACTTAAAATTTGAGTTATATATATGTTAATTGTGAATTTTGACTGTGTCTAAATTCAGAAATCTCTTTTGACTATATGATTAACCATCATTGCATTCCATTGACCAGAAATCGATTACTCAAGACATGAACTGTAACTTAGGAATCTACAGAAAGGTAGAAAATGTTAACAATTCTGGATATTAATAGCATGGCATCGGCTAGGCCCAATAGTAAACTTGAGCCCAATAAAGAGAATTGCCAAATAGACAGAAGAAATGATTACGTCATGCTAATCTCATATATTAAAAAAGAGAAATTGATTTAAAAAAATGATGATATGTATTTGGGTAAAACCAATTATAACATATAGTTTAGTTAAATATGACATGACAGTTTTTAACATAAATTTATTTTTAAAAAATAAATTAATTAAATATAACATAATAATTTTTAACATAAATTTATTTTCAAAAAATAAAATTATCAAATATAATATGATAATTTTAGATATAAATTTATTTTTAGAAAAATCATATATATTAAACTAAAAGTAAGTTTAGAAAAAAATATTTATATAATCATTACAAAAAATGATATGATTAAAAAATTATTATGATCAAAAATTATTATTCCTTATATATTATAAGATAAATGAGCTCTAAAAAATGTTTACATGTCATTAAAAAAATTAACATAACAAACAAAATATATCTTATTATCCCTTATATATTAAAAGAGAAGTGATTTCTGAAAAAAATGTTTACATGTCATTAAAAAGATAACAAAACTAACAGAAATTACAATATGACGTTTAGTCAAATGTGATATGATAATTTTAAACATAAATTTATTTTCAAAATTAAAATAAATTATATATATTAAACTAGAAGTGAGGTTAGAAAAAATATTTAATATCATGTATGTTTTTAATTTTAGAATTTTATTTAGGTTTTATGGATTTATAATTATTTCAAATAATTAATTTGGTTTGACAAATTATTATGAATAATTTATATTTTTTTCAATTTTGGTTATTAGTTTTACATATCAATTGAGTTGTTCATATTTTAATCAAAATTCAATTATTATTACAAAAAGTAGCTAAAACATACAAAAAATAATGATTAAAAAAGTGTATTAACATTATTTTTAATATACGATAATACCAAATATAGTCTGATTATAAAATAAAAATATAAACATATTATAAATTAAAATATATATATTTTAGTAGTTTAAAATATATAAAGTATAAATAAAACTCATTTTATATAATAAATATATAATATAATATATATAATATTTAATTAAATATAATAATAATATAAATTTATATTATGTTATATCCGTATATTATCTAGTTTTACAAAACAACGAGAAGAAGAATAACAAAATACATTTATGGTTCCCATTCAACAGAAAATTTATCGTTTCGATGTACACAATAGCGTGAACTGAAATAAAACTACACGTGTCACTTTCCTATTCGACCTTCTTATACTTTGCGTCTAATCGTGAGATTCTGCATAACCAACCTTCAAGGCTTCAATCCGTCAAACTTACATTTTCATCCGCCATAGCCATTTTCTACCTCTCTCTCGATCCTCGGAAGCATTTTCTCGTGATTTCCGCCGGGGATTTCAAGTTAAATTCGAACCGAATTTTGGTGGAATCTGCTGGGGAAACTACCTACCACATTTACTAGCTAAACATGGGGACAGAGAGCCCTAGATCGTCGGAAATATCAGAGGCATTGTTGGCGGAACCTGGGAAAATCGCTACGGAGCAAGGTCATGACGAACATGTACCTGAGTGGAAGGAGCAGATAACCATCCGAGGATTGACTGTTAGCGCTTTGCTGGGGACTTTGTTCTGCATCATTACCCACAAACTCAATCTGACGGTCGGAATCATTCCTTCGCTGAACGTCGCTGCTGGTTTACTCGGCTTCTTCTTCGTCAAATCGTGGACAGGTTTCTTGTCGAAGCTAGGGTTTACGGTCAAGCCGTTCACCAAGCAAGAGAACACCGTTATTCAGACTTGTGTTGTCGCCTGCTACGGCCTCGCATTTAGCGGTAAAACTAACTCGATAAAGCTTATTTGCTCAAGATCTGTGTTTACGTAAAATTTAGTAAGAACGTGTTTGATTTTATCAATTGGATTCTCAGTTTTCGAATTCTTTGAACCACTGTAACAGTAGTTACTCTGGATGAGAATAGTAACTGTTAATTTGATCAAAAAATCTAAATTGATTCGCTTTTGGAATCACAAACTGGATCTTGGATCTGTTGAGGAACTTATCATGGTTGTAATCATTGATTGCTAGTATAATAGTATTGATAAAGATAAGATGTTGATTTTTGGCTTACTTTAACTGATATAGTTTTTTGTTATTTCAGGAGGATTTGGTTCGTATTTGATTGCTATGGATGATAAGACATACAAACTCATTGGTGCCGACTATCCGGGCAATCATGCAGAAGATGTTATAAATCCAGGGTTGTGGTGGATGATTGGGTTTTTGTTTGTAGTCAGTTTCTTGGGGCTCTTTAGTCTCGTTCCACTACGCAAGGTACTATCTCAGTAGCATAGACAATAGATTTGCCTTGATCTTTTGCAAAACCATGTATTGCTTCATTTAATTGTTGCTTGATCCTTCTCCTTACTCATAAGTTCGTCTCAGGTGATGGTTTTGGACTACAAACTAACATATCCCAGTGGGACTGCCACAGCAATGCTGATTAACAGCTTCCACACCAACACTGGAGCTGAACTTGCAGGGTAATTTTTGTCAGTCTTTCAATCTTTCTTTCTGCAAACTACATCTTGCGTTTGTTGAACTCTACAATATTGTTCATTACAGGAACCAGGTCAAATGTCTTGGAAAATACCTGAGCCTTAGCTTAATTTGGAGTTGCTTCAAGTGGTTCTTCAGTGGTGTTGGAGATGCATGTGGCTTTGATAACTTCCCCACCCTTGGTTTGATGCTATTCAAGAACACGTAAGTTCATCATATTAACCAATTTGGTACAGCTTTAAAGTCCAAGGTTAATATATTATTAATGATCTTTGAGAAATAAGTATGGGCCTAGCTGAAATGTGTTTGTCTGCCACGCTTTGGAGTTATGTTTGTTCAATTTTTTAACTAGCCCCTATTTTCTTCCACACAGGTTTTACTTTGACTTCAGTCCTACTTACGTTGGATGCGGTCTTATATGCCCCCATATAGTGAACTGTTCCGTTCTTCTTGGTGCGATCATCTCTTGGGGATTTTTGTGGCCATTTGTATCACAGCACGCCGGGGACTGGTATCCTGCTGACCTTGGGTCCAATGATTTTAAAGGTCTCTACGGATATAAGGTACAGTATTAGCAGCTGAATTAAAAACCTTTTTCATAAAAGCACATACTCATGTCAGAAGAAAGGAAAACAGACAGGTTTCCGGTACTAATGTTTTTATGTTTTTCCTGAATTTTAAGGTGTTTATTGCCATTGCCATTATCCTTGGTGACGGTCTTTACAATCTTGTCAAGATCATCGCTGTAACTGTGAAGGAATTGTGCAACAGTAGCTCTAGACGACACAAGCTACCCATTGTTACCAACCTTGTAGGTAAGGGAATATAGGATCCTGACTCAGCTCTTACGTGTTTTTGTATCAACAAAAAACTTGTTTTTCCCATGGCCACTTTCCAAAAGACTATTAACCTTTGAAGCTGTATTTTTTCAAATTTTTTAAATTCAGATGACAGTGAAGCCTCTGAGATATTGCTGCTGAAGAAGAAAAGAGATGACGTATTTCTGAAGGATCGTATACCCCTTGGATTTGCGGTTTCTGGTTATGTAGGTCTTGCAGCTATCTCAACCGCAACAATCCCTTTGATATTCCCACCCTTGAAATGGTACTTTGTTCTGTGCTCTTACTTCATTGCACCCGCTCTCGCCTTCTGCAACTCTTATGGAACTGGGCTCACGGACTGGAGTTTAGCATCAACCTATGGAAAGATCGGACTTTTCATAATCGCTTCTGTAGTAGGAAGTGATGGTGGTGTCATTGCAGGTTTAGCAGCCTGTGGCGTTATGATGTCAATCGTCTCTACTGCAGCTGATCTCATGCAAGACTTCAAAACAGGTTACCTCACTTTATCATCTGCAAAATCCATGTTTGTAAGTCAGCTACTGGGGACTGCGATGGGCTGTATAATCGCTCCGCTCACTTTCTGGCTGTTCTGGACTGCCTTCGACATTGGAGATCCCAATGGCCCGTACAAAGCACCTTATGCTGTGATTTTCCGCGAAATGGCGATTCTCGGGATTGAAGGTTTTGCGGAACTTCCTAAGCATTGTTTGGCTCTGTGTTATGGATTTTTCATTGCGGCTTTAATTGTGAATCTCTTGAGAGACATTACACCGCCTAAGATCTCTCAGTTCATACCAATCCCAATGGCGATGGCTGTCCCGTTCTACATTGGAGCTTACTTTGCCATTGACATGTTTGTTGGGACTGTGATATTGTTCATATGGGAGCGGATAAACAGGAAAGATGCAGATGACTTTGCGGGTGCAGTAGCTTCAGGGCTGATCTGTGGGGATGGGATTTGGACAATCCCATCCGCAATCCTTTCCATCTTGAGGATCAACCCACCCATTTGTATGTACTTTGGACCGTCCTTGGCAAGTTAGAAATGCAACAATGGTTAGAACCGCAACCGCGGCTCATACAAAAGGAAACTTGTCTGAGAGTCTCTCATGGCGGACTGAATTGAAGCAATTGTCTTCATATGTTGTGTAGATATGTTTGGAATCTCAATTCGCAGGAACAAAAAAATGTAGTTGCCTCGTTGAATGTTCTCTTTAGATATTCACAAACTCAAAAAGGGTTTGGGACCATTTGCCTTTGTTAAATTATTATAAAGGATTATCACCCAATCCATAAATAGTTCTAATTTAGTTTGATTGAATTTAATTCTCTAGATAAAGTAGTAAACATGAAACCAAATATGGATCAAACCAAAAAAATTTGTAAGGCTATAATGAAAATTAAATTCACTCAAGGCAAATATGAATCAAAACCAAAACATACCAAATTGATATCTGCTAGATTTAATTTAAAATTATGAAATTTCTAAACATGAAACCTATATTAAAATTGTTATAATCATAGAGGTTTTTGGTAGAGTTTGAATTTGGATTGTGAGACAACAACATCAGTATCACTGATTACTATGGTATATATTATAATCATAGTCATTACAACATCTATTTACAATCCTGGATTTGAGAGAACTAATTTAAAACAAAAGCTCTCAACATCTATTTACATTTTAAGCTTGTAACTATGAACATCTGATATGAAATGTTAAGTGTTTAAGTGATAGTTTAACAACTATCATTCTAAAGTAAATCAAAACAGCAACAAAGTAATAAGGATCCAAATTACCAAATTTAATAATACTACAAATTATTATGTAAACATTCTGATACACCACTGTGTGAATAATATCACACATTGGGAATTTAAATGGAATTTCACTAATATATAAAGCATATGTGTCGATCATGACAATTGGTTTTGATATAAAAATTTATACAGTTTAACATAACTCGAACATACACTGTCCAACTCGAACCAAAATCAATCCAGTCAATTGAAAAATATTGCAATCTTATCTGTAATCGGTCCGATGTAAAATTCATTCGACTTATTTAAACTAAAATTAATCGTATAATATAATATTGACATTGTCGAGATTAATGACTAGAACATGTCATTATCTCGATAGGTTATGTAAAAAATATTTTATATGGGAAATTTAGATAAAAATATGAATCAAAAAACTGATTTTTAATTAATTTTGAATTGTAAATCTATATAAAATTTAAGATAGAATCACATTCAAAAGATAAGCTTGGTCCAATCAATATAATCCGAAATCGGTATGATCCAAAATTAATTTAGTTGATTGAAATTTAAATTAATCGTGTAATAGGATATTATCGAGATCAATGGTTAGACATACCATTATTTCGATGGAATGTATGAAAAATATCTTATATTAAAAATTTAGATGAAATTTGACTAATATATAAGATATATGAGTCAATTTCAATTAGTTTTGAATTGCAAACAGATTACAACATATTCAGTTGCATATTCAGTTGGATTTTTTTTGCATATTCAGTTGGATTAAAGTAAAAGTATAATTTATTGTTGTGTTCTCAAAAAGTTAATAGAGATAAATTGAAAAGTTGAATCTTAAAAAGATGGAAACTGTAAATTTAGAAATAATAACAATCCTATTACAATTTGCCATAATTGGGGCACGATTGGTGGAGTTAATTGTGGCACAAACTCATGAATATGAGTAACATCCTTGACAAAAATGTGGAAATAATGGCAAAAGGTAAACATAAATCAATGATATGGACTTTGACATGGATTGAAAAAAATGGATGAAAATACTGACCAATCAAATTGCACCAAGTTCGAATTAAAAGATTAAAAAGCTTAGTATAAATATATGTGAATTTATGCACTTATACATAATTACCACTAACTAGATTTATATCCGTGAAAAATATTCATAAATTATATAATATTATTTATTAGTAAATATAAGTAAGATATTTATATAATTTTAACTCTTATTTAAAATTATTTTTAATATTAATTTTTATATATGTAAATTAAAAAAATAAAACTAATTGTTTTTTACGAGTTTAATAATATTTTTTTGTTAGTTTAATAAAATATATTGATTGTCTAACCAAATTAATAACAATGACATATATTGTAATTATTCTAGTAACTTAAACTCATTTATATATTTATTTAAAACTTAATGTGGTGATGATACGTCAACATGACATTTCTGTTAATAACACGTTATGGTGAAGTTATTTTCTTAAAATATTTCTCAAGTAATATAGTATGGATATCAAAAAACTTAATAATATTACTTTATTCTGTATAAAGGGTGTTATTTTAAAGTTTTATTTTTCAACTTAAAAAATACCAATTCATTATAAAAATATTTTATAGTAAGTATTGGAAAAGATACAAACAATTAGATCTATTCCATAAGTACTAAATACCAACACATGGATGGGGTTTATTCATAAACTCAACATCGAATTGAAATTTGAAAATGTTTTTGACATATCTAATTGTTTGCATCTCTTCCAAAAGCAGTTAGGAATTGTTTTTTTTTTAAATATCTTTATTTATTCAATTGTTCTAGAATGTTATTTTTGACATATTCAATGAATTTGATACGTGTTATTTTTCTTTCGAAAAAAATATCGTTTTGTATTTCTAATGCAAAATTTTAGTTTTATTCATATTATTTAATTATATTAATTAAAAAAGAAATATTTATTTAGTGTATTAATAAAAAGTAAAATAGAGTTTTAAATATTTATTGTGTAAAAACTACAAAATACTTTTTGTAAACCGAGAATATAAATGTTTTTATAAAAATCAATTTATACCGATACATTATTTTCCATCCGCTAAATATTGAAAACCCGTAAAAATAATGTATTTATTTATTGATTTAAGCAAATTTTTATTGGCTACATGTAATTAGGTTATGCAAATCTTTTAACCATAATATTTAATTAGGTCATATGACCCTACTTTAAAAACATTAGAATTGGTGTATAATGTTACTAATATAACCTCTATTTAAGTAAATATTAATTAGTAATTAACTCCATTTTTCCATTTTAATTTGTCATCAAATTATATTAAGAAATAAAAAATTTTCCATAGAAAACTAAAAACTATATGATCACATAATAGGGAAAAGAAAATATTTCTTACACGTGCATCATTAGATCACTTTTAATAGTTTGAATAAGTTAGTTTTATCAGAAAAAAGGATAATTTGTTACTAACTTTATTTTTGAAATATTCTAAAGATTTGTTTACTAACATTACAAATCACCACGTGATATTTTATCGTATTTCGTCCTCATTTACATGGTATCAAAAATCACTTCCGAATAGGTAAGTCATTTTTACATTGTTCAAATTCAAACACTTTTAACTTTAGAGTTTTGTCAGAATGAATGATGAAAAAAATAAATACACTTTGATGATATATATATATATGAATTTATTTCCGTCAACTACATGAATTTATACGAATAAATTTATTTTTGTCCATAGTTTTTGGATCTTTCTTTGACTATATAATCTGTTTTTATTCGTAAACTACATAAAATTAATAAATTATTGTAATTACACAAATTTCGATAACGTTTATATTTTAAATTGTTATTAAAATTTGTTTTAATTCAAAATTCTGATTTTAATTTGCATTTATTTCAAAGTTAACAACAGATTTTTTAATTAAAACAAAGTTTAATAGTGATTTAAATTGTAAACGTTATCGAAATTTGTGTAACATCAATAATTTAATAATTTTATGTAGTTTAGGAAAAAAACACAGTTTATATAGTTAAAAAAAAACTTAAAAAATATATATAGAAATAGATTTATTCCAGTTAATCCGTATAGTGCACATAAATAAACCATATATATATATATATATCTAATTTCTTTAAAATTTTCTCATGCACTATCATATTCCCAGAATCGTAGTATTACACAAATAATCAATTAACTTACATACACTATATGTTCTACTAAAAACTATACGTATATCAAACGATTAGCCACAATTTTACATGTTATTTTGAAGCTACGAGCTTTAGAAAATTAACCAAAAAACTATAGAAAATTTTATAGCTATTTTTGTGTATTTAATTTTTATCCGTTGTTATTTTGATTTTTTTACAATTTTTGTGATTGTTTTTATTGCTATACACGTATTTTTTTTTAAATTTGAATAGTCATATTCACCACATGTATCGCAATACCAACATCAACAGTTTTGTTCGTTTGGTTGTCGCATTCAGCTGTGGTTATGGCTGTGTTCAACACTGCGACTGTGACTGCGACATATATTGTTTGTTTGTCTGCCGTTGACGGTTGCGATTGGTGTTGATCGCAGATTTTTAGTCCCACCGCTATTTTCATCGGCGATCGAAAAAATTACGACGTAAGATGCAGCATTTTACTACTATGTCTACTGCAAGTAATTGCGGCAACAAAAGAAATAACAATTTATCGCAGCCTCATCTGTAAAATGTTGCGGCTGATAAACGAATATGACTAACATATTTATGATTTTTAAATTCACTTATGCAACACACCAAGCTGTTGTTTGAAAATAAACACTATTTTGAATGCCTTTTTTAAAAAAAAATTGACACCTAAATACATAAAACGAACTATGTAACAATATATTTGATTAGTGACACAATTACACCATTGTAAATACTTTTAGGCTTTTAATACATAAGAAAACAAAAAGATGTTGTTGATTGTGATTATAGATAAGATAACAACATAATACAACCAAATGGTTATCTCATTTACAGTATATTGACATTTTAATCAAAATTTAGTTTTACTAATCACATTTACGGTATATTGACATCTAACTGCAAGTCTTGGAACATAACACATCTTTAAAATATGAGAAAATTTTAAAAACTATTTATTAAACAAGAAGAGATGAATTGATAGATATTAGTGTAGATTATATCCAAACATGATTTTGAATGACATTAATATTGGATTCATGCCTTTAATGAGAGAGCACTAAAGAAGAGAAATATTATTTAGAAACTTTCTTCTTACGATTAAATATTAATCATATAAGATTGTTTATATTATACCAATTATTTTATTTTAATTTAACATTATAGATTTATCATAATTAATTTATTTTTATTATCATCTTTCTATATATATATATTTAAATATTTGAATCTTCATTATTATATGATCTCCATAATGCATTTCACAAGTTTTATTTTATAATGGGATTTTTACCATATAATACTTAGTGTGAAAAATACATATTTTGTTTAACAAGCTATCTTCAATATTTTGCGCGCGCCAAAGGTGGTATGTGAACTGTTATAGTGGTTGTACCATCTTTACATCCATCATAGAGGTGTGATGTTCGACTACACATTCACTGATGAGAATGTTAAATTTTCGTATGAAAATATTGGATTATTATGTTGATCCGTTGTGGTATAGATGACAAAAAAAAGAGAATATAAAAGAGAGTAGTTTCCACCATAAATAAGGGATAGGAAAAAACATGGAAGATTGGAAAAATTGTCATTTAATAGTCTGTCTAACTTTTGTAACGTCGAACCGATGCATTTCTTTCATCTATTTCCCTAATCGTTATCCACAAATTGAATTGCTAAATTCTGATCGTAAAACCTAGTTAAACAAGCTAAGCATCAAATAACATTGTTATCTAGATCCTCATCTTCAGCACCATCTTCAACTTTGTTTTCTCCATTGATCAATCTCTCCTTAATCATGTTTTAGTGTAAGAATATAGAATTTCTAAATAATGTGGAAATTAGTAAACTAGGATTGAATGCTTTGATATTATGTTAACGAGAAAAACAATATTTGAAAATTTTCTTCTTCATACTATTAAACTTAATGAAACAAAGACATTTATTTTTACAATCTTAGCTCAATTTCAGATAGAGTTATCATAATAAAATTTCCATCAAAATGGGATTCTCGGATTTGATTTGATAATTTATCTTTTATATGACCGATAATATGTAAGATTCGTAAGACACGACCTTACTTGTCAAATGATGTCCAATCGAAATAGAGAGAGAGAGAGAGAGAGAGAGTAGTTAACTCAATTAAGATTACTTGAACTCTAAGAATTATGAGTAGTTATGAATGATGATAACAGAGTAGCACGTAAAAGAAAATAAAAATAAGGAAAAAGAAATAGTATGATGTTGTCGGTCCATAAATCATGGAACTCTCAAAGTCATTTAATCTCTTTAGATCTTGTCCTACAAGCGAACCAAACCCTATTTGGACTTGCCAAGTGTTGATGTCTCATTGATCCACTTCATAGACTAGCTATGTTCCTTCTTAGAGAAGACGTTGACTTTGACTACTGTTGTAGGTGTACGTATATACTACCAAAGTCTTTTTTTGCTTAGGGCAAAAGGACACTACGTTAAACTTTTATACATTATAGGTTATTAATATTTGAAGGTTTTAATTGATAGATTATCAATTATATCGATAAATTAATTTAGGCTAATTGACAAAAACAGTACTATTTTAAATTTTTTTTAAAATATAGTACTTTTAGTTTAAATTTATAAAATAACATAAATTTAATATTAAAACTTATTTTAGTAAGAAAAATTAACTCTAAATTGAAAAAATCAAAATATAATATTTTAATTATATTTATAATTTATTTGTGATAAATATATATTTTTTATAAAATAATTTATGCTATTTTTAAAATTTTATATTTAGAGTGTTAAACTTGGAACAAAAACTTAAAAATGTGCTACTTTTTGGAATTTTATATTTAGAGTGCTAAATTTAGAACAAAAACTTAAAAAATATGCTATTTTATGGTATTATTCATTTATTTAATCAACAAAATTTATCGTGACAAAAAATAATAAAATTTATTAATTTAGGGCAAATTTTTTAAAATAACGTATTTTTAAATTTTTGTTTCAAACTTAACATAATTAATTTAAATTTTTAATAATAACACAAATTTAAAATTAAAATATATTAAAATTATAAAAAGATAAATTTTAAATTAGAAAAAATAAACTTAAATATAATATTTTAAATTTATGTATAAGTTTATTTATAATAAATAAATATTTTCATATGATTATTTACACTATTTTTGCAATTTTAAATTTAAGATTTGAGATTTAGAACCAATTTTTTTTTATAAAAAAGTGCTAGTTTAGATTACTACTCGTTAATTTATAGAGCTATCATTATATCGAATATCAAAATTACTGTATTTACGTAACATAATCAATAATAGTCTTAGGAGTTGGCAATAATGTATTAAACATGTTATGTGCAGGTTTCCCCATGACTTGGAGATTATATGGTTACTCATATAACCATATATATAATCATAGTATATGAACACCTTAATCTAGGATAACAAATAGTCTCTTTGTTTCCAAAAAAATATAATATTACAGAATTTTAATACAAATTAAACATCAATTAATGCAATTACAAACGCAATATTTTTACACTATAAACTTTCCATTATTATAGATCAATAATCATACACGAATTCATATATTCTAAATTAATATTTTTTGAAATTTATAATTTCTTTACATTAACTAATAAAAAATATTTAATCCTATAAATTAATCTTTACATTTGTCTGTTTTATTTTATTCACGGCTCATAGAAAGAGCGGGAATCCACATGACAAATTGAATGAATTCTCAATCTGAATGATGAAACAAACGATCTACTAGGCATAAGAGGTACATATAGCGGACTTTCTCCACTTCATATAGAATTACTAAGCCTTTACTGGCGATGATGAGTCTGCACAAGATGCAAAGATATTGTAGAAGGTATTATACGATTTCTACTGATTTAATCCAATTAATCCAACATCCAAATGGATGACCAGATTTTACAACGGAGATAGAGGAATTTAAGATAATCTGGCATCATTACCATACTTCTTTCTTACCTACCAAGAGCAAGGGACAATAACATATAAACGTACAGACTATCAAAAGAGTCGCGGAAAAAAACTCTATATTTTCTTATATAAGTAATTTAATACCATAATAGTTGAAAATACATCAAGTATGTTGTAACAGGTAAATGATTGTAATGATTATAAACCATTCTTATCTTTCATAATAATCATTAATGATTAGATTCAATGACTTATTTTTTTTAAAATATTCCTATGGCTTTTTGTAAATGTTGAATTAATAGCAAATCTACCATGGATTAATAGCATTAACTAAAACTATTAATTACTAGCATCTAGAGTTTCTGTATGATAATAATATATAACTATAAACGATCAGGATGAATGACATTACGAGTAAAAATAATTTATATACAACATGATTCCATTTATAACACTGAAATATTCGATAAAATTGCATTATTTAGGAGTCAAAATCTAACATTTAATTACTTTACAAAATCTTAATCAACCATTATACCAAGAAAAGTGAGTTCCACACATAAATAAGTTTCTTAGTTTTTGCATTATGAAAAGGAAACCCTAAAGGATAGTCATAAGACTGTATCTAGTGGGATGTGAAGTGGCATTTCGTAGAGTCTCAATACCTTTGATTAAAGGATTAAATGTGAAACGGTAACTGCTTTTCCTTTAGAGATTTGTTTGGTTACTTTCCTGTTTATGGTTTTAAAGATTCAGTGTTTGGTAAGAAACTTAAGAGACTTAGTGTATCTCTCTCGTATTATGTCTATGTAACAAACATAAAGGTTAAAAAAGAAGAAGAAGAAAAAGACAAAGTCTCACACTTTTTAGTGATTTCTCATTTCTTTTTTGACTCATTTTTGAGATCGAAAGATGATAACTTTTGCCTTTATTCTTCTTCCTTCTGCATCGGGATCTTATGGGGTTTTATTGGATTTCTAAAAACATAATAAAAATTTCATTTTTTTTTATAATTCCTGTTTGTTTCTTAAAGTCTATTCCTTTTCCTTTTCAAGTCACCACAATTCACAAACCCTTGATTGAATCAGAGAGAGAGATAGAGAGATTAATTTAAGTTTTGGACCCTGGCACAAGCATCTCTCTTGTTTTGATGGATCCCAAGAACCTGAATCGACATCAAGTACCAAATTTCTTGAACCCATCACAACCACCGCGAAATCAGGGCATGGAAGATGTTTCTGACGACAACAACAAGGACGAGAATCATCATCATCATAATCGCAAATCAGCTGAGATTAAGGATTTCCAGATCGTGGTCGCTTCCGAGAAAGAAGGGAACAACAGTAATAAGAAGCAGCAGAATCAGCAGCTTGGGCCAAAGAGAAGCTCTAACAAAGACAGACACACTAAAGTCGAAGGTAGGGGTCGGAGAATCAGGATGCCTGCTCTCTGTGCGGCTAGGATTTTTCAATTGACTAGAGAATTGGGTCACAAATCGGACGGAGAAACTATCCAGTGGCTGCTTCAACAAGCCGAACCATCGATTATCGCGGCCACCGGTTCAGGAACCATACCGGCCTCTGCTTTAGCCTCAGCTGCAGCCGCAGGTTCTGTCTCTAACCATTCTCTCACTGCTGGTCTAATGATAAGTCATGACCTAGACGGTGGTGGTGGTGGGTCTAGTAGTGGTAGACCAAATTGGGGAATTGGCGGCGGAGAAGGAGGTGGAGCTGCTTCTAGGTCAAATTTACCAACTGGGTTGTGGCCAAATGTAGCTGGGTTTGGAGCTGGTGTGCAAACCACAGGGCTAATGAATGAAGGAGCTGGTTACAGAATTGGGTTTCCTGGGTTTGATTTTCCTGGTGTTTCCAACATTGGAGCTATGAGCTTTGCTTCCATATTGGGTGCTAGTGGTAGTAACAATCAGATGCCTGGACTTGAGTTAGGGTTGTCTCAAGAAGGGAATGTTGGGGTTTTGAATCCACAGTCTTTTACACAGATTTATCAACAGATGGGTCAGGCTCAGGCTCAGGCTCAAGCTCAAGGTAGGGTTCTTCACCATACTCATCATCATAACCCATCACATGAAGATCATCAACAAGAGAGTGGTGACAAAGATGATTCTCAAGGCTCAGGGCGTTAAGTTCACCTTTTTATAAGCATTGATTTTCTCTTCTTGATTTGAAAAGCTTTTGGCTTTTGTTCTTTGATAATATTGTTGTAATTGTACAACTAGCATGGAGAAGAAAAAAAGAAGAAAAAAAAAAGGTTAATACTGAGTGAGAGTGATAATCTATGCTTATTTCAAACCTCTGCAAAACAACAGGTTAGCTGATTCAGTTTTGATACTTCAGAGGATGATCCAAGATAGACCGAAATCTTCAATCCTTTTTATGAGTGTTTGTTACAGTTTTTTTTGGCAGTTGTTGTTTGAAACTTGCAGGTGGAGTTTGTTAATAGACACAGCCAGAGATTTTTTGTTCCTATTTTTGAAGTTTTGGAGTCCTTAAAGTTTGATCCAGAGAGGCTTGTGTTTACTTATTATGTGTGTTGTTGTCCATTGCTTTCTCTTTTTGAATATCAAGAAACCTTTCATATAGAGTTTCTTTTACAATGATGGAAGAAACTATTATAGTTTCTTTTGCATTCTTCTGCAGAATTTCTGAGAACTCTCTTTCTCTTTCGCTCCATCTCTCTAAATCAGCAAAAACTCAGTCTCAGTCTGAGAGTATCGGTAAGTAAATACTTTGCTGCATATTCTTATTCAGTAGTTTCAGTGAAGTTCACTATGATCTTTAAAGTTCTGTTCTTTTAATACTAATCTGCATTCATGATTGACATTTATGGAATTGGTTTGCTGCACAAATGCTAATATACATGTGGTGCTTTTCTGGGATGAACAGTCTATGTTGTCCGTAAGAAACAACTTATATGTTCTAACAACATTCACAATCTATGTTAAATCCAATTTTTGATATTTGGCTTATGACATCTTCCATGCTAAGTTTTACTTAACTTTTTTTTTTAAAGTTTGAGTTGTTTGAGTTTCTATCCATATTAACAAAAGTTTATTCCTTTTACCTTTCCAATTATATGAGATAAAATCTAAGGCAAATTTTGTTCCTTATAATCTTTCCATGTCAACTAGAATTGATCAATTTAAATTTGAATGTTATTATAAGGAAACGTTTGATTGTAAAATCGCAAAAACCATATATCAAAAATTGCGATTAAAACAATGTTTGAACGGATAAAAACAATGGAAAACCGATGAAGTAAAAGACGAATATGCAAATATGAGATTTGGTTTCTTATTTCACAAAAGATTGCTTTCTCTTTAACTCTATGTCTCTTATCCATATAGGAAGTTTTCCTAAACGAGTCTCACATATACCCGAGTACATGTTCTTTGTCGCTAAGGGCATTTCCGAAGCGTTGGGTATTTCGTGACATTTCGGATTGGCTGTTAATTAATTTAATTTTCTGTAGTGCAAGAGTTTAATAAGATTATAAATCACATAATATAATCGCGTAAAAAACTATAATTACAATATCCAATTATAGAATGTACATACATAAAGTTTTACAATTTACTTTCAACACTTACATTTATTTACTTTCAACACTTACATTTATTCACTTTCAACACTTACATTTTAGAGAAGAAAAAATTAAGAGATTGTTGAACTCTTTGTTAACAGTTTAATAGTTTAAAAACTTTTCATCAATTTTAACAGTTTTGGATCAAAATATGAGTAAGATAATGCGGACTCATTAGAAATGGACATAAATTGAATATCTAAATTTTTTTAATATATTAATTGATAAATATTTTAACAAAAAAATTTTAATTTTACGTGTGATTTACAAATATTCCAGGCTGACATATCACAATATAAAAGCATTTTTAAGAAAATTTACATAATACATAATTTACTATATTATTTACGAAAATGACATTAGACAATTAGTTAACAGTATATCATATATATAAATCCTTAATATTTTGATATAAAAGACAAATATAATATAAAATAAAAATATTAATTTTTTTAAAAAATTAGCCAGATAAAATATAAGACAAAAGTTTATCTAAATTGAATATTTATCACATTTATAATTTTTTATCTATTTAATAATATTGTCTATCTAAAATATAAAAAAATTAAATTCGTTTGTATAATCCGATTTCATTGTATATTTCATATGTATAATCAATATTAAAACATTTAAATTTTTTATTTTAAATAAAAATAAATTATGTATGTATATAATTTATATTTACTAATAAATAATTAATTATAATGTATAAATATTTTTTCCGTGCAAAGACGTGTGTCTAAATCTAGTTAATAAATTTGTTGAATATACGTGAACTTTTGAGAAATTAGCAATCTAACATAATAATGAAGTTTGACACTGTACAAAAACGTTTAACCCCATTCTAACCCTATTAACCTACTACACCTATAAAATTTCTCCTATTATACTGCGAGAAATTGTGTCATAAGTTTCACTTCCATATTTCTTTCTCACTTTTCTTTCTCAGTTTTCTTTCCATTCGTCCTCCTCATCACGCTATTGTTTCCTGGAAATCGTCCCAAGCTTCAGTTTCATATTTGTTTTTCATATTTCTTAGAAGCTCAAAATCTTAGAGATTCCTCTATACCACATTTTCGCTGCTAAATCATCCCTTACATTTTCAAGAAGTACTGTTCACGTGTACAGTTAGGATTTTGGCCAACGAAGAAGGTAAACAGTACTTTCCGGAGTTGCAGTTGCAGAAAATACTGTTTACGTGAACAATGTTTATGTATACGCAACGAAAAAGGTACACCTTTTTTGCCAAATTTTTTTTTCCAGATTTTCAAACGATCCTTGAAGGAAGCAAAAAAATGCCATGCGGTTCATCTTCTCAATCGGTTCATTTTTCTTTAATTTTCTAGAAAGTTTCATTTTCTTCTTTCTTTCTCCTCTATTTTAGAAACTCTAAAAAAATTTTATTTCACAATTCCTAGTTTTTTCTTATAACTTCTCATTTAAAGTTGCAGAAACCATTGTTCACGTGAACAATAAGGATATACAAACAACGAAGAAAATAAACAATATTTCACTAATTTATAAAAAACACGACTTTCCCAAGATTTTTGCACCGATATCTACTATGTTAGCATGTTAATTACAGTTTTAGCTCCTTAGGAAACCATAATTACGAGAAAAGAAGATAATTATACTGTTAACGCAACACATTGTTATTTTCTATTAAACGATTTATTACTCTACTAACTGAAATATTTAACTATATTGTTCTCACTAGCTTGTTGTTTATTGCATTATTTCGGAAGATAGGTACAACAATCAACAAAGATGAATTGGTTAAACCTCACTCCCACCGTTATCAAAATAGTCACCTATACCATATAATAACATAATTAGTACGCAATAATTGTAGTACATGAATAACAAATATGTTATCGGAGATTTATTTGAATAAAACTTTCATTACAAAGATAACAATTATTTTATCGGTAATTCATTTGAATAATAATTTTATTACACGTGTAACAATGATTTATCAGTAATTCATTTGAATAACACTTTCATATTTAATAAATAAAAATATTATTAGACGAGTAATAATTATGTTATCGATTATTCATTATGTGAAAAACACTGTTCCGAAATATTCTTTTTACGATATTAAATGACACAAATATTAAAGTATGAAATCATTAATGGTGTCCTTTAAAATACATCAATATCCAAAATGTATTTAATGTGTCTCTAGGCGTTAAACGAATATATACTCGGTTAAATTTACAAATAACATATACATAAATCTCTCTATATATATTTATATATATAGATAAAATCCAAAAGTAGCATATTGATGTTCAAAGAGTGTTAATTATTTAATATTTTAATTATTTACGGTTAACAAAATTATTAAACGGTAACAATAAAATTAGAGTTAACAGAGGTTAAAATATGTTTTGGTTGTCCAAAGGCCTTTTTAGGTTCTCTAGCGCAGTTGAACTCCCACCAACTATAAAATTACCCCGTTTAAAAACTTGTACCTCTCGACGTAATACAAACTCACTGTTACGCATAATATTATATCTTTAGTCTGAATCTTAATAGCCATAAAATTTGTCACATCCTTGTCTGATGTGATGTCTATGGGTGAGTTTCGTGATAGATTTCCGGGAGTCAACCATTCTGGATATTGGTATGTTAACGCAACTGGTTTGTGGCTATCGAGGTCGTACCGGTTTCTCACCATCCCAACGAGTGATATGTATGTTTGATTTTCTTGGAGCTTTACACCGTATGTCATTGTTCCTGCTTCGCTTGTGAAAATCCAAACTTCTCGTTCACCTCTATTCCAAACACTTCTTCCAAGATTTGCTAAGCGAACCATTGTGAAAAAATTGTTGAGGCTGGAAAATACTCACATGGTTGTTAAGGTAGTTAGTACACCGATAAGTTTTCAACAAATCAGAAAAGCAAAAAATGAACATTCAAAGAAAGAGTTCAGGTGAACCCATTTATTAGTTTTAAACACATTCTCTATTCGTTTGTAGTTTTATGTTTTTAATATCAGTATTTCAAACCCATATGAAAGCATTTTAATGGTGGACTACACTAATGTTTGGCCATAAACATGGAAAAATACATATTTAATATTTTTTACCTTTCCAGTTTTCAACTTACCGGTCAGATCTCGTGCACCCTTTTGCAATTTAAGAGAAGGCTTGATATTCTTCTTGCTTTCAAACCCTGCTTTCAAACCCTGTAAAGTTACGGTGTTTTTAATTAGGTCATATTCTATTGTTTAATTTTCTGACGTTAAATGTATATATACATGGTTAACTTTACAAATAACATATACATACATATATATGTATATATTATATGTGCAGACGAAATCCGGTAAAAAATATGGGAAGATACACGTAATATTGAACAATGACCTGTGTTCACAGTATGTCACTGTTGATGTCAAAAAGTGTTGCTGTGACTGAAGAGTTTTTCGGAAATTTTCCTCTCCCGCGCTACAGAAAAATAAATTATTTAAATATCATGTATAGATCGCAAATTTTGCGAAAGTTTTATGTCATCTAGCCAATTATTTCTTTATAAATATTTGGGAACTGATTGGTTTGGACAGTTACTTTAGATTTTTAGGTTGTTACGGAGACTATAACATTTTTTAAAACTTGGTTGTGACTTCGTTTTTAGAAACTAGTGATCAATTATGGACTTTAAACATATAACTGAACTTAGACCTAAATTTTTAAATATTTTTTATTTATCATTAGATGATAATAATGTTAAATTACTTACATATTTATTTCTATTTAGTATTATTTTATAAGCTATGTCTTTTAGTTCACAATATAAATGATTTTGGTTCGAACTTATGAATTATTAAACCATAAAATATTCTAATTCATGGATAAATATCAAGTTATTCGGTTTTGTTCGATTTGAATTTTTGTTTCCAAATAATAGATTGCATTTAGAGTTAAATTGTAATTTAACTCACTTAAAATAATCTTTGGATTTAGATAAAATTTTGTTTTGAGAAAATACGATATTTACAATTTTCAATATATTTAAATATATATATTTTTATTTAATTATTATATTATTTTTAATTAATTTGACTAATTTGGTTTAAATTTATAAAATTCGGGTTTGGTTCAGATTTAAGATAATTTGGTATACAACTTTATATTCTTTTTGATTTATTAAGAGTTAGTCCTTGATAATTTTGTTCACCCTTGCTTAATGGACGCCGATATTATACCACACAAACTTATGTTGCTCACGTTTTTTTCACCTAAATTTTGGACTTCTCTATTATACTACACACACTAACTGATCACACTTTAATTTTACTCGAATTTTGTAATTGTTTCTAAAATTTCACAAATCGTGATTTTACTGTGAAATTGCATTTAATACATAATAATCACATTTAATACATTACGATTACATTAATCGAAAACTAACCCAAATAATAATAAATCAATATTACATCAACCGAACACTTAACACATTGTTATTTAGGTCGGTTTTTAATTGATATAATTACAATGTGTTAAATATAATTACCATGTATTAATCACAATTTTACAATAAAATCACAATTTGTAAAATTTTATAAACATTTACAAAGTTCGTATAAAATTTATAAAATTAGGATGCGATTAGTTAATTTGTGTAGTATAATAAAAACTGTAAAATTCAGATAAAAAACCGTGAACAACATAATGTGTGGTATAATAGTGGTGTCACTACGTAATTTATCATCATCTGAGTCAATTGGACCATAAACAGATGCTGTTTTGTATTGAGCATAGGAACTACGTGACGTTTTACGTATAGAAACGACACATGTTCATATAGAGAACCGAGGAAACAGTAAGAGTTATTTTGTTGAAGAGCAATTCGTTTTTCGATCGCGACCAGAGAACGGCCAAAGCAAAGCGGACAAAGTATAGAACAGTGATTATTTGCTTCGATTCGAAGAGAAGTTTTATATTGTCTTTTTCTGAGATCGCAGAGATCTGATTCATGTAATTGGATAAAAATCTGGGATTTCTATTGCGAACTTATTAAATCGGAGAAGATGGACAACAAAAATGTCGTCGTTTGCGACAACGGCACTGGCGTACTCTTCTTCTCTTTCTCTCTTCATTTTCAATCTTTTTGTGTTCATGTGTCTGGCTCCGATCCTTAGATTTCATGAGCTTTATATTTGAATTTGGTCAAGCATTCCATTTTCTTGCTGAATTTTGTTAAACAACCCACTTTTTCCTTATTTGGGATATGTCTGAAAGTTGCAAAATTTTGAACATTTCATGTCTTGAGAGTGTGTGTGATCACGTTTTTATTTGCAATCTAAGCTAATCCATGAAATTTCATAATGGGTTTGCATGATGTGTTTTGTTTAGGAATTTTGCTTGAAAACCTGTTTTTGAGTCTGTAATGTCATATTTTCTTTCTGGAAATTTTCAGTATGTAAAATGTGGATTTGCTGGAGAAAATTTCCCAACATCTGTTTTCCCTTGTGTCGTGGGAAGGCCGTTGCTTCGATATGAAGAATCACTCATGGAACAGCAAGTGAAGGTTGTATATATGTGGCCTTTCCTCTTACAAGACTTAGACAAACAAAATCAGAACTTCAATTTCATAACATTTGATATGCATAATTCGACTTCATATACTTTAGGATATAGTTGTGGGGGAGACTTGCGCTGAGCTCCGGCATCAATTGGATATAAACTATCCTGTACACAACGGTATTGTGCAGAATTGGGATGATATGGAGCATGTTTGGAATCACGCTTTCTACAACGAGTTAAAAGTAAATTCCATCTCCTTGCAATTTTGGTTTTCCTCATTTTTTCTTGACTAACTCTTTTGTTATTAACAGATCAATCCATCAGATTGTAAGATATTGCTCACAGATCCCCCTCTTAATCCGGCGAAGAATCGTGAAAAAATGGTATGGAATTGTCAAGTCTTGGTGGCCGAGTGCTTTCGTGATGGTTGTTGGAGTAGTAACTGATTTATGTTATGAAACAGATTGAGACAATGTTTGAGAAATACAATTTCGCTGGCGTTTTCATTCAAATCCAAGCCGTTTTGACTCTGTATGCTCAAGGTGCTTATGGAGATTATTGAAGGTTTCGATGTTCTTTTGTGTGTTTACATAGTCACCTGGATGATTCACATGCAGTTCTTTTATATTATTCTTTTTATGTTGAACTCTTGATTTCAGGTTTGCTAACTGGTTTGGTTATTGATTCTGGTGATGGTGTTACTCATGTGGTAAGCCACAGAAATCTGTAATTTTCAGATCGAATTTTTTGCTTCTAGAGCACTTAACCATTTTCGCCCCACATCTTAGGTTCCGGTGGTTGATGGCTATTCATTTCCTCATCTTACCAAAAGAATGAACGTAGCTGGTAGACACATAACAGCCTATCTCGTTGAGCTCCTTTCTCGACGAGGGTGAGAAATCCCTTCGTAAATACAAATGTTGAAGTTTGATTAACATTTTGATGATATTTGAGATGTTATATCTTAGAGAAACCTGATAAATAATTGTGTTCACAGATATGCGATGAATAAAACGGCCGACTTTGAGACGGTTAAGGAAATCAAAGAGAAGCTCTGCTATATAGGGCACGCGAAGCCTTTCTTCACAGTTTTCCTCTATTTTCTGATACTGATGCATACAAGAGTAAGAAATAAAAGCAATTTGTTGTCTTTTTTTTTGTAGTTATGATTACAAGAGAGAGTATCAGCTTGGGCTTGAGACAACCATCCTTGTTAAGAATTATACTGTAAGATCTTTATCGTGAATT
This sequence comes from Pugionium cornutum, assembly GCA_018901935.1. NCBI lineage: Eukaryota > Viridiplantae > Streptophyta > Magnoliopsida > Brassicales > Brassicaceae > Pugionium > Pugionium cornutum. The sequence goes on from CM032163.1 coordinate 37,439,551, forward strand.
CCCTCTTCTTTTAGTTTTTGGTATGAACCTGTCTGGAGTGGAAATTTTCAACATTTCCAGGGAAAATAAAGGCAATAATCTAAAGTCATGATTGATCAGAACCAAATAGATAGCAAATTCGTAGCGAACTTGAATCCTTTGAGGTAGTTTCATATTTTGGCCATTACAGCCTAAAAAATAATATGTTGTGTTTTTGTACTGTGGCCAGCTTCCAGATGGAAGGGTCATCAAAGTAGGCACTGAAAGATTCCAAGCACCTGAAGCGCTTTTTACACCGGTAAATCTTATGTGCATCCTTTGCTGATTCTCTTTCTAAATATTTCTAATCCTCCCAGAATCTTGAGGCTGACACAGAACAAAATCTCTCATCTTTTTTTTTCCAGGAACTCATTGATGTTGAAGGTGATGGAATGGCAGACATGGTTTTCCGCTGTATTCAAGAAATGGATATTGATAACCGTATGATGGTAAATTTGCCTCTCATGCTTACTCCTTATTTCAAAGGGAAGTTTCAAAACTTACGTTTTCACAAACGCATTGTTCTTATTTTCACAGCTCTATCAACACATAGTTTTAAGCGGAGGAAGCACCATGTATCCAGGATTACCTAGCCGGTTGGTCCCTTTTTCTGCAGTTTATACTCCAACAAGAAACTCAACGATTCATGTTTAATGCGTTCTGTTTGTTTCAGTCTTGAGAAGGAAATACAGGATCGGTATCTTGATACAGTTCTAAAAGGAAACAAAGATGGCTTGAAGGTAAAGGTCACAAGAATTTTATGATCATTGTCATTGTTCTCGGTGTTAAACATTCCATTTCGGTTTTCTTTATGAATCAGAAACTCAGATTGCGAATCGAAGATCCACCAAGAAGGAAACACATGGTATACCTTGGAGGCGCTGTTCTTGCAGGAATTATGAAGGTAAAAAGAAAAAGATCATTACTTTTGCTTTCGTGAAACCCTGAAAGGTTTTAGTCTGTGAAGTAATTGTTTAAAGAGAAACTTGGATTCATTGAATAGTTTGTGTTGCAGGATGCACCAGAGTTTTGGATCAATAGAGAAGACTATTTGGAAGAAGGAATCAGTTGTTTAAATAAGATGGGCCAAGCTTGAAAATCAAAACTGAAGGTTGTGCCTTTTTTTAATAGCATTCACCAAAATTTCAGGATATTTTTGTTGCATTTGTGAAAATTATCCAAAATATACAATTCGAGTTAATTGTATGAGAATTAGTACATTCGGATAATTTCATTTGTTCAATAATGTCATCATTTCTGTTTACGAATTAGTCGAATTATTTCAAAAGCACAAACTGTCGGATATCCCCACTACATATAAATTTTTTTGGGCTACGATGAACGTCTGCACAAGCTGCTACAACGCAGGCTTCTGTGACAGGTTTTTCACCGATTCAATGGATTTAATCAACCTAATATTAGAATTAGAACGGTGGTCAAGATTTATAACAAAAATAGAGGAGTTTGAAACGTTGCGATAATATTTCTCGGGGTTCTCACTTAGCCATCAGGCAAGAGATAGCAATTCTCAGGCGGATGCACTAGCAAAGCACACAAAGAACAGAAACTCCATATTCTCGTATATTACCACTTCGATATCACACTGGTTTGATGATACACTACGTATCTTCTAATCAGTAAATATTGTTATGTTATTAAACCGTGACAACAAAAAAATTACTCGAATTATTTAGAGCTTGATGTATTTAGAGTTTAAATTTATAAAAATAACACAAATTTAATATTAAATATTTATAAACTTATTTTTAATAAAAAATAAATTTTAAATATAATATTTTAATTATATGGTAAATATGTATTTTCAAAAAATAATATATTATTTTTGATATTTTAAGTTTAGAATGTTAAAATTAGAATAATTTAAAAAAATAATAATTTATATTATTTTAATAATATTTTTAAAATAAAATTTCTATAATTATAAAATTTTGACTTTTTGTTTATACCATATGTTCATAGTTATACGGTGAAATAATGATTTTATTGACTGTGGTTGCAGTCGATATATGTTGTTCGTTTGTTTGTTGTTAATGGTTGTAGTTACGGTTGATATCAAATTTTCAATAGCATCTTTATTTTACTCTGGTATCAAAAAAATTGAAACATATAACGAAACGTTTGACTGTTGTGATTATATAATTACGCTAGATTAACAAACAATAATTTACCGCAATTATAAACTACAATTTTTTAGAGCGGACAAACAAGGATGAGTAATACATAATTGTTTATCCTCTCAATTGTTTTTCACAGTAATAGTTTAAAAAGAAATTCGACGGAACCAGAAATATTAAACTGTCTTCATATAATAACTAAAGGTCGAGAGAACAGACGAGAGACATATCTCTAAGTAGAAGCAAAGCAACAGAATCAGTAACACTGAAAGATAATCTGTAGAGTTTAAAATCTTTCTTATTTCTTGCCACACAAGGCAAGATTCCTCTTGAACGGCCTGAAATTCAAAGCACTGAATCCATACATACATGTATTATATCGTTTAGACTTAAACACGACTGTATCCGTCGTTGTTCTATAACCAGGAACATTGCAAGAAGAATCCGACAACCTTTTTCTTCCGACCAAACTCGCTTGACAAGAAGTCGCAAAACTGTCCACGTCAACACAATCTAGAGAAGTTATGGCTAACTTGTACAGTCCGAATTCGTTAGTGGTTCGGTTCGCAGAGAATGTTATCATCTCGTTTGTTCTTGACGAAGCTGCTTTGAATCTGCAGATTATTCTCACTTCCACACCTGTATCAAGAAACGTTAGACACAGTTTTTGATGAGAATTTAAAGCGATCTTTTTCTTAAATTACCGGACATGAAGTAACTGTGTCTGGAAAAACTGTTGTTAGAACAAACATCGCAGTAAACAAAACCCATTACAGTGGTTTCTGCATTTGGTTTGGTTGAAGAATGTTTTGGAGATAAAGAGTTTACTAACATAAGTTTCAGAAGAGTAAACAAACACATTATCAGTTTCTTCTTCATCTTAAACACAAGAATGGGAGAATGTGTTTGTCTGGTGAAAGAAGAAACAAAGAGAACTGGTTTCAGACAAGAAGAGATGAGAACAACTCCATTGAAATAGCTTCAATGTGGCTTTTTATAAACAGAGATTTATAGTGACGTGTCTTTTAGCAGTAATGTTGAAGAAAGTGATGGGAGTGGAACAAAGAGAGGTGCATTTGGTGTGAAGATTATAAATGAGAGGAGAAGAATAGAACTGAAGTAACAAAAACAGAGAAGATAATGGAGAGACACTGAGTGAAAGTGAAGGTTATTAATGGGAGAATTAAGTGGACGATAGTGAAGTGACAGTGAGAAGTTAGGTAAGATGATATTTATTGAGATCTCATGCTCTTTGTTTCTTTTGAAGTACTGTATCTAAATTCCAAAAGAAATGGCTATCTGGAAAGTGGAAAGTGAAGGGAGAGATAATATCACTTGTGTCTTCTGTATGGACCATATAAAATCAAAAACTCAAAACTGTAACGCAAGAACCAACAATGTCGTATTTTCGACAGTTAGTTCCGGTTTATTACCGGTAGTAATGGACCGGATATGGACCGGATATTACTAAGATGAGCATAACCATACAAGATATGCTAGAGTTCTTGGAAAGGGAACAACAAAACTCATTATATGATTCTTATCTTTATAAAAGATGCTACAAAGTAGAGTTTGCACCACAGAGGAAGAGAAACAAGACCAGCTTTATAACACCATGAATGATGAAGTTTTTCTTTGAAATTCTTATGAATCGAATATGAAGGCAGTGCGAAATTGGTAAGCTATGTGTTTTCAAGCAAAAACCACAGAGAAGACAACTGATTTGAGACTTGTTGTTCTCACATTATGGTACATGAGCAAAAGCTTCTTTGTGTGGCTTCTTCTTCTTCTTCGATTTTTTTAGCTGCAACAGAAGAGAAGAAATCAAACAATGGTATTAGGAATCTTGTTTTGTTCATTTTTTCAAGAAGAAGATAAAAAAAATCAGTCACAAGAACAAGACCTGGTCTTGCTTTTGTTGGAGATGGTTGCACGACAACATGCATTGTAATGACGAATTTAGGGAGATCATCAAATGGAACTTTACATTGTGCTACAGTTTTACCATTCTCCAAAATCCTACCAGCATATATCAACTTGATGTCACTAGCTGATTTGGGAACAATCTTCTTGTCTAAACACAACATTCAAAACACGGCACATTCGGTTAGTCAATAAGATACAAACAACAGGAACAAAATGTGAATGACTCAACACATAATCATCCAACTGTCTCTTAAGAGTTTTGTAGTATAAGACGAGTGATTAGTAATACAATAGACTGATGTCTGATTTTTTGTCTATGAAGCCATAAGTGAAGAAGCTGTTAAAACAGCAATCAAACCATTTAAGAAACTGAAAGAAAAATGGATGAAGCAAACAAAGAAAACATACTAAAAGACCAAAATCTAAAGAGCACTTATATGGCATTTCTTCTCAGAGATTATAAGCAAGAAACAAAACTAAAAGCTCTGCTCATTGCTCTCACCTTTAGACCATTCAGAGAAGATTCTCTCCTTGAGCATTGCAACTGTAGCCGTTGGAGAGTATCGAAATGGGCCAACATCTGAACCGTCATATAGCCTGAATTTAAGTTCTATCAAATCTTCCTCCGGCATTTGATTTTTTCTTTCCCCTAAACTCTCTCAAGATCTTAGCAGAACGAATTCACCCAAATGAGACCCCAAAATTATCTTCTTCCTTTCCTGTAATAATTAATCATGAAAAACTCATTTAATCAAGAACTTGGAACAAAGAAGAAACAAGTTTATCAAACTACAAGGATGCGTAAATCAGAGTCCAATAACGACAAGAATATTCCCCAAAAAATCAAAACTTGGAAATCATCTCAGCGAGCTTAGGTCCTAAACCTTCAGAGAAAATTAAAACACAACACACAAATGTTTCGAAAGATCAAGGATAATTAGACACAAGAACTCCATAAATCAGTACCAATTGGGACGAATTGTACAGTTAATTAGACACAAGAACTCCATAAACAAGAAATGTTTCGAAAGATAAAGGATTAAGGAAGAGAATGGGATACGAAACCTTAGAGAGAAAGTTGATCAAAATTTTCTGGGGTTTGCTAGGGTTTACGTCTTGGAGACTGAGATAATCGAGAAATAGGATAAAAAAACCCTTTAAGGGTAATAACCTTTTTGCTTAAAAAAGTCTTAGCTTTTGCTCTCTCCTTCTCCCAGATTTTTCTGATATTTCTTCCTTAGAATTGCCGCGTCACAGGAAATCCCTGACGAGTAGAAGAAGATAAAGACAAGAGAAATGGGAAAAATATGATTTTTTATCAGTCAAATAAAGAAAACCTTGTCGGAGTTTTGACCAAACTTATAGAAGAACGAACTTGGTCCAATCTGGCTTACCTTTTGAAGTCGTCTCCATGTAAAATTGACGGAGTCTTCTAATTTGAAAGAAGAAAAGAAAATTGAAACTCACAGTAAAATATAAATTTCAGAGCAAAGGAAGGTTTTTTAAGAAAAGTTTACAGACATGAAGACGGTATGTGCAGAAGCATTTAATGTCAAGTAAGCATAATTAGAAAGCCAACAAAGCACATTTTCGAGAAGATAAAATGCAAAAAACTATAACAGTTATAAAACAAAAGAGCAAGCTTTTTGCAACCATACAAACAGATTTACTCTACTGTCGCCTGTCAGGTAGCTGGTTTGATAGACACTGATAAGTTAATGCCATAGAACCCATCTTGTCCCTGAAACTTCTGGTATGAATTAACGGATGGTGCAGAGGCTGTAGGTAGTGGAGCAAGCCCAGGAACCCAACAACCTTTGGTTGCAGAAGTGGCTACGGTGTAGTTGAATGGTGTGTGGTTTACAGGACCAGGAGGCTGTAAAGGCTGCAAGCCCTGAGGGTTGAAGCTGCAACGGTAGTGAGAAGTGGTGGTGGCTGCGGAAGTTGTTGCAGCGGTCTGTTGGTGTGGTTGGAGATAGGACTGCTCATGGTATAACCTGAAGATGGTTACGGACTTGCTCTAGCTTGACTTCCTGGGCAGCTAAAAATAAACACAAGGTGAGTTTTTTGGCCGGAGCAATCAAAGGTGAATTTTCAAAGCAATTGCATAAATGGGAACTTGTTCTTATAAGGCCTCTCTCAAACGAGAGACGAGACTGGTTCTGCATGTCTCCATTGCCCCTAGTTGTTCGATGCAGTCTCTCATTATGTTATGTTGTCCTTGCACCTCCTTTACCCCACCGCAGGGCCAGGGGTGTGTCCTGTTTAAAGCAATACCCAAGAAGTAAGATAGTGAAAAGAACTTCATGTGATGGATGCTTGAACAAAAATTGAATTTTCTCTATCCTAAAAGTAAAGAATTGTAGTAAAATTTCTAGTAAAACTTTCAATAGGTGTAGACTTCTCTTTATATATCCAAAAGCAATTAATATAAAGACAAATACTAACAATCATAACTGTATTAAACTTTATTTGGGACCCAAAATTAACCAAAGTGTATCGCACTGGTTGGGGATTGGAGACTTATAAATTAGTGGATTCTCTTCATAACAATGGGAGTAAGTTCTCGTCATTACAAAACTGATGCAAACATAGGCTGTATAGTCTTATCAAATAGTAAGAGATGATCACATAATGGTGGCCTTTATTGACAAGAAACCCATATGTAACCAATGGTTGAATAAAAAAAACTCTGGCTTACAAGCTTAAGCGCAACGACCATCCCGTTTCTGGCTCCATTCAGGCTGTTCCCAGAAATTCTTCTTTGAGAATTAGTCCACGGGATGCAATATATCATTCGCGAGGTACAAGTATGCCAATCATTGCTCACGAGGGGCACAGTGAAACTGTCTACCCCATGTTTCTACAATATGTTTTGCATTGTTCATGTTAGAGATACACCAATGTAATAAAGCTGGGTATTGTTAAGAATACATACAGCTGGATAGGCGGATAGTATAGTTGTGGGAGTTCAGAACTCCATATCTATGGTCCACAATAGCATCTCATACACCAAATAAAAGAAACTCAAAATGGTATAACCTTCATCTCCAATAAATATTTAGAGGAAATTATGGATGCTATACTCTGATCGGCTGAGGTAACTATAGTGGTCGAAAAAGACATAACGGTGCTTTCTTTTTACGGCTCACGATCTATTTTCCCTTATAACTATCATATAAAACCAAATATCCTTAGAATTAATGTCACGATTTATATATACACGCTGTAAAAGTTAAAACATATTTTTTTATCAATTAAAAGTTAAAAACATATTTTTCTATTTATTGAAAGTTCGAAATCTAATTAGACATAAACGTGGTTTCATTTGTAAATCAAGTAACTCATCTGCTCAGGAGAATTTGGTTTCGAACTTTCAATTGAGGAAAAAATATGTTTTCCACTACTATACCGTGAATATACAAACCGTGACAATAGTTTTAATGGTATTTAGTACTATACGATAGTTTAGAGAGGAAAATAGATTGACTTGGATACTGATTCTTTGTAGTTTTTTTCCTAAGCACCAATATAACTAGAGAAATTAATATCTAGATATCTAGATAGACGAGAAACAGATATACAGAAAAATCATGACACAACAAGAAGGATACTCTCTATGCTTGCTTGAAAATTGTTGAGCTTGGCAAGCTTCTCAACTAATAATTGAGCGTTGAACGAACTACCCATATTTTAAACTAAAAACCTCCACCACCTCAAAAACTAGTCCGTCTTCATAAGTCTAGACAGAATCAAAGAAGGAAAAAGTAAGAAACCACAGATTCACTACTTACCATATATATATAGAAGCAACGGAACTGAAAGTAGAAAAAGGGTTAGCTTTTGAAAATATTTATACACGAAAGAAAGAAAAGAACAAATGAGAGACAACACTATTCTTTGATTAAAAAATTTTGAAAAAAAATTCATGCTTTCCAGTAAGCATAAACTGGCAGCAATATACAGACTTAAGCGAGAACTAAGACATTAGGACAAGGATGTGCATAATCAGAAGCAGAAACTGGCTTTTAAGACATCAAAGTATTAGGAAACATGTGTATACAATTCAAAACCAATTGACATTGAGTGAAGTGGCCAGTGTATTTTATATAAGAAATGTCTCAACTTTCAATATATGGCATTTCACATTCTAATAGATCTTCACGATACGTGGGCGGGACATTCACCAACATCTCGAACATAGCACGATAATACGGAGCACTTACAATATGGGAACCCGTTTTTGTGAAAAATCGTATGTCGGGCAAACCTTAGTTTTGATACTATATTAGGAAACATAAACATTCAATTCAAAATCAATCTAATAGTCCATACACCTTATATATTAGATATTAGTGTAGAGATCTCTCTTTCCGCATCCAATTCAAAACCAATGGAATGATTCATACATCTTATATTTTAGTGTAAAAATATCCCAAATTCTGATGTGGGATATTTCACATTCTAATACAGGTCTAAATCCTAATATACCACATGAAAAAAGGGACCAATTTTCATTAGAAAGCAACGAAAACAAGCACGAGGGACGAATGAATAAGGAATTACAAATCAGAAGTACGACGAGGAGGAGATTGTTGCGATGAAGCTCGAGCTAAGCTTAACGGGCAAACGACGAAATCTCCAGATGAAGTCTCTAACAACTACCGGAGATGTTGAACAGTTGGGAAAGCTTGGAAACAATCTTCCCCTGCGTAAATGTGGAAGACCAGCGTGTGATATTTCTTATTTCTTTATGGGCTTAGATCTCACTATTGAGCCCAACTCCGTATCCCGAAAACGACGACGTATGTAATGGGCTTTATTAGCTATATAAAGAAGCTAAGTGTAGTATGCAACGACGCCGCCGAAGTAGTTTAAAGACCCGATATGTATGCGTGGTAAAACGACGCCGTGTCTATAGCTCATTCTAGGCTCTAGTCCATACATGAGTCCGATGGGCTTTTTATAAGCTATAAATAGGCCCAGTGCCTCGTTTAAAGTAATTTAACGGCCACCGACACGAACGATTTGAAAACGACGACGTGTGATCGCATCCAAAGCTCTGATAATGAAACTGGAACACAGCTTGAGTTTTTTTGTCCGACGGAGAAAGTGAGAAACGATGAGGAAGAGATGAAGCGCGGTGGAATCAGACGGAAGCGATTGTTCCGGAGGACGATTCTCTTGGTATCGACGATTTTCTTTATTGGTTTCGGTTTGCTGTTGCTCACCCTCCGTTCAGTGGATCCTAATTCGCCTTTCATCGATGACGACGATGACGATAACGCCGTTACGGAATCCATTTCCGAAGAGGAGGCTGCGAGATGGAGCAATTCTTCTTTGATCGGAGATGCTAAGGTCGACGGAGGTAGGCTATGCGCGACGGTAGAGGAGATGGGAAGTGAGTTCGATGGAGGTTTCGTGGATCAAAGCCTTAGAGTTCGAGAGATTATCCGAAGCCATTTTCACGTCAATGGTGAGAATATTCAGTGTTTCGATTCTATTCGAACTCGAGTTCGTTTGTGATATAGTGCCTTGGCTAGTTTCATCTATAGTGATAGTAAGATTTGGAATTCGATTAATGTCTTGAAATCTCGAGAAACTATACTTTCGTGTGATTGTATATATGATGATGAAAACGATTATTGGGTTTTCCAGGTGCTTCAGCCATTCGTGAGCTTGCTCCGGAGCAATTTTGCAGACATGGCTTTGTTCTAGGGAAAACAGCAGAAGCTGGTTTTGGAAACGAAATGTACAAGATATTAACCTCGGCAGCATTGAGCATAATGTTGAACAGATCCTTGATCATTGGCCAGACCAGGCATATATTGGTTCTTTCTCAATCCTTTTTCTCGATTTTTTGGGAACTATTAGGTCCCTTAAAAGTAGCATTTGCTTGTTTTTAGTTTGTGTTAACTGTCTGTTTATATCTTTCTCTGTGCATTTCTGTTTTCTTCTCAGGGGAAAATATCCCTTTGGTGATTACATTTCTTACTCCAATGCTACACTGACAATGAATGAAGTGAAACATATGTGGCGACAAAAAGGCTGCGTGAAGAAATACGGAAGGCGGCTTGTAATGAGATTGGATGATTTTGAGAAGCCGGCCAAGAGTAACGTCTTATGCAGTAATTGGAAGAAATGGGAAGAACCTATTATATGGTCAGTGAGCGAAAAAAAGATACAACATTGAATCCTTTTGTGAATTTAACGTCAAGTTATGGTTTCGTGCGCAAATGTTTTCAGGTTTCAAAGCACAACAGATGCTGTGGCAGCTCAATTTTTCCTCAAGAATGTGCATCCAGAGATGAGAGCTGCGGCATCTGAGCTATTTGGAGAGCAAGGAAACTCGGCACCACGAGCGAATGTATTTGGAGAGTTGATGATGAGTCTCATATCTCCCACGAAAGATGTGAAAGATGCAGTGGACTGGGTTCTACGAGAGACTGGAGATCCTGATATTTCACTACACATGCGAATGCTAGCAAGCAAGTATGTTACAACACACGCTTAGGCATGTTTTTCTTTTGGTGGCTGACTAAATCTTCCTTCTCGTGATTTCTTCCAGATCTGTTAGACCTCTGCGTGCAGCGATAAACTGCCTAGAAAAAGCAATTAACAGATTTGGCATATCGAAACCTAGAGTGGTTATAGTGTCAGACACGCCATCTATAGTGAAAGCTATGGAACCTAATATCAGCGCAATTGCTGAGGTATCAATAATCTGTAAAACTCGTACTCTCTTTAATCTTCCCAACTAACAATAAAAGTTCCGTTGGTGGCGAACTAATCTGTTGCAAGTGGTCGCAGGTTTTGCATTTTGACTACAAGCTTTTCCGAGGGAAGGTTGCTCAACATGGGCTCGGATTACCGTTGTTAGATTTCAGAGTAAAAGATTGGGGTCCTGCACCGAGATGGGTTGCATTTGTAGATTTCTTCCTCGCATGCCGTGCAAAACAGGTTGTGATCTCTGGTGCTAACAGGCGAGTCGGGACTACTTATGCTCAGTTGGTTGCTGCATTAGCCGCTGCAAACAGTCTCGGTTAAGACCTTATTTAGTTTCTTCACACACTTTTTTCTTAGCGTTTCATCTCTCACTTTCATTACAATACTCCTTCACTGGTTAATATTCGCAGAGGAAACTTCTAGCAACTCGAGCTTTGTGCTCCTGAGTAGTTTCCAGAACAATTTGTTAACAGACGGTCTGAAGAACCAGGTGGGTTGGGGACATGTGTGGAACCGATACGCTGGACCGTTGAGCTGTCCGAAACAGCCAAACCAATGTGCCTTCACGCCGCTTGCACCTCCCGGTTGGTGGGACGGTTTATGGCAATCGCCCATCCCACGGGACACTCGTAAGCTTGCGGCTTATGGTGTTGAGCTTTCTGGGTTTGGTACGGTTAACGAAGAACGGTTCAACACCTTTTGTAGCACCAAGAAAGAGTACTTAAACACTGTAACAATTATTTAGTGACTTCTTGGATTTGTTTTGGTCTCTTGTGTTTTGATGAATGTAGTCACTGGTTTTCTCTCTCAAATCTGTTTTCGCTTCTTGAATTGAATCGGCCGATTTTCAAAATAAATTAGAAAACCGAACCCAAAATTAGTGCTGTCAAGCGGGTTGGACCCGTCCCGCATGATCCGTCCTGCGGCGGGTTAAAGATTTTTTTCCAAAATTTTTTTTACTTGCAGAACCTACGAATTATTTTTTTAAAACCTGCATCCGTTCCGCATTAATCTAGCGGATTTGCGGATTTAGCGGATTTGCGGGTGACCCACGATCCGCTTCGTTTTTAAAATTTTTAAAAAATATTTAATTAAAATAAATCTAAATAATAAGAAATCTAAAATTAATACATCAAATATATCATAATTCAATTTTTAAAACATCAAATTATATAAATTTTGAATATCAAGTTTGGTATTAAATTGGTTTAGAATTAAATTGGTTTAAAATTAAATTGGTTTATAATTAAATTAGTTTAAATTTTGGTCAAATAATTTTGACCCAAAATTTGTGGGTACGCGTCAACCCGCAAAATAATAAAACGAAACCCGCACCCGCCCCGCTATACCAAAATTTCAACTCGCACCCGTCCCGTATATAAACTTTTTTTTCCTTCGACCCGCACCCGCCCCGCGGCGGTTCAAACGGGGCGGGATCCACGGGTAATGAGCCAAATTGACAGGCCTACCCAAAATGAACATATCCACAAACCGGCCTCTTGGTTTAACTATATAACCACTTCTTCAAATATGATTTCTCTGAACCGGTTCTTTTACCATGTTTAAATAACCGGGACCCAAACCGAAACCAAGCTCATCGGTTAGGATGTTATTAGTGACTTATTTGTTTAATGTAATCACTGGTTTTATTTCTCGATCTATTTGATCTTGAATTGAAATTATGTATTAAATAAGTAGATCCAAACAAAAGTAATTAAACCGAAATATAGTAAAATCCAGCTCATAAACAAATTATTATAAGAAAAGTGGTTTGAAAATGAGTTCTTAGGTGCTAAGAGAGGAATAAAGTTGTTGTCAGACATTAAAGATGGAAAACTCTCTCGTGGAAGAGAATCAAACTTTTCCTAATTTTATTTGCGAATCGTGAAACTTTCAATTTACTAGCACGATGTTATCTTCATTATATCTTCTTCTCGTTATTTGAAATTTCTATACTAACATTTTTTTTTAAAGAATATCAATAAATGACTATGTAATGAACATAAAATAAATAATTTAATTATGTGACAGAAAGAAAAAAATAAAAATTACTCATAATCTCTAATATATCAATTGATAATCATTTTAATAAGGAAATCTAATAATTATATATGATTACAACTATTTCGTGTGGACGTATCAATTAGAAAATTTTAAAGAAAATATTAAATAAAACATAATTTACTTAAATATTTATAAAAATGAAATTAGATAAATTTAACAGTATATTATATATATGTTCATAATATTTTGACACAATATAAAACAAAATATTAGAGAATCAAACAAAATATAAAATAAAAGTTTAGTTTAATTGGATATTTATCATATCTACAATTTTTTATCTATTTAATAATATTATCTTTTAAGATAGAGATAATAAATTATAATCCGATTATATTGTCAATTTCATTTATATAATCAATATTAAATATTTCAAAAAAATTAAATACTCAATAAATAATATATATATAAAAATTATATGTACTAAATAAACAATTAATTAATTATAATATATGAATATTTTTTAAAAAATCTGAACAAAAAAGTATAGCTAATCGTTATTCCTCATGTTTTGAAACTGAAATTTCGATTATGGAATAGTATGATTTAATGCACAAAATATTTCAGAAAACGGAAACATTATCTCAAGAGATAAAATTGTAAATGATACTTTTAAATTAAAGTTTTTTTATTGGTCCAATTTCATATACTTCTTTGTTTTTATAAAAATACTTTCTATGGAATAATTTTTTTAGCATTTAAAAAAATTGAGTTTTTAAAAAATGATAAACATAACATGGTTAAAAAAATTATAATAAGACACTTAAATAAATCTTCTTAACATTAAAAGAAAAAATAATGCATGACACTTAATTAAATATGACATGATAATTTTAAACATAAATTTATTTTTTAAAAATAAATAAGTCAAATGTGACATGTTAATTTTAAAAATAAATTTATTTCTAAAAAAATTAATCAAATATGACATGATAATTTTAAATATAAATTTATTTTTAAAAAATATAAATTAGATTTATGATTTTAATTTTATGATTTCATTTAGATTTTATGCATTTATAGTTATTTAAAGCAATTAATTTGGTTTGAAATATTAGGATGAATAATTTGTATTTTTTTTTCAATCATGGTTACTACTTTTACTTGTGTATTGAGTTTAATCAACACTCAATTATATAATTTGTAATTTAAGAAATCTATATCTATAGTCTATAGTATATTATTTGAGAATCATTTTAACAAAAATAACCTTATGTTGACGTGTGATTTACAAATATATCATGCTGATGTGTCACATTATTAGAACATATTAAGATAAATATTATATAAGACATAATTTACTAGAGTATTTACGAAAACTGCCATTAGACAATATATTATATGTAAATCTCTAATATTTTGATATAAAATATATTTTGTCATAAAATACAAATACAATATAAAACAAAATATTATAAATTTTTAAAAATTAGCCAAAAAATATAAAACAAAATTTTAATTTAATTGAATATTTATCATATTTATAATTTTATCTAAGATAGATACAATTTAAATATATTTGTATAATCCAATTTTATTATCTATTTATTTTTGTAATCAATATTAAAACATTTAGAAAATCATTTTAAATATAAAATAAATTATATATATCTGATTTATATTAACAAAATAAATAACTAATTATTATGTGTGAATATTTTTTTCCATGCATGACGTGAGTCAAAATCTAGTTAATAATTAAAGATGAAACTTAATTTCTAAAAAATATAAATTAGATTTTATGATTTTAATTTTATGATTTCATTTAGATTTTATGCATTTATAGTTATTTAAAGCAATTAATTTGGTTTGAAAAATTAGGATGAATAATTTGTATTTTTTTTCAATCATGGTTACTACTTTTACTTTGTATTGAGTTTAATCAACACTCAATTATATAATTTGTAATTTAAGAAATCTATATCTATAGTCTATAGTATATTATTTGAGAATCATTTTAACAAAAATAACCTTATGTTGACGTGTGATTTACAAATATATCATGCTGATGTGTCATATTATTAGAAGATATTAAGATAAATATTATATAAGATATAATTTACTAGAGTATTTACGAAAACTGCCATAAAACAATATATTATATGTAAATCTCTAATATTTCGATATAAAATATATTTTGTCATAAAATACAAATACAATATAAAACAAAATATTATAAGTTTTTAAAAATTAGCCAAAAAATATAAAACAAAATTTTAATTTAATTGAATATTTATCATATTTATAATTTTATCTAAGATAGATACAATTTAAATATATTTGTATAATCCAATTTTATTATCTATTTATTTTTGTAATCAATATTAAAACATTTATAAAATCATTTTAAATATAAAATAAATTGTATATATCTGATTTATATTAACAAAATAAATAACTAATTATAATGTGTGAATATTTTTTTCCATGTATGACGTGAGTCAAAATTTAGTTAATAATTAAAGATGAAACTTAATTTCTAAAAAATATAAATTAGATTTTATGATTTTAATTTTATGATTTCATTTAGATTTTATGCATTTATAGTTATTTAAAGCAATTAATTTGGTTTGAAAAATTAGGATGAATAATTTGTATTTTTTTTTCAATCATGGTTACTACTTTTACTTGTGTATTGAGTTTAATCAACACTCAATTATATAATTTGTAATTTAAGAAATCTATATCTATAGCCTATAGTATATTATTTGAGAATCATTTTAACAAATAACTTTATGTTGACGTGTGATTTACAAATATATCATGCTGATGTGTCACATTATTAGAACATATTAAGATAAATATTATATAAGACATAATTTACTAGAGTATTTACGAAAACTGCCATTAGACAATATATTATATGTAAATCTCTAATATTTTGATATAAAATGTATTTTGTCATAAAATACAAATACAATATAAAACAAAATATTATAAATTTTTAAAAATTAGCCAAAAAATATTAAACAAAATTTTAATTTAATTGAATATTTATCATATTTATAATTTTATCTAAGATAGATACAATTTAAATATATTTGTATAATCCAATTTTATTATCTATTTATTTTTGTAATCAATATTAAAACATTTAGAAAATTATTTGAAATATAAAATAAATTATATATATCTGATTTATATTAACAAAATAAATAACTAATTATAATGTGTGAATATTTTTTCCATGCATGACGTGAGGCAAAATCTAGTTAATAATTAAATATGAAACTTAATTTCTAAAAAATATAAATTAGATTTTATGATTTTAATTTTATGATTTCATTTAGATTTTATGCATTTATAGTTATTTAAAGCAATTAATTTGGTTTGAAAAATTAGGATGAATAATTTGTATTTTTTTTCAATCATGGTTACTACTTTTACTTGTGTATTGAGTTTAATCAACACTCAATTATATAATTTGTAATTTAAGAAATCTATATCTATAGTCTATAGTATATTATTTGAGAATCATTTTAACAAAAATAACCTTATGTTGACGTGTGATTTACAAATATATCATGCTGATGTGTCACATTATTAGAAGATATTAAGATAAATATTATATAAGATATAATTTACTAGAGTATTTACGAAAACTGCCATTAGACAATATATTATATGTAAATCTCCAATATTTCGATATAAAATGTATTTTGTCATAAAATACAAATATAATATAAAACAAAATATTATAATTTTTTAAAAATTAGCCAAAAAATATAAAACAAAATTTTAATTTAATTGAATATTTATCATATTTATAATTTTATCTGATATAGATACAATTTAAATATATTTGTATAATCTAATTTATTATCTATTTATTTTTGTAATCAATATTAAAACATTTAGAAAATCATTTTAAATATAAAATAAATTATATATATCTGATTTATATTAATAAAATAAATAACTAATAATAATGTATGAATATTTTTTTCCATGTATGACGTGAGGCAAAATCTAGTTAATAATTAAAGATGAAACTTAATTTCTAAAAAATATAAATTAGATTTTATGATTTTAATTTTATGATTTCATTTAGATTTTATGCATTTATGGTTATTTAAAGCAATTAATTTGGTTTGAAAAATTAGGATGAATAATTTGTATTTTTTTTTCAATCATGGTTACTACTTTTACTTGTGTATTGAGTTTAATGAACACTCAATTATATAATTTGTAATTTAAGAAATCTATATCTATAGTCTATAGTATATTATTTGAGAATCATTTTAACAAAAATAACCTTATGTTGACGTGTGATTTACAAATATATCATGCTGATGTGTTATATTATTAGAGCATATTAAGATAAATATTATATAAGACATAATTTACTAGAGTATTTACGAAAACTGCCATTAGACAATATATTATATGTAAATCTCTAATATTTTGATATAAAATGTATTTTGTCATAAAATATAAATACAATATAAAACAAAATATTATAAATTTTTAAAAATTAGCCAAAAAATATAAATTTTTTTTTAATTTAATTGAATATTTATCATATTTATAATTTTATCTAAGATAGATACAATTTAAATATATTTGTATAATCCAATTTTATTATCTATTTATTTTTGTAATCAATATTAAAACATTTAGAAAATCATTTTAAATATAAAATAAATTATATATATATCTGATTTATATTAACAAAATAAATAACTAATTATAATGTGTGAATATTTTTTTCCATGTATGACGTGAGTCAAAATCTAGTTAATAATTAAAGATGAAACTTAATTTTACAAAATAAAACCAAAAGATAGAAAACTTATGGTTAAAAAAGTGTATTACATATCAGTCCATAAATTTTAATATACAATCATACAAAAATATAATTTAGATATAAATTGATTCTAAAATAAAAAACATAAACATATTACAAACTAAAAAATATAATTTTACTAGTTATAAATACATAAAATATAAATAAAATTCATCTTATATAATAAATATATAATGTATATATATATATATATCATTTAATGAAATATAATAATGATTCAACTTTATACTATGTTATATCAACGCATGACGTTGACAAATTATCGAGTATATTTTAAAGAAAGATTAGAAATTATCTCCTTTAGAATGGTAGCGATTCAATATAAAATTACAAAATTACATACACCATTATTTCTATAAATAACTCTAAAATAGTATTATAAAAATCTTGCAAATAATAAAATAAGTATTTAAAATAATCTTAAATGTTTGGAACACTTATTGTTTATAGTTACAAACATATTGTTGTCTAGTGAATACATATATAATAATTTGATGTGATATAAATTTTTAATGTTAAACTTGTTAATGTTAAAAAAATTTTATTATGAAAAATTGATTTTATTAAAATATAAATTTTGCTTTTGTAGACTTTTATCTATATTAAAAAAATATTGTTTTCACCATTAAAAATATTGTTTTCAACAGAAATCTAATTTTTAATTAATTTTTATTATTAAAATTTTTTTTGTTGTAAATACCAGTTAAAGTAACAAAACTCCAATAAAAATTCATGTAATGCACAGACCCATATCTAGTGTGATATAAATTTTAAATTTCTTATAAATACTTTTTACAAACTTGCTAAGAAATATTTATAATTTTTTTAAATTGTAAAATATTACATTTATAAGTTTTTGTTTCAGATTGCTATGCATTATATTTCAAATTAGAGTTTTAGGTTTTCCTCCCCATTAAAAACTCACCATTTTTTATAAACGAATTTATAAGTGTGGTAATTTTGAAAATGAATAAGAAATTTTGATACTTTTGAAATTGATATATTTTTCAATTTCTTTTTTTTTTCCGACAATTATTTCACTTTATTAGTCATATATTTTTCAATTTCTAGGAACATTAATATCATAGGATTCTACACTAAAATATTTAATATAATTTATTTCCCAAAAAAACAATTTACTGTTTTTATATCTTGGGAAATTAGGAAAGAAGCAATTGGTGTAACGTACCATTTTCGTGCATCCATCCATGCTTTCTCTGTGGATTACGTGTCTTTTTTTTCCTTTCCCAACAAAAACCCTTCAAACCTTAAATTCCAAATCTCCTTTCTTTAATCTTTCTTCTCTAATCCCTCAAAAATTCTAAACCCTCGTTTTAATCGAAATCTCCTTCCTTTCGACGTCTCTAACGTCTGAAAACCAATTTCTCTTCATCAGAATCCTTTTTTTTATTGTGTTACACCTCTGACATCGATTTGATCCCCCAAAAATCCAATCTTTTTACCTTGTTGTTGTTTTTTTCCTTCGTGTTCTTGTTGTTCGTCTGATTCCTCAATCAGTTTACAGCTTAATCTCTTTGGATAGTTTGCGATCTTAATCCAAAACCCATTAATTCTCTGTCATTGTCTCTGATCACAGTGTGGTTCGTGAGCCTCTTCTGGTAAACCAACGAGTGTGTGTGTTTGATGTTTATTGACGTTTTCTGAGTAGATTTTTTTCGATCGCGTTGAAGGGAATAAAAGATCGTAAATTTCGAGAAATATGGTATGTTGCTCGTGTTTTGGGCGGAGAAAGAAAAGAAACACGACGCAGAATCAGCAGCTCAAAGACATTTCTGATCAGAAATGTAGACGTGACAAGTCATCGTCTTCTGGTTTCTCTCTCTCACTTCCTATAATCCTTTTCATTCACAATTCCTGAATCGATTTTCAAAATGATTAGTTTATTAAGAAATGATACAGACAGTTCTGGTCTTGTGTTTTAGAGTTCAGAGATTTTGATGATCCAATAACATTTCTTATGTCTCTCACTACGTTGTTTTGTTTCTCTGTAGCCAAACCAGCAAGAGCCTTGTCAGATTCAGAAACACTGCAAGATTCTGAGAATCAAGCTCAAATTTTCACATACCGTGAACTTGCCACCGCAACAAACAACTTCAGGGCAGAATCTTTGATCGGACGAGGTGGATTCGGTGCTGTATTCAAAGGGAACATAGAAAGGACTGGACAGGTAACTTAAAACAATTATAATCACTGGAATTGCTCTTGTATTTGTAAAGTGTGAGATCTCTAAACCGTTTTTGATCTGTTTTGTTGTTCTTTCCTTTTTTCTTAAAATTCAAGAATGTGGCTGTTAAAATGCTTGATACTACTGGTGTTCAAGGAGATAAAGAGTTTCTTGTGGAAGTCCTAATGCTCTCGCTCGTGCGCCATGAAAACCTCGTGAAATTGATTGGTTATTGTGCTGAAGGCGATCAAAGACTTCTCGTATATGAATATATGCCTCTTGGATCTGTAGACGATCATATCCACAGTATAAATAACTACATTTCATCCTCAATAAAGCCATGAGGGAGGATTCAATAAAGTATAAATCTTGAAGTCTGTTTTGTTTTTTTTTCTTGTTAGATCGCAGAGCTGATCAGAAGGTTTTAGATTGGAACACAAGGATGCAGATAGCTGCAGGTGCAGCTAAAGGGTTAGAGCATCTTCACAATGAAGCAAAACCTCCTGTGATCTACAGAGATTTGAAAACTGCAAATATATTGTTAGATCACGGCTGTAAACCGAAGCTCTCAGATTTTGGACTTGCTAAGTTTGGTCCGAGCGGTGATATGTCTCATGTCTCTACTAGAGTTATGGGAACTCACGGGTATTGCGCCCCCGAGTATGCGAATAGCGGGAAATTGACCATGAAATCTGATATTTACAGCTTTGGAGTTGTGATGTTGGAGCTTATCAGTGGCCGCAAAGCTATTATGAATTCATTCATGGGTCCACAACGTTTTCTAGTGAATTGGGTAACACTCTGAATCTTTTTATTTTGAAGAAAGGGTTTTGCTTTCTTTTAGACTCATCAGATGATCTGAAATCTAATTTTGCTGAAGGAAAAGATTGTTTTTTGATGATGAATCTTTGTCGGGATTTTTGTTTTCTTCTTGAAATGACAGGCATTGCCATTGTTCATGGAAAACAACATAAAGCTGATTGTAGATCCAGTGTTATCAATACAAGGTCGTTACTTGGAATCAACTCTGAGAAAAGCACTTGAAGTGGCGTTTATGTGTTTGAGAGAAGACGCAAACGCTAGGCCATCGATCAGCGATGTAGTTAAAGCTCTAGAATACATAGTTAAGTGTACAACGAACAAACAGAAGAAAACGAACATTGAGCCTAAAGTGAAAGAGACAGTGAACTCACCAAAGGAGACGACGAGGATGTTGAATCTTAATGAAGAAGAAGACGAAGAAGATGAAGATTTGGATAGAGAGAAAGCAGTCGCTGAGGCTAAGTCTTGGGCTGAGAATTGGAGAGAGTTACGGAGGCAGAGCAATGAGCCATCATCGCCGAGTTCTTAAAGGTTTTGAAAATGATGTAATGTTTTTTTTTTATCGTTAATGTTTCGAACAATGCAAAATCTGAAAGATTCTTAAATTCTCACTGTTTTATAAGCTCGAAAATTGTCTCAAATCTTTAGTTCTATTTTTATGTTAGGCATTGCGGATCACTGTTGTTTATCAATTAGAATTGGATATTTAAAATTATAGACATAATTTGTGATAATAAATATTTAGTTATAAAATTGATAATTCGTTTAAAATTCACATTATATATATTGTTGGGTAATTGTATAAAATAACACAATTTCAAATTTTTATTCCAAATATAACACTAATAATTTAAATTTTTAACATAAATTTAATATTAAAATAATAAAAAAATTTATTTTAATCAAAAAAATATAAACCATAAATTAAAAAAGTGAACTCACACATTATGTTTTAATTTTATATATAATTTATTTAATGTAAATAATTATTTTCACATAATAATTTATGCTATTTTATGAGTTTTATTTTTAATGTGTTAGATTTGAAAGATAAACTTTAAAATTCTATTTTATAATATTACTCTATATTATTCTACATTAAGATTTAAACCATATATATGATTATCTATAATCTATTTATCAATGATTATCAACATAATACAACTAATGTACATTATTACATTAATTATTACAAAATTAACATTAATATATCTTATTTTTATATTCATAAACATATGTATATGTATTAAATAAAAGCATATTTTTCTTTTTTTTCTGCAGAGTTTTTTTGGCATCTTCTATTTTTTTCAATTTTATAATTTATCTTACTTTAGTTATTTGTTATAAAAATTTTATTTAAAATTTTACACGTTAAAAAAATATATTAATAATAATACATATTTAAATTTTGTGATTATAATTATTATATATTTCATGTTTACACGTTAATTATTTTACTATTTATATTGTGTATATTATATATTCTAAATTTTATATATTGTATAAAGCATTTTTTCAATTTTGTTAAGAAATCATGTTTTATAGCCTTTTGTTATTTTTTTAGATTTAATAAATTATTTTTCTTATATTTACTGAATTTTAGAATATTTTTATTTAAATCATGACACATGTTACAATATAAAGTAATAATGATCCGTGCTAAATCATTTGAGTTATAATAATCATATATCTTATTTTTTCTTTATACGTATTAATACATCATCACATATAACTTTAATATATTATTTGAAAAATATTTTAATAAAATAACTCACTTTATTAACAAAAATATAGTTATCACCACAATAAAATTCAAATAAATATAT
The DNA here is from genome assembly GCA_018901935.1 of Pugionium cornutum. Taxonomy (NCBI): domain Eukaryota; kingdom Viridiplantae; phylum Streptophyta; class Magnoliopsida; order Brassicales; family Brassicaceae; genus Pugionium; species Pugionium cornutum. Next base: position 37,462,060 of record CM032163.1, read on the forward strand.
AAATGAGTTTAGTTTACTAAAATAATTGCAATATATGACATTGTTATTAATTTGGTTACAAATTTTTATTAAACTAACAAAAAATACTATTAAGTTCGTAAACAAAAAAATTATTTTTATTTCATTAATTGACATATACAAAAATTAATATTAAAAAAATTTTAAATAAAAACTAAAATGATATAAATAATAATTTACATTTACTAATGATCAATAATATATAATTTGGAAATATTTTTTCCCATGCGTGAGTATAAATGTAGTCACTATTATGTACTAACTTTACTTTTATTCATATCTAATATATTTATTGAATGTCATTATCACATTTATTCTCAACAATTTTACTAAATGAAAATCTAAATTTATTTTTCTATTAACCAAACATCTTTATTAGGTAATTTAGTTATTTACTTTAATAGTATATGAGTTTTCAAACAACCAAAAATATGTTAAAAAACTAAAATTTGAAAGTTGAAAGTCTTATTTATTATTTTTAACACAAACTAAATTATTTCGTATAATTATGGTCTATTAAAATATAAAAATTGTATAAAATTTAATATTTCAAATGTTTAAATTGTATAAGTTTTCGAAAATTATTCAAATTTCACATATTATAATAATTAAATAGGATAAACATATGATTAAATTCATAATATAAATTAATATATTCAATTTCAAAGGGATAAAATGAAAACATTAATCATTTTTACTAAATAAACTTCCTTATAAAATCTTTTTAATATTAAAAGAGAAATGAGTTTAACAAAATTTAAAATATAATTAAATTTTTTTTGGAATATTGGATCGATTCCTAATCTATCTAGTGTCATATTCTTACGAAAATTTAACATACTCATATACGAGATAAGGTGCAGTCGAACTTCACACCTCTGATATGGACGTAAAAGTGATACAATCAGTAAACTATTGAGCAATTGACTAATTGAGCACTAAATAATGTTTTAGTGACTAAATCAACTCACAAGGGGGGGGGGGAGGGGATCGAACATTGACCTATTATATAAGAGAAGGAATGTGTAACCATTATGTTATTGTAACTAATTAACATACAAGCATTTTGTTTTATTTATATATATATATCTATTTATTTTAAATTAGATTTTTTTCTTTACATCATAAATTTATCTTCTTGTTTAAGTTTTCCAATGGTATCTTAAAAAAACATTCTAAATTTTGATGATTGCAAAATTATTCTTTTCCAATTTAAGGATGTTGATGTGAAAATTCTCATGGAGCAATATTGAACGCGTTAATGAGTTTTTGAGAGAGGTGCAAAACTAATGTTTTTCCTTTTTATTACGAAAATCGATGTCAATTGTTCTGTTTTTGTGCTCAAAATGATTGAATATTATTCAATGGACATTAAAAATATGTCAAAGCTACAAGATGGCACAGAAGAAGACATAAGAACGAAACTGACATTTGACATCTTTCATGAGTTTAGTGATAAATCTTAGTTTGAATTTTCATTTTGATGTTTTGATTATAACTTGTATCTGTGATTGTTGATAAACATTCTTGCTGATGTTTTTTGGATAAACACTTTTGATGAAAACAGGTGGAACAATCCGATGGATACACACTTTTACTCATTTAATTTCACGTTTTAGGAAGGAATTCTTAAAACGTAAGAGATAGTACTTCCTAAATTTGCATAAAGCTTTCATAAATTTTGCATAAAATATGATTAATAACCTAAATTAAGTAAAGATTTTTTAATATTAAGGAAGTGTTTCTTAAATTAATTAATTGAATGAAATAAAAAAAAATTAAAAGTTGCAGTTATGCAAATCGAACCTTGGACAATTGGATAAAAGAAAGAGTGTGTAAACAATATGCTGATGTAACTAATCAACATATAACATTTTATTTAATATATATACACTATTTTAATTAAAATAGCAAAAGTTTTATAATAGTTCTAGAGGGGAATCGAACCTTGGACACATGTTGGAAGAGAAAGAGTATGTAACCAATGTGATAATATATCTAATCGACATATTACATTTTATTTAATATACATATACTTATTTAATTAAAATAACAAAACTTTTATTTGGGAAGGGATCAAATCTTGACTAAAATTAAAGATATTTTAGTCTTTTTTATTTATTAAAATGCTATTTGGGTGAGTTTTTGAATTGAATGCTATTATTGGCACTAATATTTCATTTAGTGCTAATCTAAGGTATTTCTTTAAACTATTTACTCATCCCCCTTATAACAATAGTTATGTACTATTTTTGTTCACTCACCAATTATTTGTGCAACTATCTCAATTATTCTCCAAATAATCAATACACTAGACTATAGAATGCCTCTATTTATATATGTATTGATATCTAGATATCTTTTTTTTTTTGAAATATTATGTAACATTCACTAAATATAATATTTTTTGGTGAAAATTCTTTTTTGGTATAAACTTGTTAATCCATCTATAATAAAATTATGCAACAACATTTAATCAAGAATAATACTATAAAATAGCACATTTTAATTTTTTTTATTCTAAATTTAGCACTCTAAAAATACGTATTTATCATAAATAAATTACAAATATAATTAAAATATTATATTTGGGTTATTTTTTTCCAATTTAAGATTTATTTTTTTCCTCATTAGAAATAATTTTTAAGATGTTTTAATATAAAAATATGTGCTATTTTTGAAAATTTAAATTAATGATGTTATATTTGGAATAAAAATTTAAAATAGTTCTATTTTTGTCAATTGTCATTTAATCAACATTCCTGTTAAATCCTCCGTAGTTTCATTACTGAATTAGATATGTGATTTGCGTCAGACAATTCATTTCTTTTTTTTTCTTCTCATTTAATGGAATTAATATAATTTTACTATGATTAACTATTAGGCAAATGTTTAAAATAATAATATTTCAAGTTTTTATTTTAAATATATCATTAATCATTTAAATTTAGAAAACTAGCACAAATTTAATTCTAAAATATTTAAAAATTTCAACCTAATAAAATAAATTTAAATTTTAAATTAAAAAAAATAAACTCAAACATTATGTTAAATTTTATATATAGTTTATTTGCAGTAAATAATTATTTCACATAATAATTTGTTGTATTTTAAAAATTTTATTTTAATATTTTAAATTTAGAAACTAAATTTTAAAAGGTGATATTTTATGGTATTATTCTTAACACTATTGTATATACTATTGTATATGTGTAATTTTTATTTTAATTTTCGTGGTTTTACCATCGGACAAAACTTAAACGAACATGAATGAAAATACGATAGGAACCCAATTCAATAGCATTCTAAATATCAAAGTTTAATTTTTATTAATGAAAATTTACCATTTTGGACGTAAAATATTTTGGTCTTTTTTACCATTTTGGACTAAATAAAGTTTAGTAGAAATTAGGTTTTTGAATTAAAATAATTTTTTTAAATGTGTAAAAGTTGGATAATTACATGTGGTTTGTGTTTGAATTACTTGTTTGGATAACTAAATTTTCAAAGTTTATGGACATTTACTAAATACATGCTATTTCATAAAGTCATTAAATTTTTATTCAAAAATTATAAAAAACAACCAAAACTATTTAGAATTCTAAATATTATACAAATTATATGTAATTACTTGTTTCGAATAATGATTTTCAGTATTCTGATTTTTTACATGTAATTAACAAACCTAATCATAACCCATTTGCATATCTTCATGGTTGTCATCATTTTTTCTTTCCACCTTTTTGCCCTCGAGATCTAAATGATAACATTTTTATTTTACTTTCATAATCACTACTATAGTTTTCTTTGTTAGGATTATTTTTGTTATTTTCTATATATTAAAATAGAAGCATTGGAGAATATTTTGTGTTGATTTGTCAACATTAAAATTTTTCTCAACTTTTAAAAAATTTCTATTTTTCCAAACAAGATATCAATTTATTTTAATAATACTAAATTATTGTATTATATTTTAGCAAATACAATTTCTCTCAAATGTAATTCATTTAGTGTATTTTGTTTTGCACCGTATTATTATTGCATCTTCGTATACACATATTATATTTCATATAATATTAATTATATTTATGATTATTGAATATTCAATTTAAATATATAATAGATCGAATAAATATAACATATGAAATTTAAATAAACATTTCTGTTTATGTAATAATTTTTTTAATAATGTATACACTTTATTAGTTTAAAACATTATACAAACAATCACAAATTCGAATTTGGTATAACAATATAAACAATAAATTATATTAATTTATTATATAATATATTTACATTGTCGTATTATATTAATACCTTAAAATAATATTTTAAAAGTTTTTCTTTTAAATATATTATAATAAAATTAAAATTCTAAAAATATCATAAATAATTATATAAAAATACTAATTTAATTTAAATAAATTATATATAAAATTAAAATATTATATTTAAGTTCATTTTTTAATTTAAAATTTAATTTTTCTATTAAAATATAATTTTTAATATATTTTAATTTTAAATTTGTTCTGTTTTTAATAATGGTATTTTTGAAAAAATATTTTAAAAAATTTATTTTAGAAAATTGCTGCTGTATTATACTAATTCTAAAATAAAATTACAGGCTATCTATTTTACTTGCATTTACTAAACGACAAACCATTTACCGTGTGACACGTCTGCTAATATTACTTATACGTATTTATACAGAATAAGAAAGGTATACTAACAGTAAGTTTCTTTCTTAGTTTATTTTCTTATAAAACCAAATAAAGAGAGAAGAGAATAAAATGTTTGGGGAGGGAACCCACCATTGAAATCAAGGGAGAAAGGGGCATAATCAAAATCTAAAAAACCCTTCTTTTTCTCTTGCTTACTCGTGCCCTTGTCGGATTACTTCGCCGGAATCCGAAAATTCCTTCACCGGAGACTACAGTTTGTTCTTCTCCTTTGTGTTTCTCTTCTGCTTTTTTATTTACTTCTGAAGAAACGGTTTTGGGTACTCTCAGCTCTTGGTGACGCTGTCGAGAGAGATAGAAATTAAGGTTGAGAGATGTATGTAGTGCCTCCGCCTCAGCGATCTGATTCGGGATCGAACGGTGATTCAAGGGTTTACCAAACTTGGAAAGGCAGCAATGTGAGTTATTTTATTCTGTGAACTTTTTGAGTTGAGTGTTTTTTGTTTCTTTACATCTTATGGTTTTTATTGTTCTTGACCTAGTCGTTTGATTACCCTTTCCTCATTTCTATTGTGGATTAGTTTTTTGTTGTTGCTACTCTACTTAGTGGAAGTTTCTCAGTTAATGGGACTCCGATTAGCTTTGACCCAATTTCAACCTAGTTCAAATTCGAGCTTGGTTTCATGTAAAAACTGCAAGCTTTAGGAGAATTTTTCAAGAATCCCAATTTGATGTCGTTTTCAACGGTTTCTCTTGGTGGCATAAGCTTTAGAAGCTTTGGAGGTGGTTACCCTTAACATGGCATCCAAACTTTATCTTAATATGATTACTTATCTCAGTGATGGATTGAGTTACTTTGGATACACAAGTTTGGGATTTGAGATTAGATATAGTTGATGCCTTTTTATAGGAATTTTTTTGACTAACTTCTCTTTGTACTCCCTTTTGCTTTACATTATCGGCTAGAGACTGAATATTTCTTAAATATTTTGATATGGATTATAGACTTCGACCATTTTTGATATTAGAGTAATATCATAATACTGTTTATATTTGACTTCCTCTGTTGGCACATATATTATACACTATTGGTTAAGAATCGACGACCTGTATTCTGTAATATTGAATTCATCAGTCATTGATGAGATATTTTGAAGTTGATTCTTGTTATCAGAAAATAAGTCATGGAGACATGCTTCATTCTATGAAGTTCCTACTGGAGTAAAGTGTTGAGTTTATTCCTCCAATTTTGATGAAGTTTTTCTCCTTGTTCCCATTTTTCAGATATTCTTTCTTCAGGGAAGGTTTGTATTCGGACCAGATGTAAGATCACTGGCGCTGACCATATGTCTCATTGCTGTCCCTGTTACAATTTTCTGTATCTTTGTCGCGAGGAATCTAGTGGATGACTTCTCCGATAGCTGGGGAGTATCAATAGTAGCTGTTGCGGTTGTTTTCACCATTTATGTAAGTATAGTTTTACGCTTTGCATTGCAGATGTTCTAATGCCTGGCATGATCATAATGATAAATGCATAGTACCCTTTCCTTTTGTATCCACAACTCTTTGATTCCCGCAGTTTCTCTTCTCAGGATTTAATTCTTCTGCTGCTTACGTCTGGAAGAGATCCAGGTATTATCCCAAGAAATGCTCATCCTCCAGAGCCTGAAGCCGTTGATGGCAACATGGATACAGGGGCTGGCCAGACTCCGCAGCTGCGACTGCCTCGCATTAAGGAAGTAGAGGTTAATGGAATCACATTTAAGGTCAAGTACTGTGACACTTGCATGCTTTATAGGCCGCCTCGCTGCTCGCATTGCTCAATTTGCAACAACTGCGTAGAAAAATTTGACCATCACTGCCCTTGGGTTGGCCAATGTATTGGGCTGGTAAGTCACAATCCAACTGAAAGTCTGAAACTGTCTTTACATCATCCGCATAAACCATAGTTTCTAAAGCCCATCTCATATTCTGATTGGTTGCTGCAGAGAAACTACCGGTTCTTCTTCATGTTTGTCTTCTCCACGACCCTTCTCTGTATATATGTCTTTGCCTTCTGCTGGGTCTATATAAGGAAGATAACAGAATCAGAGCATACAACCATTTGGAAGGCAATGCTTAAAACTCCTGCCTCTATTGTTCTGATAATCTACACATTCATATCGATGTGGTTTGTTGGTGGCTTAACAGCTTTCCATCTATATCTCATCAGCACAAACCAGGTATGCTTCTAACCGATCCAATTAGTAATCATGGAATCACTGTAACGTTGATTTTCCTTTATCCTTGCAGACGACATATGAGAATTTCCGATACAGATATGATCGGCGAAGCAATCCACATAACAAGGGAATGGTTGATAACTTCAAAGAAACATTTTGTTCTCCAATCCCTTCTTCAAATAATGATTTTAGAGCTATGGTACAGCGTGAACCTCCATTGCCTCCTAGATCTGTAGCAGGTGGATTTATGAGTCCAAACATGGGTAAAACTAATGATGACATTGAAATGGGAAGGAAGGCTGTTTGGGCAGACATGGGTCCAGCAATGTCAGAACATGGTGACGGTAAGCATGGTAACAATGAGCGGTTACATGTTAAGGAAGGTGAGCTAGGCGAGCTATCTCCAGACATTAGGAAAACAGTTGATGAACAAAGTGATAGGCCAGGTATGCACCCAAGGCGTTCAAGCTGGGGAAGGAAAAGCGGAAGCTGGGATATGTCACCAGAAGTTATGGCCTTAGCAGCCAGAGTAGGAGAACAAAACCAACACGGGGGAGGAAGCAGCAGCGGAACCGGTTTAGTGACTGAGAACCGTCCTACATAGTCGGTTACACGGTTTAGCATTCAAGGAAGAAAGAACAGAACAGAATTCCGGTATGGTGAATACAGGATAGAGAAAAACTGAGGGAAGTTTTATTTTTTTTCCTTTTTCAAAATGTGGTGTTTGGATTATTCATCTTAAAATCAGTGATGTTAAGCAAGCTTGTGGTGGAAATGAACACACTAATGTTCTTAAAATGTAGAAAGTGTTTGTGTTGGGTTTGGTAGGCTTTGTTGTGGTAAGCAAAAAGGTTGAATTGGTTTGTTGTTTGTATAAGTGAGCTTCTTCTGGATAATTTTCAGACAGTTGTTTTCAGTTTTGTTCATACATTTAATCAGAGATCTATGTTTTATGGTTAAAGAAACAAAAGTTCAGTAAAGACATACTGAAGCACCCCCTAGTGTTTGTTCTTCTCTTTTTCCTTTATTTTTTCAAAATTTATTTTTAGTTTTTTATAAGACAAGGTTACAAAAGAAAAACTTTTTTCAGTTTTGTTATGGTTTTTAGTGTATTTCTATGTTATTTCAGAAACTTAAAAAAAGACTCAATCCTTTTGTAAAAAGCACATTTTGTTGAATAGAATTTTACATTACACCAAAACATTAGAAACAATATTTTTTACCTAATAATATACATATGGATTGTATAAAAGTAGGTCAATTCTCTCCATCTTGGTGACTTGTAAACACATAAAGAATTTATAGGTGGCAATGATAAAATGAAGATATATTACACTAGTTTTGGCAGGTGTTGTTTTTATTTTTTATTTTTTAATCTTTCCAAAATTTATTAAGTAATTGATTAATATTTAAAAATAAGACATATTTAATTTTTTTTTCAAATTTAGCGTTTTAAACTTAAAATTCCAAAAATATTACAAATTATTTTCTGAATATATATATATATATATATCTATTTACAATAAATAAGTTATAAATATAATTAAAATAGAATAATACCCTAAAATAGCACTTTTTAAAGTTTTTCTTCCAAATTTAGCTTCATATAATTTAATTCCCAAAATAGCACAAATACTTATGTGAAAATAGTTATTTATTCCAAATAAATTATATATAAATTTAAAGTATGGTATGTGGGTTCATTATTTTCAATTTAGGGTTTAATTTTTTTCTATTAAAATATAGTTTTAATGCATTTTAATCTTAAATTTATGCTATTATTGGAAATTTAAACTAATGATGCTATTTTTGGAATAAAAACTTAGAAAAGTGCTATTTTAGACATTTGCCCATTAAAATACCATATTTGGGTTTTTATCTACAATTTAGATTTTAATTTTTTATTAAACTTAAAATATTTTAATATTAAATTTGTATTATTTTTGAAAATTTAAACTACAAATGTTATTTTTGTAACAAAAAAATTTTAAAAGTGCTATTTTTGTGAATTGCACTAAATATTATTTATTGTAAGAAAAAATAATTTATAACTTTTGTAGTTTCTTATGTTTTAATATTTCTGTTGCTTTCATTTGCTAAATTTTGTTTATATTTATTTATTTATTTTTGTCAAAAAAATTTTGTTAAAGTAAAATGTAATAAGAGAATAGTTAATGTTTCGAAGTATCTTTTATTTTCTTTAATAAAAATGAGCTGGAAAATTATTTTATCAAAGTGAAATATTTTTTCTTTGTATATTTAACTTATATTTAGAAACAAAAACTCATGCGTATGCACATGTGTGCCCTAATTGTTATAAGTTACCTATCATATTTAGTACTATATTGATAATTCAAGGATAATTTGATATCCAAATTAGAAAGGACAAATGTCTAAAATAGCATATTTCTAATTTTTTGTTCTAAAAATAGTATCATTTATTTAAATTTCCAATAATAGCACAAATTTAAGATTAAAATGCATTAAAACTATATTTAATAGAAAAAAATTAAATCCTAAATTGGAAATAATGAACCCAAACACAATACTTTAAGTTTATGTATAATTTATTTAGAATAAGTATTTGTGCTATTTTTGAGAATTTAATTTTATGATGCTAGATTTAGAAGAAAAACTTTAAAAGGTGCTATTTTAGGGTATTACTCAATTAGAAAGGACAAATGTCTAAAATAACACCTTTCTAAGTTTTTGTTCCAAAAATAGCATCATTAGTTTAAATTTCCAATAATAGCACAGATTTAACATTAAAATGCATTAAAACTATATTTTAATAAAAAAAATTAAACTCTAAATTGGAAATAATGAACCCAAATATAATACTTTAAATTTATGTATAATTTATTTAGAATAAATAAGTATTTTCACATAAGTATTTGTGCTATTTTTGGGAATTTAATTTTATTATGCTAGATTTGGAAGAAAAATTTTAAAAGGTGCTATTTTAGGGTATTACTCAATTAGAAATGGCTTAAGGTATTAAATATTGAATATTGAAATTAAATATTAATTATTTATTAATTTTTTGGTTTTCTAACAAGACGTAATTTGTTAGATTTGAATTATAGTGGTGACAAATTAACAAAAAAAATAATATTTTGTAAAAAATTAGGAATAATATTTTTAAAATAGGATATTTTAAATTTAGCATTCTAAACTTAAATTTTTAAAACAACATAAATTATTTTCTAAAAATATATATTTACCATAAATAAATTATAATATAACTAAAATATTAGATTTGAGATTTTTAATTTCAAATTTTTTTTTCTTATTAGAATTTTTTTGAAAAGTATTTCAATATTAAATTTATGTTATTTTTAGAAATTTAAACTAATAATGTTATATTTGAAACAAAAATTTAAAATAATGCTTTTGTTAATTGCCCAAAAATTAGTATGCACAAAATTAAAAAATAAATTTGTCAGTGGGGCAAAACGGGCTAGCCTAATAACATCTTTATACGAAGATTTACTACTGTCATATAAAAAAGCTAGAGTCGAAATCCACATATTTATGATGGACATAGTTAAATTATGATGCAAGAATGCTAATTATTAAAATTTAACTAATCTACTAAAACTTAAATTATGATGCAAGGTACAACCATTCAAATCAAATTTTGGAGAGAAAAGCATATTTATCCTAATCACTGCTAAAAATGTGAAGTTTAAATATGAATTTATCAGATAGAAATTTGAAGTTTGTGAAAATTACAAAGAGTTGACACTTGTTTGTTGAATGACTATACACTAAGCATAAAAATATATTGTATAGACTTTTGAATTATGGTAACGACACAAACCTGTTGAATGTTTGAATATTAGACATATGTTTGTTGAATAGACTTTTGATGTAGACTTTACCCAAATCTGTCCACTGCTTACATACTAAGTATATGTCTACCAGAGAATTTTTTTTGGCAAATAAATAAAATGACTAGAATTTTCTGATCTTTTTTTTTTGTTAAAAAAATTTATCAAAATTATAAGTCATTTACTATGTTTAATTTCTTTTTTAAAAATTTATGGGTCTCTAAACCGTAGTACTTTTGCCCTTTTACTCATTTGACATGCACAAAACTATCGGATGTTTTTAGATTTGACATAATTTTCGTCACATCAAACATTTGAAATCTTCAAAAATGTTCACACTAAGTGTAAGTTTGTTTAAAGGTTATACTAAAAGAATATTTTATTTAAAATAGCATATTTTTTAAATTTTGTTCCAAAATTAGAATATTTTGTTTAAATTTCTGTTAATAGCACAAATTTAAAATTAAAATATATTAAAACTTTTTTTAATGGTATTAAACAGTAATATTATAAAATAGCATATTTTTAAATTTTTATTCCAAACTTAATACTGTAAACTAAAAATTCCAAAAATAACACAAATTATTTTCTAAAAACAGATATTTAATATAAAAAATTATATATAAATTTAAAATATTATATTTGCATTTTTTTATTAATGGTTTAATTTTTTCATTAACAATAAATTTAATATATTTTAATATTAAATTTATGCTATTTTTAGAAATATAAACTAATTGTGTTATATTTGAAACAAAAACTTAAAAAGGTAATATTTTGACTATTGTTCTAAAATTTTAAAAGATATGGATATTATTCTTTTAAAAATCTTGATAGATTATTTTAGATTTTTTTTTTATTATTGTAGCAAGATTCGTATTAATTAGGGATATATATGGTAGGTTACTTTTAGGTTATCCTTTTAGGTTATCCTATATAATGTCTTTTATGTCTGCTTATACAATTTACCACTTCATATACATGTTTGCTGATATATAGAAGAACCAACTTTTCAACCAGGTTTATTAAGTAGTATAAAAAAAAGAATCATATCTTTATTGTATAACCTAGTTAATTTTGCTTAATAAATGTAAAACCATGTTTGATATTTTTTTGGCCACAAGTGGAACTATGCTTAAGAGGTGTTATTGAACTGTAATTTAATGTATTGTAAATTGTTAATATATTATTTGAAAAATATTTTAATAAAATAATATTATTAACATAAATGTTATCATGACGTATTATTAATAGAAATGTCATGTTGACGCATCATCACTATATTGAATTTTAAATAAATATAGAAATAAACTTAAGTTACTAGAATAATTACAATATATGTTATTGTTATTAATTTGATTAGATAACAATTATATTTTATTAAACTAACCAAAAATATTATTAAATTATTAAAAAATAATTCTTTTTCTTTTCTTAATTTATATATATATAAATTAATATTAAAAATAATTTTAAATAAAAGTTAACATTGTATACAATTTAATTTATATTTACTAATAAACAATATTATATAATTTGTAAATATTTTTTTTTATAAATGACGTGGATATAAATCTAGTATACAATAAAATCAATCTTAGTATTCAAAAGAATACATTAACATTCAATCTTATAAGATTCACGTGGGGACGATTCTTTCTCTCCACCTTGTTATCTCGATCTCTCTGCTCGGAAGTTTTGTCGGACTGTGAGATAGCCTCCCCAAATTTGTTAGTTGTTACTGTTATACATCAATGTGATAAAAGTTTGTGCGATAGGCTCGAACGCACAGCTCTCAGATGTAGTTAACAGCACAATGAGCTGTTGCTGAAGTTCTATATATTGAGTAGCCCAAAAGAACTATTTTATAAAAAACTAGTCAATGAAATTAAGTTATACAAGTAGATTCATATAAATAGTTTGTAATGAAGTTTAATTTGATAACACTGGGAGTTCTTTTGAGAACAATTCTCTTTTTTTCTTTTATAAATATCAACATAAAAATCATTTAATTTTGGTGTTTTCATTTCAAGTTTTCTCCTTTTTTTTTATTTGCCCAATAAAACTCCAATAAACTATCTTTTTATCAATTTTCTTTTCATCTAAATAAGTTGTTTAGAACATAAATTTCTTTGTTTTAGTTTTTCTTTCATGTTATCAGAACTTCACTTTTTCCATGGGATCTTACCAAAGCCATGTTATCTTTCTTTAGATGTGATGCTTTGTTTTTAGAGGAAATCGTCATCATTTATCTTTTTCTTCATAAGAAATCGTCATCATTAATCTTGACCATCATAATCTATTCAAAAAATCAGTGTAAGCACGTTTGTTGGTCTCATTTATCTTTGTAATGGCTGCCCTTGTTTTAGTTGGAACGAATGTTTGGGATTTTTGGTTTGATAAATATGAAGTTAAAATGAAGTTGTCTGTTGATTTTCATGGAGGAAAAATTAAGTAAATGCATACAATGTGTTTGATGGAATGTCACACAGAAGAGATAGAATGTTTAAGTGTATTATTAATTAATGGACAAGGTTTTAGTAATTGTGGGAAGAAAATTCTTACATTATGAGATAGATTAAAGGAATTTAAACAGGTCAAAGAAATCCAAATTCTTAGTGTTCTTGTTCGTGTTCTTGTTCTTGTTCGTGTCAGGACGGCGAGCGGATTTGTTTTGTTTTGATAAAAAAATTTGCCCGTCTAAAACTTTACTATGTAATTGAATTTTGGTCTATAATTACAAAGTAACGTAAAAAATTGTACAAACATGAAAAATAGTATATGGAATCTCAAACACAAAGAACATTTATCTAAACAATTTGCAACTTGATTTGAATTACGATTTTGGTATAAAATTTAACTAGATTTTGATTCACACCTGCGTGGAAAAAATATTCACAAATAATAATTAATTATTGATTTTATTAATTTAAATTAGAGATATATATATATATATATATAATTTATCTCATATTTAAAATAATTTTTAAAAAATTTTAATATTGATTACGAAAATAAAACAGATAATAAAATCGGATTATACAAATAGATTTAAATTGTATCTATTTTGGATAAAATTATACATATGATAAATATTCAATTAAACTAAACTTTTGTTTTATATTTATTTGACTAATTTTTCAAAATTTATATTTTGGTTTATATTATATTTATATTTTATGAAAAAATACATTGTATGTCTAAATATTAAGGATTTACATATAATATACTGTGTAATGACAATTTTCGTAAATACTCTAGTAAATTATGTCTTAGATAATATTTATCTTAAAATGATCTAATAATTTGACATATCAGCGTGACATACTTGTAAATCACACGTCAATATAAGATTACTTTGTTAAAATGATTTCTAATTAATATATTATAGATTAATCTGAAAAAGATATATATTTTCAAACTATATCCATGTAATATTGTAGTTTCAGGTTGTTCACATCTTCGGTGATCATCTGACTAAGACTCGTTTATCTGATTAAAACATATATTGTCTTTTTCAAACTCTACATTTGACGATGCCTTTTAGAATTTAATTATAAAATTTATTTCTTTAAAAGAAAGAACATGTGAGTTAACAAAATACGAACTTTTTTCACTTTTGTTTCCGAAGTATTTGATATTAAAAATTTTAAACTAATATATATTGGACAATTGTTTAAAATAACACTATTTTTTTTTCATAAATGTAACACTATAGTTTAAATTTCTATTATTAGCATAAATTTAATAATAAAATCTTTAATATTTTTTTAATTAAAAATATATTAAACTTTAAATTAGAAAAGAACAATCTAAATACCATGTTTTATTTATGATTGATTTATTATAAACAATTATTATCATATTAAAATTTATGATAGTAGAGAATTTTAATTTTATTGTATTAGATTTAGAACAAAAATTTCAAACAAATTTTTATATTAGGATGTAACTCATATTTTATTTCCAATTTATATTTACGAATCAAGAGTATTACAATAGAGACTTCGGTTGGAGAGGATAAACAAAATGAAGAAGAAAATATTTATGTAAAAACTGTTGAATAGATAAAAACATGTGAGATTGAAAGTTGCTTGGCCTTTAAAACTATTTTTTATATTATTAATTGGAGAATCGAATTAGAACTATTTTTTTATATTATTCGGTTCAAATATTTTTTATCCGAATGTATCCAAAATATTCAAAAATATTTGATCCATTAAGAAATTTCCGTAAAAAATACAAAACTAACTCAAATTTTATTTTTGTAATGTTAAAAATACTATTAAAATAAAATTAAAAACATATTGCAAACATCAAAATAAGTTACAAAATTAAAAAGAATATCCCAAAATATATAGACATTCATTAAAAATCATACAAAGCAAATAGCAATTATGGTCAAGAAGCATTCAAAGCAAACACCAACTTCTTGATATCCCTGTTTCATCAAAAGATGAAGATTAAAAACTATGTATATTAATAAAGAAACCAATACCATGAGATGCCAATCTATCGAAATCAAAGTGACAGAGAGTAAATTTACTTTTCTTATACACTAGTATTACGAGTTTTCTAGTTCAAACTTATTTGAGTATCAAATTCTGGAAAAATCAAAAACATAATGTTAAACTAAGAAAATAGTTAACTAGGGTTTCCATATTTTTAAATTAGAAATTTTAGTTTTAAATTTTTATTTTGTTGACTAGAAGAAGTGGAACCGTCATAAATTCATAGACCACATTGTACTACTAGGTAAAAAGGAAAAAAATATTTACATAATATATATATTAATAAAAATTAGGGCAAACTTTCACCCCTAATCACATAGTTATTACTATTTAATACTCTTAAGATTGAATTATAAACTATAACTAGATTTTGATCCACGCCGGAAAAAATATTCATACATTATAATTAATTATTAGGTTCTCCTCAAACTATTCATTCAAAAACCTCATCAAGATTAGTTAATTCTCTTACAAGATCATTCTTACTCCCTCCATTTTTATAATAAGTGATGAGATTTGATTATGCAACTGATATTGCAGTAAGTCTTGAACCGGTCAAAACCAATAAACTGTAACCTATATAATTTCAATTACACTGTAAACTAAAAGTCTCCTTTCGCTACCTCTTTATCTAACTGAAACCACCCTATCCCATAAATCTAAATGTTGTAATAATGAATTTTGGTTAAAATGCAATTGTTTGATGCAACCAGCCAAGAAACAAAAAACAAGTTATTTTGATGTCGATAAAATTTCATAGTTATTTTGATATCGCAATAATTCATAATTATTTTGATGTCGATAAAACTTACATGGATTAGAATTGGCGGCGACGAGGAGAAAAACGGCGGCGAGGAGCAACGGCGACGAGGAGAAAAACGGCGGCGAGGAGCAACGGCGACGAGGAAGAATCGGCGATTTTTTAACGGCGACGAGGAGGAAATTTGAGGGTAACGCGAAACGGCGAGAGAGAGAGGAGAAGAAGAAGTCGTAGGTTATAATCGATATTTCCGACGGAATCTTCCGTCGGAAATCCGTCGGTACATCAATTAATTTTTGCAAAACTCCGCGTTTTTAATTTCGTTTACCGCATAAATTCATCGAAAATCCATCAGATTTTTTATAACGCCATGCATGATTGACACATGGTCTGCCCACGTTGCAAATGGGTTTCCGACGGATATCTGATAGAATTACAATGGCCATCGGAAATTCGTCGGGCAATAGAGTCAATAATCCGAAAAAATATTGTCCTTGTTTTTTTTATAGATTTTGTTTTATTGAATGATTGATTAATTTAAACAAAAATTAAAACTACACCAATCCTAAGAATAGCCAAAGCAATGTACCTTGTTAAACAAGGTTTTTTGGTGAAAAAATATTCTTATTACAAATTTAATATGAATTTGATTAATATTCCGAATTAACTGAATTTTGGTCGTCAAACTCGCCAGTCTCTTCTCCTGAATCTTGAAACAAGTTATAATCTTCGTTCGTGGTGTCATCAACAACAAGGTTAACTTCAAGAGAAGTGTCTATTGAACCTAAGTTACCAATTGTGCTTTGTTGCATAGGCTCTTGTTCGGTAATACCACATACCATTCCTCTAGGATGTATTAAGGTCACTGTAATCCAATGATCTTGCTTGTTTCTCACACGAGGATATCGAATATAACAAACCTGGTCCGCTTGTGATGCAAGTATAAAAGGATCATATTTTTGATGTCGCTTACGAGAGTGGATAGATGTAACACCGAATTCGTCTTCACGTTGACCAATGATAGGGTCATACCAGTCACAATAGAACACAATATACCTCAAATCAATCATTCTTGGATAGTGAACTTCTAATATTTCACAAAAATACCATTGTATACAATTTCTCCCGATTGAGATGATACACCAGAATTACAAGTTGTTTGTGAGTTTCCTTCGCGATGACTCTTAAAAACATATCCACGATTGCAGTACATTAGATAAGATTTTGCAGTAAATGTAGGACCACTCACCAACTCAACTAACCATGTGGGAAACGTTATCCCCCTAGAAGGACCTGTAGTAACCTACAAAATAATAGAATGTAGTAAATTATAAATATATATATATATATATATAGTAAACTATTATTGAAAATTACATAATTGTGGTAACACTAACATAAAAATGCAACCATCTTGCAAATTTGCTTTTTTAAGGTCGACCAACTCATTCTCGCTATAATCTGAATAATGAACACGTATTTGTTCCATGTATGTCCTGTTAATTATGAAAAAAATAACAATAAATTATAATAATAACTAAAAATAAATAAATTGAATATACCTTTCATATTCCAAAACGTCATCGCAATTTGTTAAAATATACAAATGCAAGTGATTGTGTTCCTATTCTGATAGCCATCGCATCTTCCCTTTTCCATTTAACCGTCCAATTTGTGCAAATATTTCTGGCACATACACTGGATAGCTTGGTTTTTCTCCTCCATCATCATGTCGTGCAGGTCGTCTATTTTTTTGTTTGCACTTGCGATGGAAAATAGTAGCTGGCAAAGTTAGATGTTTCTTCATTAATACTTTGTGCGACGATTGAACTTTCAACCCTGGCAAGATTTTTAACTTTTTTCTTTAGGTGGAACATATATCTCTCAAAAGGATACATCCATCGGTACTGAACATGTCCTCCAAGCGCTGCTTCTCTAGGGAGGTGAATACGAAGATGCTCCATAACATCAAAAAATGCTGGTGGAAATATTTTCTCAAGGTTACAAATGAGAACCGGTATTTTTTCCTCCAAATTTTGGATATCGTGAGCAGTAAGTGATCTTGTACATAAATCTCGGAAAAAGCATCAATGCCTAAATAAAATATTTTAATATCATATAATATACATAATTATGATTAGTTATATATAAAATAATATAAACGTCGTAGCTACAATTGCTCCGTGGACGTTTTTAGGCAGCAGATCGCTAAAGACAAATGGGAATAGTCTTTGCATGACAACATGACAATCATGATTTTTCATCCCTGAAAATTTACCTTCAATAGTATCGACATAATTACGAAGATTAGATGCGTATCCATCTGGAAATTTGAAATTATGCTTAATCCAGTCAAAGAATTCATCTTTTGCATGCGCATCCAACCGGAATGCGGGAGACAATGATTTTCCATTTGACATTACATGTAGTTTTTTCCGGGAACAAATATCCAGCAAATCCAATCTAGCTTTCAAATTATCTTTTGTTTTTCCTTACATATTTAGAACGGTATTCATTATGTTGTCAAAAAAATTCTTCTCAATGTGCATAACATCTAGATTATGGCGCAACAAATGGTCCTTCCAATATGGTAAATCCCAAAAAATGCTCTTCTTGTGCCAATTATGGTATTCGCCACAACCATCAACAGGGTAATATCTGTTACCTCCGCATGAAGCCGTTCTCTCGGCACCAAAATCTCTAAGTTGAGTCATCATATAATTGCCGTCAAGTATAGGAGGTGGAGCATCAAATTTTTTTTGTTTTTCCTAAAAAATGTCGTGCTCCGGCGATATGGATGATCTTGTGGTAGAAATCGATGATAAAAATCGAACCAACTAGTCTTTCGTCCGTGTTTCAATTGGAACGCATCAGTATTATCTTGACAATATATGCATGCTAATCTTCCGTGCGTCGACCATCCTGATAACATACCATTTGCTGGAAAATCACTTATCGTCCACATAAGTACTGCTCGCATCAAAAAGTTCTGTTGGTTGGAAACATCGAATGCTTCGACACCATTTTCCCATAATATTTTTAACCCATGAATTAGTGGCTGCAAGAAAATATCAAGCGATCGCTTAGGATGCTCTGGGCCGGGGACGAGAATTGTTAGAAATAAAAACTCTCGTTTCATACACAAAGAAGGAGGTAAATTATAAGGTGTAACGATAACTGGCCACAACGAGTATTGCCTCCCATGCTTCCCAAAAGGGTTGAATCCATCTGTAGATACCCTGAGGTATACGTTTCTAGGCTTATATGCAAAACTAGGATAAATCTGTTGAAAATGTTTTGCTTCTGCATCCGAGAGATGCACAATTTCTCCATTCGAATTATGTTATGCATGCCATCTCATAGGTTTGGCAGTGTGTTCAGATTGATATAACCTCTTTAACCTCTCTGTTAATGGCAAATACCACATCCGTTTATGCGGAATAGGTACTCTACCGCTTGTCTCTTGAAATCGAGGTTTGTGACAAAAACGA
Organism: Pugionium cornutum; assembly: GCA_018901935.1. Taxonomy (NCBI): domain Eukaryota; kingdom Viridiplantae; phylum Streptophyta; class Magnoliopsida; order Brassicales; family Brassicaceae; genus Pugionium; species Pugionium cornutum. Next base: position 37,481,574 of record CM032163.1, read on the forward strand.
CACTTCATGCAGTTTTCATCATTTGTCCAATAGATCATGCAGTTGTCAATACATACATCGATCATCTGATATGGCAATCCAAGACCAGATACAAGTTTTTGAACCTCGTAATATGAAGCAGGTGCAATATTATCTTCAGGTAATATATCTCTAACAAAATCAGCTATCGCATTCACACAATCTTCAGCCAAGTTGAAATCCGTCTTTATCTTCATCAACCTGCTTGCAGCAGATAAAGACGATAATCCATCTCTACATCCTTTATACAAAGGCTGCTTGGATGCATCTAACATATCAAAAAATTTATGGGCTTCCAAATTAGGTTCCTCTATTCTGCTAATATCTTCAGTGTACGATGCTCTTTGTTCACAAAATGCATCATTCACCATCTAAATAGTACCTTCGTTTATATCAACTTCTCATGCTGGTTCTTCTATCATAACATTAGTACTATCTATCCTTTTTGGAGTACTACCATAATATTGCATCGTTGCATCAGTTTCTCCATGTGAATACCAAATTTTGTAACCCGACATAAATCCATTCATATACAAATGATTACGTACTTCTCTAACAGAAATTAATCTATGATTTCGACATTTAATACACGGACAATATATTTTACCGTATTCCGATGTCATGCTATTCTTTGATGCAAATGCCATGAACTCTTCAACACCTTGCGCAAATTCATCAGTCAATTCCCCTGTTGTTGAATCATATCGAGGTTTATCCATCCACGATCGAAAATACTCATAAGAACCCGAAAAACACATTTTCTTAAAATTTTTTGTTCTGTTAAAATTATGAAAGATCATAGTTTATTTATAGTGAAAATTAGATATTATCACAAATTTTTAATAGATTATTACAAATTTTTAACATATAATTACGAATTTTAAACAAATTATTCTTCGGAATATTCTCCTTTTCCGACGGAATTCTGACGGTTGCCGACGACAACCGGATAACAACATATTTTGAATAGATTTTATCTTCATCTCCTGTCGGATTTCCGACGGTTTCCGACCACCGACGGATAAACACAAAATTTTAATAGATTATTCTTATGTTTCCGACGGATTGCCGACGGCATCCGACAATGGTCGGATACTTCCAACGGCGTTCCGACGAATGCGGCCGATGGATTCCCGATGGAGAGTAAAACACACATGCCGTTGGGAAGTCCTCGGAATATTACCGACGGCCTTACATACGTCGGAAATTTTCCGACGGTTTCAAGAGGATATCCCGACGATTACGTCTTCGTCGGAAATTCGATGATTTACCGTCAGGTTTTACCATCGATTTCCCGACAGTCTCACTGGCGTCAGAAATTACCGATGGATCTCCGACGGGTTTAGTTCCCTTGGTAGTCCATCGAGAAACCATCGCAAAATTGTCGGAAAAGTCCGACGATTTTAGTTCCGTCGAAAATATCGTTGAAAATTTTAATGTTTTCTTGTAGTGATAATACTCTATAATATATTTATAAAGAGTACAAATATCAATATTTATTGTACTCTTTATAAATACATTATAGAGTATTATCTCTAATCAATAAACTGAAAAAAAATATACTTGAAACTTAAAATTTATTTTTAAAATTGCATTGAAAATATAAAATAACAATTTGGCAAAATAAAAATTGAAATGATAAAATGCAAGTTATTATGAAATAATTTCTAAAATAGTTTTGTACCTTAAATTTTATTTTCCGTTAACAGAATTGTGGAGTTTAATTACTCCATATATTTAATATCTAATCTAATCTTATTCAAAAGAAACAATTAAATTACTTGTCATAAAAGGGAAGAGATGTTTGACCCTCCCACGGGCCGGTCAAACCCAAATAATGATAATCACTTTCTTTTCCTGTCATCAATCTTTGACTTTTGACTCTTCTTCCCATTTCCCTCTTTAATCCGTTACGATCTCGCCACGTGTATTTTCATCTTCCGCATATAAATTCATTTTACTCTCATCGATAGATTTGCGCCGTTGGATCATCCTTCTTGCAATTATCTGGGTTCCGTCTCCGTCTCTGTGTTTCGATCTGTTGTTTTTTGACCAAAGAACTTTTTTTGGTTTGTTCTTCTTTTTTTTTTCTTCCTTCAATGTCGTTGAACACATCCGACGATACTTGAATCTCACTCTTTCTCATCTCTTCTCTGTCTTTGTTTCTCCGATTTAGTCTCTATCATTGTATCTGTTCTCACTCGTTCGGAAATTTCGATCCCGAGGTTTGGAAGGAAAATTTCCGATTTCTCAGAGGATTTTCTTTTAGTTTCGACTGGGAATTTCATAATTAGGGTTCTTGATTCAACTGTGAGGAATATGATGAAAGCTTCGATTGGGAGGTTGAGGAAATTAACATCTCATAAGGTCGATGCGAAGGAAAAGGGAGAGCTAGTGGCGACGGCACAGATTGAAGAACTTGCTCGAGCCGGAAAGGTAAAATTTTCACTGCTTCATTGATTTCGCTTTTTTTGTGTTGTTAATTTCAAAATTGTTGCAATATATGTTCTCAGGGACTTGGGTTTCTGATTTCTCAGAGATTTTAGTAGGGTTTATGCTGTGGGTGGTTAATCTTCGTTGTTTGATTGCGTTTCTGATACTAACTGGCCGGAAAATTGCTATTTCGAAACCACTTGTTCCTGTTTCGTTCATATGAGTGAAGAGCAAATCCGATCAAGTGATTTTCAACGAAAAAGTACTATTTGTCATTTCATTTAATAAACTCTCGAAATAGTAGCAAATCCGATCACTTAGATGAGATTTGGTGGAACATATTTTAAGGAAATGTTTATAGTCACTGAACTTAACTTCAACTGTTACCGAGAATGTCAATTTTCATTTGGATGTTATGATTATAACCTCAGACACTACTGGCTGTGATTCTCAGGATATGCAAGATATGAGAGACTGCTACGATAGACTACTCGCTGCAGCTGCAGCCACGGCAAATAGTGCTTATGGTAAAAAAGCATTCATTTCTCTGTGTGAGTTGCAAATCGAGCATAATAGTATACTTACACTGTTGTTAAACTTTGTGGTAATCTTCAGAGTTCTCTGAGTCATTGGGAGAGATGGGTTCTTGTTTGGAGCAAATCGCGCCTCATAATGACGAAGATAGTGGTAAGTGCCACAAAGTAGCCTATTGTAGAATTTTGGGGTCCTATGTATTTAATTGTAACATTGTTTTCTTGTATAGGTAGAATCTTGTTTATGTTGGGTAAAGTTCAGTTTGAGCTCCAGAGACTTCTTGACACATATGTAAGTTGTTTGTTGCAAACATGAATTCCTCAAAAGCTTTTTATAACGTTAAAGAAACTTACATGGTCAATGTTATTTTGTTCTTCAGCGTAGTCATATTTTCAAGACGATTACTTCACCATCGGAGTCACTTCTCAAGGACCTCAGAACCGTTGAGGTATACCATAATTTGCTACTCATGTATTTAAGAAACGCTTTCCTTTTTGTACTCATATATTTCTCTTAATTAATGAACAGGATATGAAGCAACAATGCGACGAGAAGAGGTTTCTTATTTTCCACTAAGTTTTTATTTTAAAGTTTGATAAACACCGCCTTAAAGTTCTTCTGTACTCGTAAACTCTCAGAAACATGTTTGAGATGGCCCTTGGGAAAGATAAAGGAAGGCCTAAACACAGTAAAGGAGAGAGACATATTCCTCCCGAGTCTCGACCTGCTTACAATGAGTTTCATGAAGAAGCAACAATGTGCATATTTCGACTGAAATCTCTTAAAGAAGGACAAGCTCGTAGCCTCCTTACGCAAGCAGTTCGTCACCACACTGCTCAGGTAAAGATTACAGTTAATTTCGTCTGTCTATTTCATTTCTCATGGAACTTTGTTCTTCTTCTACATATGTGTCTGACTTTCTTTCTTAAAATTCTTTGTAGATGCATTTGTTCCATACTGGATTGAAATCGCTTGAGGCAGTAGAGCGTCACGTAAGAGTTGCTGCAGAGAGACAGCACATAGATTGTGATCTCTCTGTTCATGGGAACGAAGTGGAAGCTAGTGAGGAGGATAATCATGATGATGGCCAATACGTAAACAGAGAAGGAGAATACAGTTTAGCGTACAGAGCAAATGAGCAGAGGGTAGAAGCTGCTTCTCTCTCTACACCATGGGGCTCAATGAAGGTACGTCGAATTTAAAAAAGACAAGGAACATGACTCGAAATGATTTATGCTCATCTGTATTTTCCTCCAGATTGACGATGACCTCTCGTTTCCGCGTCATTCTGCAACAAAAGCAGCAGCGGTATGTTTTTTCCTTTCATCTCTATAAACATTCGACCCTTTTGTAACAAACTTTCTCACTTCTGATAATTTCGTTGGTCATTCTAGGTAAATGCTGATCATAGAGAAGAATACCTGATTTCAACACGCGATCACAAGATGACCAGTTATTCAGCTCCGTTGTTCCCGGAGAAGAAACACGATTTTTCAGAAAGGCTGAGACAGACGAATCCATCTTCCAGTGCCTATGTATTGCCAACACCAAGTGAATTGAGGTATTCAAAACCGCCTTCCCAAGCTTTAAACCCGAGGCCAACAAACCACAGTGCCGGAAACATATGGCATTCATCTCCGTTAGAACCGATAAAAAGCGGGAAAGATGGGAAAGACATGGAAAACAACAGCATCTACGTCCGCCTACCTCCCCCTTCGACTACAGACACGCATCATTATCAGCAGCAGCAAACAGCAGCAAGACATGCATTTTCTGGACCGCTCAAACCGTCCTCAACCTCAACTAAACCTGTCACTACTACCGACATTTCCTCAGGCGCGTTTCGTCCTCTGCCGATGCCTCCTGCACCTCAACCTTATCCTCATTCATCATCTTCTCCAAGAGCCTCCCCTAGCGCTTCACCTCCTCCTGCCTTTTCTTCTTCCCCGAGGCATAACAAGCTTCATGAGCTTCCGAGACCACCAGGCCACTTTGCGCCACCACCAAGACGAGCCAAATCCCCTGGTCTGGTTGGTCACTCAGCTCCTCTGACCGGATGGAATCAAGATCGAAACTCTGTTACGGTTTCTCCTCCATCTACCTCAAAGATTGTGGCTTCGCCGCTTCCTGTTCCTCCACTGGTCGTCCCTAGAAGCTACTCTATACCTTCAAGAAACCAAAGAGCCCTTGCTCAACGACCGGTTGAGAGGAGGAACGACAATGGAGTAGCGTCCCCACCTCTAACACCAATGAGCCTGTCTCGGCCACTTCCTGAAGCCACGGGAGTTGCTCAGACCAGTCAAATCAGAGGTAATCTACTGCAAGAAAAGTTTGAGCCTTCGATTATTTCAAACGCCATTAAGAAATGAAAGGTTCTTCTTTACCTTTAGTTTGCGTTTAGCGTTTATTAAAATTGTGGGTTCATTCAGAAAACACATACACTAAATCCAAACGCAAACGAACTTGAAGTGTAATAGTTTTTTTTTTGGTTACTGTGGATTTATTGATTCCTCCATAGGTTATTGAATCATGCAGGAGTAGGAAAGCTGATCGAACGATGAAGCTGCCACGTTGCGTATGACGAAAACGCGACTTGCAGAGACTCAGAGATCTCCACAAAGTGAATATAGTCAGCATCTGTATAATTCTTTAGTTGGTTAATTTCGTATTTCTTCTTCCTTTGTTTTCCATTGTAAATCTGAAGCTTCTCATTTTTCATTTTTAATCCCTTTAATTTTTCTTCTTTTATATTACATCCGAAACCTTATTATATAGGCAAAAACAATTCAAATAACATAACCGTAACGAGTAAATAAAAATGGATAGAAGAAGGTTTTTGTTCATTAATTTTAATGTGGTGAAATTATCACGTTCAGTTGATTCTATAGACATATGTGGCGGATATCGAAGGACTAGATAGGAGAGAACGAGTTCTTCGTTGTCGTCATCGAGATCTCTGCGTCTCTTTCTCTAAATTTCTCTAAATTCCTCTGGATTCGTTCTATCCTCAAACTGTGAGAATTGTGGATCATAAGCTTGGGTTGGTTTGGGCAATATCAAAACGGTGCGTTTTGATTCGTCTGGGCTTGGGCCAATTAAGTTGGCCCAATAGTGATCCGCTACAGCTACCGTATATAAGGGATGCTTTACGCAAACCCTAGCAGCTGAGATTTTTTTCGGTTGTCTCTTGTTCATTCTCTCTCTGTGCGATTCGAGAGTTGTTCGTAATCTCTCTCGGTAAATCGCCGATTGTTCTTGTAAACTCACCGGAAAAGTTAGTGAATTCCAGGCTCACACCCTGAAGAGAGATGTACCTGTTTAATCGGGGAACTCTATAAAATCTCGTGTGTTTTCGTTTATCTTGTATGCGATAGATTTTAGGTTCTTTGGAGATCGGTAAATTCGATCCGATATTCCAGTGAGTAGAGCGGTGAGAGAGTGAGAGAGAGAGAAAAGCAAAACGGCAAACGGTTACAAGTGGTATCAGAGCCCAGGATATCACCGGTAACCGTCTCTTGGCGGGAAAAGTCAAAGAAAATCATAGATCGGAAAGATTTCTTCCATCTGTGAGTCGCGATCTTGAATCGTGAAGAAAAGAGAGTCTCGGTGAATCGGAGACTCTCGGATCTAAGGGCTAGGGTTTCGAGTCTGAAACCCTAACTCGGTTGTGACTCAGATATGTGAGGTAACTCACAGATCTAGTTCAGATCTGGAAAGATCTGAGGGTAAGGTTTCGAGTTTGAAACCTTAACTCGGTGAAGGTTTGAATCGGTTCAGATCCGAAAAGATCTGAACCAAGATTGGCTGAGATCTGAAAAATCAGCTCGGATCTGAGCTGCAAGTTGTCGCGATCTGAAAAGATCGGTTCAGATCTGAGCCAAGAACAACTCCGATCTGAACAGTAGCTTCAGATCGAGGCTAAGACTCGGAAATTCCACCAGACTCTGGTGGAGTTTTCTCGGCGGTGAACCGGAACCGGTCAGACATCAATCGGCCAAAAAGACGGTAAGTAAATCAGGTGAGATCATTCGGTTTGCAAAATTAGGGTTAGGATTCGCAGGTAGTAAACCACTCTGAGAATCAAACCCGGTTTAAAAATAAAATTTCGGTTAAGGAAAATTTCCGGTTAAGGAAAATTTCCGGTTTAGGAAATTCCGGTTTAGGTCAATTTCCGGTTTAGATTGATTTTATTCGGTTAAGATCAATTGTTCGGTTTAGGGTAATTCCTTTCCGGTTTTGTTTGATTTTCGGATTATTTTTTTTAAAAGGAGAATTTAATTGAAGGAAAATATTTTTTCGAAAATATTCAATTAAATAAAATAAAAAAAAATAATAAAAGAAAATTAAATAAAAAAAAAAATTTAAAAGAAATTAAATTTTTTTTTTTTAATTTCTTTGAGTGGTTGCTTGAGTCACCTGTGTGTGTCAAGTGAGGTGTACCCTAGGTGAATAGACCCCAACAACCCAAACAATCCAGTATGGAGCCAACCCTAGGTAGATTCGAAATGGATAAGTTCGATGGAAAGGGGGATTTTGGGTTATGGAAGTATAAGCTGTTGGGACAGCTTGAAATCCAGGGATTGGCCTCTGTCCTCAAAGAGGGAGCAACTTTGTTTGTGGATGACCCTGAGGCAGAGGAAGGGGCAGAACCTAGATTAGATCCTAAGAAAGTAGAAAGGGATCAAAGGGTGAAAAACTTGTTAGGAGTGTGCTTGAGTGACCTGATCCTAAGAAAGGTGATGCACGAAACCACAGCCATGGGGATGTGGAAAGCACTAGAACGTGACTATCAAACTAAATCGTTGCCTAATAGGATCTACCTAAAGCAACAGTTTGCTAGTTATAGGATGGACGAAGGAAAGTCCATAGAGGAGAATCTGGATGATTTCCTCAAGCTGATAGCGGATCTGGCCAGTCTTAAGATCAACATCTCGGATGAGGATCAGGCAATCCAGATCCTATCAGGCTTACCTCCAGCATATGAACATCTGGTCCATACTCTCAAGTATGGATCAGGGAAAGACACACTGCGGGTTGCAGATGTTGTCAGTTCGGCCTATGCTAAAGAGGTAGAGCTTAGGATGAAAGGTGTAATTGGGAAGTCTAAGAGTGGAGGAGAAGGGTTATCCACGGTCCAGAAAGGTAGATCCGAAAGTTGGTCAGAGAAAGGTAATAACCGACAAGGAAAGGGTAGGTCTAAGAGCAGGGGTAGGTCTAAGTCTAAGACTAGGCAAGGTGCTAAGGCCTGTTGGATATGTGGGGATGAGACTCATTGGAAAAGAGACTGTCCCCAAAGGAAACAAAATGACCAGGGGCAAAAGTCTTCTAAGTCAGCTAACGTATCGGTTAGGTTACCTGACCATACGGCTTTGACTGTAAGCTCCCAAAACACCAAGGACGAGTGGGTTCTTGACCCGGGTTGTTCATTTCACATGACTCCGAGAAAAGAACTTCTCTCAAATCTTAGGGAAATGAATGGTCATCGGGTGTACATGGCTAATGGCACCTTTTGTGAGATAAAAGGTGAGGGAGAATTAACCATAGAGAACCGAGATGGTTCATTAGTAACCCTTAGTAAGGTAAGGTATATACCTAAGATAGGCAGGAACCTCATATCCTATGGACAGCTAGAGCAATCTGGCTGTAAGTACGTGGGAGGAAACTATGAGGTTCAGTTTTTCAAGGGGGATAAGAAAGTACTTGGAGGAAAGTATGACGGGGGATTATACTACCTTCAAGGGACGGTTAGAAATGCCTAGGCAAATGCTGTCAGTGGCGGGGTAGATAAGTCCAAGCTCTGGCATACCAGGCTGGCTCACATGAGCCAGTCAGCTATGCAAGTCTTAGCTAGAAAGGGCTACCTAAAGTCAAGTGAGGTCTCACAATTAGGATTTTGTGAGGCCTCCACTTTAGGAAAATCCCATAGGCAGCAGTTTCCGACTGCAAAACATACAACCAAGGAAATCTTGGAGTATGTGCATTCGGATCTGTGGGGTTCTACCAATGTCACCTCAAGCCTTTCTGGGAAGAAATACTTCATGACATTGATAGATGACTACTCTAAGAAAGTATGGATATACTTCTTGGGGGCAAAGTCTGAGGCCTATCAATGTTTCTTGGAGTGGAAAGCCTTAGTAGAAAATCAGACTGGCAAAAAGGTCAAATGTCTAAGGACGGACAATGGCCTGGAATTTTGCAACAGTCAGATGGATAGTATGTGTAAAGGAGGAAGGGATTAAAAGACATCGTACGTGTCCTTATACTCCGCAGCAAAACGGAGTATCAGAAAGGATGAACCGTACGATTATGGACAAAGTTAGGAGCATGCTAGCTGAAACTGGCTTGAAAGACGAGTTTTGGGCAGAAGCTGCTCTAACGGCTGTCCATATAATCAATGGGTCACCTACAGCAGCCTTAGATCAGGAGATCCCAGAAGCTGTCTGGTCGGGTAGTAAACCAGATTACAGCTATCTGAGGAGTTTTGGATGTATGGCCTACGTGCATACATCTAGGGATAAGATAAGTCCTAGAGCCATTAGGGGTGTCTTTCTAGGTTATGCCCAGGGAACAAAAGGGTATAGAATCTGGTTGCTAGATGAACGCAAATTGGTCATAAGCAGGGATGTGGTTTTCCATGAAACCTGCTTATATAAAGAATTTGCTAGTAAGGATAAGCAATCAGAGAATTCTCTGAATCAAAAGAAGAAAGTAACCTTCAGTGAAAACTTGGAGGAAATTTTCTGGGAGAAGGATTCAGAGGATGATTCAGCTCAAGGTGGAGTTCCTGTGGAAGAGGAGCCAACCGAGGCTGATCAGACTGGCCCTGAAGAGGCAGACCAGACTATGTCTGATGAAATTGCTGAGGAGTCGGTAGAATACAACAATAAACAGTCTGAGGATCTAGATCAATACCTTTTGGCTAGGGATAGAGTTAGGAGAGCTCATAAGCCACCATCAAAATTTGGTGACTCAGATTTTGTTGCCTATGCCCTTAGTGCAGCAGATCTGATTAATCTTGATGAGCCAAAATCATGGTCAGAAGCCATGAAAAGTAAAGATAGCAGGCGATGGAAAGCTGCTATGCTGGAAGAGATGGAGTCTCTTGACAAAAACGGGACTTAGGTTCTAGTTGATAAGCCTGCTGATCAGAAGGTGATCGGCTGTAAATGGCTGTTCAAACTAAAACCAGGCATAGAAGGAGTTCAAAACCCTCGTTATAAGGCTAGGTTAGTGGCAAAAGGATTTGTCCAGGTTGAAGGGATAGATTATAACGAGGTATTTGCCCCGGTTGTCAAGCATTCCTCGATTAGACTCTTGTTGTCTCTTGTGGTAAATCAAAGTATGGAGCTTGAGCAGCTTGATGTCAAGACTGCTTTCCTCCATGGTACTTTGAAAGAAACCATCTACATGAGTCAGCCTGAAGGCTTTATTCGGAAAGGACAGGAGAACAAGGTCTGTCTCCTGAAGAAATCCCTTTACGGATTAAAGCACTCTCCAAGGGAATGGAATCACAAGTTTGACAAGTTTATGACTGAGCAGAATTATAGGAGGAGTAAATTTGATCCTTGTGTATACATGAAGGGAACATGTATGAAGGATAAGATTTATCTCCTATTGTATGTAGATGACATGCTGCTGGCGTCAAAGAGCATGTAAGTCATAAGGGATCTCAAGAAAACCTTAGGTTCTGAATTCGATATGAAAGATATGGGTTCAGCTAGGAGGATTCTTGGGATGGATATAATCCGGGACAAGTCAAAGGACAGACTTGTCCTATCCCAAGAGAAATACCTTGTTCAGGTTCTGAAACAGTTTGGTATGTGGGATAGTATCCAGGTTAGCACACCAATAGGACCCCAATTCAAGCTGAAAAGCTTAGATAAGGCTGATGAGCAAGAACTGAGAAAGGAAATGGATGTAATTCCATATTCTAGTGCAGTGGGCAGCCTTATGTGTGCGATGGTTGGTTCTAGACCTGATCTCGCATACGGGGTAGGATTGGTAAGTAGGTATATGAGCTGTCCTGGTTCAGATCATTGGCAGGCTGTGAAATGGATAATGAGGTACCTGAAAGGTGCTTCAAGCAGGTGTTTGACTTTCATCAAAGAACCGCAATTTGATGTAATTGGGTTCTGCGATTCAAATTTTGCCTCGGATCTGGACAAGAGGAGGTCCATATCCGGGTATGTGTTCACGGTGGGGGGAAACACCGTGAGCTAGAAATCAAGCCTGCAAAAGGTTGTTGCCCTGTCAACAACTGAAGCTGAATATGTGTCACTTGCTGAATCATTCAAAGAAGCCTTGTGGCTTAGGGGTCTTTGTGAGGAGATGGGCTTCCCTCATGTAAAGACACAGGTATTTTGTGATTCGCAAAGTGCCATTCATTTGGCTAAAAACAGCATGCACCATGAGAGGACTAAGCATGTAGATGTTAAATATCACTTCATCCGTGATATTATAGCTCAGGGTAAGGTAGAGATCAGCAAGATTCATACCTCGGTTAACCCAGCCGATATGTTGACTAAGGTTATCCCTAGTGAAAAGTTTAGGGGATGCCTTGAAAGTCTCAAGGTATTAGCTCCCTAGGTTAAGGGAGCTCGGCCAGCACCATCGGAGGCCATGATGGTGCTGGAGGTAAGTTATTAGATAATATCCTATTGTATTCTCTGTTGTATCTTGTGTGTTTCAGGTACAGAAATTAAGGAGGAGCAAAGGAGCTGCTGGAGGCCAGGTAGTAAGGTAAGGTGAGGTAAGACATCAAATAAACTAACAGGTGTGTTGTTTATGATATTGATGCAGGTACACAGACAAGGAAGAGGAGAGAAGGCGTATGATCCAAGGTGGAGAATTGTGAGAATTGTGGATCATAAGCTTGGGCTGGTTTGGGCAATATCAAAACGGTACGTTTTGATTCGTCTGGGCTTGGGCCAATTAAGTTGGCCCAATAGTGATCCGCTACAGCTGCCGTATATAAGGGATGCTTTACGCAAACCCTAGCAGCTGAGATTTTTTTCGGTTTTCTCTTGTTCATTCTCTCTCTGTGCGATTCGAGAGTTGTTCGTAATCTCTCTCGGTAAATCGCCGATTGTTCTTGTAAACTCACCGGAAAAGTTAGTGAATTCCAGGCTCACACCCTGAAGAGAGATGTACCTGTTTAATCAGGGAACTCTATAAAATCTCGTGTGTTTTCGTTTATCTTGTATGCGATAGATTTTAGGTTCTTTGGAGATCGGTAAATTCGATCCGATATTCCAGTGAGTAGAGCGGTGAGAGAGTGAGAGAGAGAGAAAAGCAAAACGGCAAACGGTTACACAAACTCGAGTTACTTTCCGCGGCGTGCCGTTACCGTCTTCTTCTTCTACTTCCTCTGTTAGCCTCGTTTCTTCTCACAGCCGTATAGCTCCGTGTCGGTGTCTCGTTGACTTCTCTGCGTTTACTGGTTAGTTATTAGGCCATAAATTGGAATTTTGAGAGATACAACAAATGTTCTGTCTTGAGTATCTCTCACATTGGTGCTATGATAAATGGCTGCTCGATGAAAACGCTTAATAAGTTTTTTTATTTATCAGATAGATCTATTTTCACATAGTTCATATTTTCGGTTTTTTTTTGTTGTTGTATAGGGATCAATGTTGTTAATTCTGATCCCATTGATGCTGTTAAGGTATGAATTTTCACAGAACCAATTTACGGATGTACTCAGCTTTGCTTCCTCTTGCTTTTGACCATTTCTGTATGGAAATTCAGAGGAAAGCTATGGACATAGCCCCTGAACTGAAAGGAGCTTCAATTTTTCTCGTTGGTTATAGCTAGGATTTAAAGCTACACACTATTAGGACTGAGTAAACAAATTCAGCTCTCACACAAAAATATTCTGAATAGGTCTTTGTATTTCTCAATATATTTTGGAATAGATTACAAATGATATCCTCAAATTAAATTACAAAAATCATAAATATCGACAGTTACAAAATAAATAGGTTTGACCAGGTTATTTGTGATCTAGTTGACCCGATTTGGTTCAATTTAATCGGTTCAGATTCTGAGCTAAATCTGGTGCCCACAATCTGCCCCCCAAGTTTCCTAAGCTGATTTGGGAAATTTTCCTATTTGGTTTCTTGATCTTCCATTTATAAAGATGCACCCAGATTCCCATTTATTGAATTTCCTTATTCTTTGTTACCTTTGCCTATTTAATCTAGGGCTCCGGTTTCCCCATTTTAAAAGTGACTTTGGAGTGCCCTAGAGGTTTGTTTCATTTCTTTTTTCTTCTCTTCCCTTTCTCTCTTTTGTCGAGCTCCTTTTTTTTAGTATATATCTATATTTTTTTATTACTCTTTTTTTTGGCCGCTCCTTCTCCGGTGGTCTTTTTCATGCCCTCGCCGGTCCGGTCTGCTGCTCGCCGCGCGTGCCGCGTGCGGGTCGTCTCCGACGTTTTGGTGCGAGCTCCCTCTCGAGCTCGACTCACTTTGCGTCCGCTCCTTCTCCAGCGGTCTTCTTCCTGCCCTCGCCGGTCCGGTCTGCTGCTCACCGCGCGTGGCACGTGCGGGTCGTCTCCGGTGTTCTGGTGCGAGCTCCCTCTCGAGCTCGCCTTGCTTCGCAGCTCCCGTTTCTCTAGTCCGAGTCTTGTCCGACGACCGTGAGCTCGCCCAGCGTTGGTGCCGCACGCGCTTGAGCTCACGCGGATCTCGAGCTCGGACAAGCTCCTCTCGGGTGCCTCCTCGCGCATCCCGTGTTCGCCTCGTGCCCGCGCCATCCTTGGCGCTCAACTCTTCGGCCCGTTCCTCGTCTCCCGTCCGCGAGCTCGCCAGACGCCGGTGCCGCACGCGCTCGAGTTCTTCGCGTATCTTGAGCTCGTGCGAGCTCTTCTTGGGTGCTTCCTTGCGCACCCTAGGTCTGCATGGTGCCCGTGCAGTCCTTGTCATCCGAGTCCTTGGCCCGTGCCTCATCTCCCGCACGCGAGCTCGCCCAGCGTTGGCTCCACACTCGTCTGAGCTTCACGCGGGTTTCTCGCGTTCTCGAGCCCGCACAGGCTCGTCTTCGAGCCTCCCGAGCTCACTAGGCGCCCGCGCTCTCTATGTCGCCCAAGCCAGCCGCGGATCCTCTCGCGCTCCCGAACTCTCGTCGTGCCTTCTCCCGTGAGCCTTCCGAGCCCGCCCGGTTTCGGTGTGCTCGCGCCGATTGCGCCGCCCGAGCTCTTTCTTGGGTACTTCCTCCCGTGTTCTCCGTCTCGCATCCCGCTCGTCTTGCACGCTTACTTTGCGTGTGTTTCTGCGTTCGCTCGTGAGCTTGCCACGTTTCCGCGTTACTTACTGGTGCTATGGCGACGTGGAATCACTTTGGGCCTCATCTGAGATCCGCTTGTTCTGAGTCTAGCATTCGCGATCTTCGATCATCTGGTTTGATCGATCGGACTACTGAGATTATTATTCCCGGCTCGTCTGATTCTCCCGAATTTCCTCCTGTGGGGTTCTGCTGTGCTTACGAGGTTTACTTCCGATCTTGTGGGTTGTCCTTTCCGCTTCCCGAGATCTTGATTCATCTGATGCATGAGCTTGGACTTGCCTAACCGCAGTTGTGTCGTAATTTCATCCGGACCATAATCGGATTGCAAACGCTGGCGGAGGAGGAGGGATTTTCCCTCGATGTTCCCATTATTGCTCGACTGTGAGGTGTGAGGGCAAATTCTGCTTGCCGGGGTACCTTCTATTTGACTCCCAATCCATCGCGAGGGATACTTACTGGGCTTCCTGACAAAGATGCGAAGTGGCAGAGTTCTTTTTTTTTTTTTCCGCGTAGATAGGACTACATACGGTGCCTTGTGTTCTCTGGCCTTGGCTAGCTAGTCATAGTGGCGTGGTAGACTTATGCCTTTCGTGCTTCGTGTTTTGCCGACGTTGCTTTCTTGACATTTGCTTTCCTTTTGGCAGTTGTGTTGAAGAGAGCTCCGGAGAGTGACGATATTGAAGTGTTGGTGATCATTCTACGTGAGGGCTCAACGCATTGGAGCTCTTTTTCACGGAGTCGCATTCGCCGGTCTCATCATCGATTCCGTAATCAGAATTTTCGGGTGATACGAGCTTCCAATTCTCTAGACGATCCGGGTTCGTATCTGTCCGTCGTTTTATACATATTTTTAACTTTTATCTAATCGTATTTTCCTTCAGATTTTCCACTTGATCCTCCTCCGCCTACGATGTCAAGTCTTGGTTATCGTGCCGAACGTAAAGCCCAACGGGCTGCTGAGAGAGCTGCTGCCGAGAGGACTACCGATGTGGCCGCTACGGGTCTAGGTGAAGATTCCCATCTTTCTATCCTTCCTGATCCTTGGAGTGTACCACGAGCTTCGCCTTCTAACTTGGTGCCTCCAGCTTCCCCTCTGCGCTCTATCGTCGCGGCCCTCCCAGCTCTGGGTGGTGACTTCCCTCGTGCGGTTGTTGATCTAGAATGCCCCTATTTTGCCTTCTTCTACACAAGTTGACGAGGCGGCTGTTGCTGGAGAGGGCTCTCGGGGTCCCTCCATTGATGGTGAGGTCGGTGATCGCCGCGGTGTCAAGCGAAGGCATCCTGTTCCGAACCGCACGAGGCCTTGGAGCGGAGCTAAAAAGTTAAGATATTTTTTCCAGTTCGAGTATAATTCTAATGCTAACATCGTTAAAGATCCTAATGCTATGGCTCGCATCGCCCAACAATTTAGGAATCCTGGATGCAGGCTTCCTTCATTCGATACGTTGGGGAAGGATCACAGGGAGAATTATCTAAGCTTTTCAAAACGTCTCGGAGATGTAAGTTTTTTTTTGTTTCTTCTTTTTCTCTCGTATCACCACTGCTATTTTTCATTTTTTTGGTAGCTAATGGCGTAGTATAATCGCTCGATGGACTCGTACGAAAGGCGTGTGCGGTCTCCTACTGAAATGGAATTCCATGCAGTGATGGAGAAGATAAAATCCTTGGAGTCTGAGGTGAAAAAGCTTTCTGCTCTCAGGGAGAGTGATGCTGATAAGGTCAAATCTGTTGACAAGATAATCCTCCAACTGAATCGTTCTGAGTGCGTGTTCAGGGAAGCTGAGATTTCTCGCGATGATTACGAGGTTAAGCTGTCGAACGCCATTGCTCAGAACTCTGAGCTTTTTGAAAAGGATGTTCAACTTATTGCTGAAATTAAGAGCGTGAAACTCAAATTCAATGTTCTTCTTGAGGCTCGCAATCGGGAAGTGGATGTCGCTCGTACTGCGCGGGCTGAGCTCAAGAACGAGGTGAAGGTCCACATCGATCGGCTTCGATCATATCTTTCCATGGTGGAGAAGTTGTCGGGTTCCTTGTCCCGATCTGCTGAGACGAGAGCGATTTCAGAACTCCTTGAGGAGATTATTAGGGGCGAGATAGAGGATCTGAGTGCTGAGCTTAAGGTTGCTCTCACAGACAAGGAGATCAGTGCTCGGGAGTTTCTCGATGTTGAGGGCGCGCTCCCGGAGATTGATATGTCGCGTTTGGAGTTTTTAACGCTCAACTCCCCAGAGTTAGTCCCGGCTTCAAGGTCTGAAGTTCTGGAGTCTGAGCCTATGGATACTTCGTTTGATGAGTTTGGTTCCAACCTTGGAGCCATCTGCCTTCTTGGGGCGAGTATCGGCCACCTTTGCATCCCAGCTCCCTCTTGCTGATGTTTGATTGTTCCTATTGTATTTGTTTTTTGCTTTAGCGATTTGGTACGTTTTATCGTTGTCGTTTAGTTTCCTTTTGTTTTGATGATTTGATACGCTTTGTTATTGTTATCATTGGACAATGTCGTGATGGACTTTTTATTATTTCGCTGAGTGTTTTATCATTCGACCCACGATGATGAACGCTTTGTTCATGTCGTTTGCTTTTTCTCTTGTTTCCATGGTCTCGACGTCGTAGCGTCGAGATGTACTCTCTTTGTTACTTTCAGGAAGTGCTCCTCGTTTCTATTATGGCTATACGTCCGTATTTTTACGAGGAGCTGCTTCGCGTTCTTTTTATATCTTGGCGAAGTGCTCCTCGTTTCTGTAATGGCTACTTGTCCGTGTTCTTCACGAGGAGATGCTTTCACTCTTTTATATTTTGGCAAAGTGCTCCTTGTTTCTATTACGGCTACTTGTCCGCATTCTTTACGAGGAGCTGCTTGCGCTTTTTTATTTTATTTTGGCGAAGTGCTCCTCGTTTCTGTAACGGCTACTTGTCCGTATTCTTTACGAGGGGCTGCTTGCGCTCTTTTTATATTTTGGCGAAGTGCTCCTGGTTTCTGTAACGACTACTTGTCCGTATTCTTTACAAGGAGCTGCTTGTGCTCTTTATATTTTGGCGAAGTGCTCCTTGTTTCTGTAATGGCTACTTATCCGTATTCTTTACGAGGAGCTGCTTGCGCTCTTTTATATTTTGGCGAAGTGCTCCTCGTTTCTTTAACGGCTACTTGTCCGTATTCTTTACGAGGAGCTGCTTGCGCTCTTTTTATATTTTGGCGAAGTGCTCCTCGTTTCTGTAATGACAACTTGTCCGTATTCTTTACGAGGAGCTGCTTGCGCTCTTTTTTATATTTTGGCGAAATGCTCCTTATTTCTGTAACGGCTACTTGTCCGCTTTCTTTACGAGTAGCTAGTTTCGTTTTATTTGGTTTCTTGTTCTCGTAGGGTTATCTGGAACACCATTCATAGAAAGAGAAACTTTATTAATATGTCAAAATTGGATTGATATGTTGAAATGAAACTAATTTAACAAAAATATTTCTTAAGATGGATCGCGTTCCACGATCTCATCACTGCGTTTCGGTCGAGGGTCTCTAGTCCGTATACGCTGTGCTTAATTATTTTTGCGATCTTGTATGGACCTTCCCACGTGATCCCCAATTTTCCAGCCCCAAGCTCCAATGTATTCTCGAACACTCTTCGTAGTACCAACTCGCCCATGCCGAATCTCCATGGTTTGATCCTCGAGTTGTAATACCTTGCTACGCTCTGCTGATAGTTCTGTAACCGTATTAGGGCTTGGTCTCGTCTCTCGTTTATTACATCGAGATTGTCTTGTAACATGTTTCTGTTGATTACTTCGTTTTCCGGAGCCGACTCCCTTCGAAGACTTGGGATTGCAACTTCGGCCGGTACGACTCCCTCAACTCCGTAAAGTAGGGAGAATGGTGTTTTGCTGGTAGACTTTCGCGGAGTAGTTCGGTAAGCCCATAACACTCCTTGCAACTCGTCTGCCCAGTTCCCCTTGTGTGCTCCGAGTCCCTTCTTCAGGTTGCTTAGTATCGATTTATTTGTGGCTTCGGCCTCTCCGTTCCCCTGCGGATAACGGAGGCTTGATTTACTTAGACGAATTTTCCATGTTTCGCAGAACCTCTCAAACTTCTTTGAGATGAACTGCGATCCGTTATCCGTGACGATCTCGTAAGGCAAACTGTGTCTGCATATAATGTTTTTCCATATGAAACCTTGCACCATTGAATCCACGATCGATTTGTATGATTCTGCTTCTACCCACTTCGAGAAGTAATCTGTCATCACAAATATGTACTTCACGTTTCTTGTCGAAGGATGCAGAGGTCCGACGATATCCATTGACCACCTCATAAATGGATACGGGGCTTAAAGTGATTGAAGCTTCTCCGTCGGACGGTGATTCACTGGTGCATGCCTTTGGCAGCTGTCGCAATGCTTTGTGTAACGTTCACAATCCGCCAGCATGGTCGGCCAGTAATATCCTTGTCGTTTGATTCTAAGTGCGAGGTTACGACCTGACGAGTGGTTTCCATATAAACCTTCATGCATTTCTCTCATTATTGTTTCCACGTCCTCTTTGTCGACGCAATTGAGGTACGGGCCGGCTATGCTCCATTTGTACAACTTATCCTCGTGTACACATAATCGGGTGCTGATTATTTTGAGTTTCCTTGCGTCCCATTTATTGCTTGGTATTGTTCCCGTTGCTATGTACTCCTTTATCGGGACTCTTCAATCTTTGATTTGATGTTCCTCTTCGATCAAAACAAATCGTTGCTCATTGGATTGGTTCTCCGTGTCGCAACCGATCTCGAAGATGAGATTTGAATGGAACTTTATGCTCGGTGTCTCGATACTTTTGATCGGAATTACCCTTTTTATCATTGGTTCGGTTGTGGATGCCAAGGTCGCCATGGCATCAGCCTGGGCATTTTCTGCTCTTGGGATTCGTTTGAGTTCGAAGTGATCGAATAGTCGCACAAGTCCTTGAATTATCCCGAGGTACAATTCCATTCGTTCGTCCTTGGTTTCATAATCACCGTTAAATTGACTGGCTACGAGCTGAAAATCTGTGAATGCTTCTAGCTCGTCTATCCCGATCCCACTTGCCAACCTTAAACCGGCGATTAACGATTCGTATTTCGCTTCGTTATTGGAGGCATTGAACAATAGCCAAAAAGTTTGCTCGATTACTTCTCCGGTCGGAGATGTGAGTCGTATCCCAATTCCAGATCCATGATTCGTTGATGATCCGTCCACATGGAGAGTCCACCTCCCATTGCGACACGACTCTCCGAAGTTGTCCTTCGGTAGTTCGATGACGAAATCGGCAAGAACTTGGGCTTTGATACTTGTTCTTATTTGGTATTCGATGTCATACTCACTCAGTTCAATTGCCCATTTTGTCAACCGCCCCGATTGATTCGGGCTATGGAGTACCCGTCGTAGCGGTTGGTTTGTCATTACGACAATCGTGTGCGATTGGAAATAGGATCTTAGCTTCCGAGCTGCCGTTATCACTACGAGAGATAGTTTCTCGAAGGCTGGGTATCGTGTTTTGGCATTGACCAATCGCCTGCTCACGTAAAAAACTGGCCTCGTTCCCCTTTCTCTTCTCGGATCAGCACTCCGCTGACTGCTACGGCAGACACGGCTACGTACAAGTAAAGGATATCTCCTGGCTGTGGTTTGACCAATATCGGAGGGATAGAGAGATAGGCCTTCAGCTCGGTGAGCGCTCGCTCGCATTCTTCGTTCCAAACGAACGATTTGTTTCCTTTTAGTAACTCGAAGAATAAGAGGCTCTTATCTGTTGATCGGGAAATAAATCTGTTCAGAGCTGCGACTCACCCTGTTAGGCATTGGACTTCCTTAATAGTTCTCGGAGAACTTATATGTTGGAAAGCGGAAATTTGGCTAGGATTGGCCTCGATTCCTCGCTCCGTGACTAAGTATCCGAGGAATTCTCCTGAGGTTACCGCGAATGTGCACTTTGTGGGGTTCAGCTTCATTCCAAATTGATTTAGGATGTTGAAGCATTCTTTCAAATTATCCACGTGTTCTTTGGCGGGCGCAGACTTTACGAGCATGTCATCTATGTATACCTCTATGGTCCTCCCGATTTGATTCGAGAACATCCGATTCACCAGTCTCTGATAAGTGGCCCCAACGTTCTTTAACCTGAACGGCATGACCTTATAGCAGTAGGTTCCCATATCGGTAATGAATGATGTCTTTTCTTGATCGTCTGGATGCATAGGGATTTGATTATAACCAGAGAACGCATCCATGAAGGTTAGCAATTGGTGTCCCGCCATTGAATCTACCAGTTTGTCTATGTGTGGAAGTGGGAAGCTATCTTTTGGGCACGCTCGGTTCAAATGAGTGAAGTCGACGCATACTCGCCACTTTCCATTTTTCTTTTTAACTACCACCGGATTAGCCAGCCATTCCGGGTACCGGACTTCACGAATCATTTCATTTTTGAGGAGCTTTTTTACTTCTTCGTTCACGGCTTGAGCTTTCTCCGGCCCTATCCTTCTTCGTTTTTTGTTTAATCGGCCTGAACGCCGAGTCGACGTTCAGCTCATGGGTGATTACCTCGGCGGGGATTCTGATTATGTCCTCGGTAGACCAAGCGAACGTATCCTTATTTTCCTTTAAGAAAGTCTCTAACTCTCGTTTGATCGTATGATCCACATCTGCCCCTATGGCGACGCTCCGATCCGGGTTTGTTGGATCGATGGGGACTTGAATTACTGATCTGGACTGGGGACCCTTTTCTGATCTTTTAGGCTCGTCCCCACTTGTTAATTGCTATTGAAGTCGGAGATGGTGTCCGCTCATATAGCATATCCGCGAACTCTTTTGATTCCCTCGCAACACTCCTACTCTTGTTGGTGTTGAGAATTTCACACACTGATGATATGTTGAGGGGACCGCCTTCATTGCGTAAATCCAAGGCGTGCCGAGGATGACGTTGTAAGTTGCTGGTCTGTCCACCACTGTGAATTCAACCATTTTAATCACCCTTTTAGCAGAGATGGGTAACTTCAAAGTACCTAATGATATCTCGGTTATCCCATTGAATCCAGTCAAGGGAAAGGGAGGTCCCTGAATCTCCTCCTTGTCGATTCCCATCTTTTGTAGTGTTTCCAGAAACAGTAGGTCGACTGAACTCCCAGTGTCGATTAGGACCCTTGACACTTCGCAATTAGGTCCGATATCTAGCTCGACTACTAACGCGTCATCGTGCGGGCTGTTGAGGTGAGCAGCGTCCTCCTCGGAGAAAGATATGACTGGCCCGGAGTTTCTTTCAAACTTAGACCATCCGATGTCGGCTTTCCGTTGCCAAATCTATTATTGACGTTACGGAGTCGCGACAATATTTTGATCCTCCCATTATGAAATCGATTCGTTTTTCTGCGTTTGGCTCCACGACTCATTCTCGGAAGTTGGTCTGCCCCGTTTATTGTTTGTATTTTCCTCTTCGTTATGCTGTGCTTCTCCCTCGTCTAACTTGGCTCCACATTCCGCGAGCTCTTTTGCTAGATATTTTGCTGTAAAGAATTCTCTCAGGTTGAAGCAGTTCTAGTGGCGTGTCCATTACACTTATGGAACTCGTAGTACGCATTCTCATCCCGACCCATTCGTCTTGCGGGACTACTCCCTGCATTTCTTTCTTGGTTCCGATCAATAGCGTATGCCAGTTTACCAGTTTCATACGTACGAGTATCCTTTCCATCTCTTTTATCGAATCGCCTTTGGTTCGGAAAAGATTCTGTTCCACCTTTGTTCGGCTTGAATTTTTTGGCGAGGGCCAGCTTCTCCTCTTCAAATTTATCCAGTTTGTTGACCTGTGTAATGCATCCTCGATTGTCTCTGGCTTATGAATGGTCAGATCAAAACGGAAGGGGGACTCGTGCCAAAGTCCGTGTTTTGGGGCGGCGAGGGCTGTCGAGTCACTGACTCCAGCTATCTTTGCCTTTACTTTCTTGAAATTATCGATATAGGACCGTAGCGACTCTGTCTCGACTTGCATGACATTCCACAGGTCGGCATCAGTCGCTCCACTTCCCATAAAGATATAATAATGCTTGATAAACACTATCGATAACTGATTGAAGTTATCGATAAAGTTTTCTGGTAGTTGGGAAAACCAATCGAGCGCAGGTCCCACTAAATTCTCTTTGAATAACCTGTAATACCCCACGTTTTTTTCTTCCTCGCTGAAGTGGGCCCGGTTCGTGGCGATTCGGAATGTTGTCATATATGCTTTCGGATCTGAGTTTCCTTCGTAGACCGGCAACCTTAGTTTACCAGTTTCTTTCACTTGTGTGTTCGCTACCCGGGCCGAGAATGGCGACTTCTCAGTTTCTTTGATCACGCGATCGATCTCCGGGGTTGCGCTTGATGCTTTATGAACCTTAGAGGTCATTGCTGCGAGCCCGATGTTAGTTCTCTTGATGGATCTCCGAAGACTCTCGTATCCTGCCACATTGGGGTTTTTCTGAGAGTTCTCGTAGCGTCCTCCTGGTAGTGTTTGACCATGGGCTGCACCCTGACCGAGAACAGGGTGCAGCGCGGGCTCCTCTCCCGACAGCCCCACGCGTGGTTGCGATGGCAGTGGGGTACCTGATGTTTCTCCTGGGAGGAAATCGGCACGAGGAGTCGTGCTGAGAATAACTCGATCCTCGGGCCAGGTGCCGAAGTCGAGGCGCATTCTCGCGGATCTCTGCTGAGGGTTTTCTTCAACTTAGAAACCGCTCGGCGCGCTGAGCGCCATTACTCTCGACTCAAGCTCGGCTTGAGCCGTGACACGGTTGTTGAGCTGCGTCGCGACTTGGGTTTCGTGTGCGTTAAAACGTACCACGAGATTGTCATTGGACTCCTTTTGCTTGTCGGCAGTTGATTTGAGATCCATCAGCAAGGCCTTAATCTCCGAAAGGGAGTCAAAACGTTCATCGCCGGAGCTCGACATTGTGATTGATAATTTTTTACTTAGGGTGGATTTTTTCCTCACAGACGGCGCCAAATGTTAGAACTAAGTAAACAAATTCAGCTCTCAGACAAAAATATTCTGAATAGTTCTTTGTATGTCTCAATATATTTTGGAATAGATTACAAATGATTTCCTCCCTCCTTTTATACTATTTTGGGCAATTAATTCATAGCGAATTAATTGCAAATTAAGTTACAAAAATCATAAATGTCGACAGTTACAAAATAAATAGGTTTGATCAAGTTATTTGTGATCTGGTTGACCCGGTTCGGTTCAATTTAATCGGTTCAGATTCTGAGCTAAATCTGGTGCCCCCACACACTCTAGTTTTTAAGCTAACTATGTACTACTTATGGATGGAGACTGATGACTATTTTCCTATGACTTTCAATGAATTTGGTGTTGTAGGTATTAATAACCCCATTAAAACGAACTTGGGAAAGCTTTTGGCTGAGTCATTACGATATTATTACTTTGATAGGTAAGCGCACTCGTAAGTTCATTACAACCTCACTCTGCTTTTATAATTGTTTGAACCACTATAGTTTTGAGAATGCCAGAATCTTTTAGTGTTACTTATTTGTACTTGTCTTTGTTTTAAATCCAGTTTTCAATACGTATAAGGTCCTTGTGGAATCCAGTTTCTTAGCTTGTTCACTAGTGTTAAGCTTTGAGCTTTAAGTTCTCTCTTTTGGTCTTTAGCTCAGTACGGTCACCACCTTAATTCTTCTCCACTTGATAAATTTAGATTGAATGCTCTCAAGTCCTTACACAATATCCTTAACTTTAATATACTCTTATTGTGTAGTGATAACTTGATCGCAGAGGCAGCTGGTGGAAATTTGTCCGCTCAAGCGTTAAAGGAAGCTGATGAGAAATCTTTTCAGGAATCAGAGGTAAACTCGATTGCATAATCTCATTTTCAAAATACTGACTCAGAATCAATCTAAAGGTGGGTTTGACAATGATTCTTCAACATGTTTTTGTAGACTGAAGTGTTGAAGCAGATTTCATCTATGGGTCGGCTTGTAGTCTACGCCGGAGATGGTGCGGTCCAGAGCTTGAAAAATCTGTATGTTTTACATAGGTTCCAGTCCTTTCCCTCCAGCAGTTCAAGCTTTCAAAGACGCTGCTTAGAATATTTTATTTTCTCGCATACCTGTTTTCATTTGATCCTATATATGAAAGTGCACTGCTAAGACACGGGATCTCCGTATGGATCGATGTTCCATTGGATATTGCGGTAAAAGGGGATGATTCGTTCGACTCAGAACCTTCCCCTGATGTCTTTCTTCTTTCTTTACTATGAGCTGTTTAAAGTTTGTGTTGCTGTTATTACAAAACAACTGACTTTCTCGGTGGATGAGCAAAATTTTTTGATACGCTAAAAGCGAGCTACGAAAAATCGAGAAAGGGTTACAATACAGCAGATGAATCCATTTCCCTGGAAAGTAAGATATCTATTCACAAGTCCATAATACTTCCTTCCATTTTTTTTCTGAATGATGATGCTGATATTGTTTATGGAAACAGAAATAGCTACAAAGCTGGAATGTGAAGAATTGGAAACAGTAACTTCCCAAGACATTGCTTTGGAGGTAATTCGTAAATGAAGCTTTTTTTGGTCTTTACAATTTGACTTATGATGGTTTGCAAATGTGAAAATTTTGTGAAACAACGTTGTTATTTAGGTCTTAAAAGAAATCGAGATTTTGACAAGAGTGAAGAAAATGATGGAAGAAGCTTCTCGACATTTCTAGGTCGATTTTTACTCTCACTCGTGCATCCTTAAATTGTGTATATTGCATAATGGTTTGGCGTTTTGGGTAGCCGTCGTCTATCTCACGTGAGATCACCTGTTTGAACGTTTGAATCGTCACCTAAAAAATTGTAATAAATGTAATAATCATTGGCAAATGTCAGTTCTAGATGTGTCGAATAGGCTAAGTTAAACTGTTTTCTCTGTGTTGCTAACAGAGAGTTTCGAAAAGCTCTTAATGTTGATTCCTTTATGCAGGTCCTTTGTAACCCTGATCAAACACTTCTTCACATCTTCCTCTATAACAATGGCTTAAAAGATATGCCAGCCGGTAAGAAGGTAATATATAGAAAATGAAAGATAAGACATTATTTTCTCATAGGACTTCATAGCAAACTCTCTAATTTCCTTTTCAGTTTCAGAAAAGAAGATGATTTTGTGTTGAAAAATAGAAAATGTTGGAACAATTTTATGAAACAAATTTGCATGTTCAATTGGGTAATATAACCCAAATATTGATTGCAAAAATTGTTGGAACGGAATGAGAAATGAGTCATTGAGCTCATTAAAAAACCATAAGTTTGTTGGCTAAAATAATGAGGAGGGACAAAAGTCCCACATCGGACACTTGAGAAAAAAATCCTCTAGTATATAAATGGGAGAGCTCATGTAGTAGCTTAAAAGAGTTGGAGAGAAAAGAGACCAAGCCACGCGCGCGCCGCTGCCGCCGCGCCGGGCTCGGGCTTGGGTCTTGGGTCTTGGGCCAAAAATCGAGTCATAACCCTAAACTATACCCACGATTTTCTCTCCTAACCATCCATAATTTTTTCGTCGGTTCGGTTTCCTCCCACGTTTTAGGATTGCGAAAACCGCTCCCTTAAGGCTATAAAAGCAAGCCTTAATTCTCATAAACCTAATTCGGCCGCAACCTTTTCGCATTCTCTCCAGAAGTCGTTCCAGCGATTTTCCTCCTCTCTTCTTCACGCATTGTAAGTTTTTCTCGAGAGTATAGCGTAGATTATTATTCGTAGATTCTACAGTTGGGTGTTGCGTTTGTAGTCTCGTCGTGGTTGTATCCTGAGATTCAAAATCTCATCAAACCGCAAGACTACGGGAGATTTATTGAATTAAGGAAAGAGATTAAATCTCGCCTCCACGAATTTATCTTCTTCTTAATTCGGTTTTCAATCATTTGGTCCGTAAATCGTTTTTTCGTATCGTGATTTTCATATCCGGTTTTTTCGCGTCCTAACATTCTTAATTCAATAAATCCGCTTCCTGCTTATCGCTTGAATTGGATTGAGAATTGCGATTGATTTTTAAACGATTTTCAAAACCGTTTGTAAACAATTTTTCAATCTGAAAAACGGTTTCAAACGATTTCTGATCTGATTTGGATCGTTTTTCAAAACGTCTCCACATTATTTCAATCGATCGGAATTGATTTCATAAACATTTTCAATCCATTTTTGTGATCGATTTGAAACAGTTATGCGAACGTTTTATAACGATTCAGTGGAAAGTTTCAAAAAATCAAACGATCTAAGTATTTTTTGTCAAAAGTTTTCCGCGAAGGCCTAACGGTGAGTTTCGCGAAACGTGAAAAATATTATTCTAGGAACGCCTATTAGGGTTTCTACGAATATATTATTTTAAAAAATAAATAAATATATATATTTATATATTTATTTATAGAAACGCCTGTTAGGGTTTCTAAAAGAGAAAAAATATTTCTGATTCATAAAAGAGTCAAAATATTTCTCGGATTTCTCGGAATATCAAAAAAAAGTTATAAAATATTTTGTGATATCCGTAGAAATTTGAGTGAATTCTCGGAACGCTTTTTTAAGCAAATTTTCGCAGAACACAATTTTAACGTTTTTTTTAGAAATCAATTATATTGATGTCGCATTTGTTTGTTATCTTTATTGATTCTGTTTCTTCTATATTTGAACAGATTCATCTGAAATGGCTAACGAAACTGCTTACATGCCTGTTGATACCACATCCCGAGGTGCCAATGATGGGATTAAAGCAAGTGTGGTGACGCCCTAGATTGGGAGTAGTCTACCACTTGGTTCATCCGCATCTGATGTCCAGTCTGTGCCTAGCGCTATCAGTGCATGACTTATGCTGGACAAATTCGATGGGTCCAATTTCAAGACGTGGCAGCAAAAGATGCATTTCTTCCTGACCACTCTGAAATTGGAGAAGTCTCTCACCGAGGTTAAGCCTGTCTTACCTCCGGAGAATACTGATCCACGAGCTCTTGCTAGTGTTGAGTCGTGGAACCATGGAGACTACTTGTGTCGAGGCTACATTCAAAGCCGCCTGGTGGACCAACTGTTCAATGTGTACAGTGAGGTCAAAACTTCCAAGGATCTTTGGGATGCCTTGGAAAAGAAGTATAAGTCTTTCAATGTAGGCTTTGGGAAATATGCAGTTAAGAAATTTCTTGACTTCAAAATGGTGGACTCAAGGCCCATCATGGAGCAAGTTCATGAACTGCAAATGATATCCCAAGAGTTGACTGATGTTGGAATGAAGCTGTGTGAGACATTTACAGTGAACTGCTTTATTGAGAAGCTACCTCCCGGTTGAGTCGATTTCAAAAATTATCTCGACCATAAGCAAAAGTCTTTGATTCTGTCAAACTTAATTTCCAGGTTGCAAATTGAGTCTACACATCGCAGATCAGATTACAATCTCGATCATAATGCAAATGTAGCCGAATACGCAAGAAAGGGCAAAGGCAAGGTTGTGACAAACAACAATGGACCTAATAAACATGCGTTTAACAAGGTTGCACCTCAAGCCTCCACAAGCTTTAAGAAGCAAGGCAACCCAAAGAAATTCTCTGGAAGTTGTCATCATTGTGGTAAGAAAGGGCACAAGTCCTCGGAGTGTCGTAGTAAGGCGAAAAGAAAAGCTCAAGCCAATCTGACTGAAGTTGACCTATGCGCGGTGGTCACTGAGGCAAACATGGTTGAGGAAACCGTAGGGAGTGTTTCTATGATACTAGAGCAACCACTCACATTTGCATCGATCTGGATATGTTTAGTTCTTATCAGAAGAATAAATCCGAGGAGCAGTTGATGATAGAAAACACGGCGTTTTCCAAGATTGAAGGTCACGGCAAAGTGGTGCTGAAGCTGACATCTGGACACGAAGTCACTCTCACCAATGTGAAGCACCTGCCAGACATGAGGAAGAACCTGATATCTGGAACATTGATGAGCAAGCATGGGTTCGCCATCAACTTTGAGTCCGACAAGTTGGTTCTTAGGAAGAATGGGGCGTACTTGGGAAAAGGGTATGTTAAGGGAGGAGTGATCAAAATGTGTGTAATGACAATTCTCAAAAACAATGATGTTCCAACTTTTTCCAATGTTGCAATGAATAAGAAACCAGTTGCTTATTTGGTTGAGTCTTTTAATTTATGGCATGAACGGTTAGGACATGTGAATTATAAATCGATGCAACGATTGATTAATTTGAACCTAATTCCAAAATGCAAAATAAGTAAAGACAAGTGTGAGATATGCGTCGAAGCAAAACTCACAAAAACTCCATCATCTCATGTTGAACGAACTACTGAACCTCTAGCATTAATACACACTGATTTATGCGATTTGAAAAGCATACAAACTAGAGGTGGTAAAAAGTAATTTGTGACATTCATAGAAGATTGTACAAAATATTGTTACGTATATTTGTTACATAGTAAGGATGAAGTCCTACAAAAATTTAAATAGTACAAGCTCGAAGTTGAAAACCAACTTAAGAAAACTATTAAAATAGTTAGAAGTGATAGAGGAGGCGAATATGATGGACCGTTTAATGCATTTTGTCAAGAAAATGGCATTATCCATCAAATGGAGTTGTGGAACAAAAAAACCGAACTCTAAAAGAAATGATGAATACAATGTTGCAGAAATTTGGGTTACCCTAGAATCTGTGGGGGGAAGCGTTGCTCACCACAAATTATATCCTCAACAAAATACCACACAAAACAACTGGCAAAACACCGTATGAGTTGTGGAAAGGCATTGTACCTTCGTACAATTACTTGAAAGTGTGGGGGTGCCTAGCAAAAGTAGCAGTACCTCCTCCTAAAAAGGTCACAATTGGACATAAAAGTGTGGATTGCATATTCATATGATACACACACAATAGTAGTGCTTATCGGTTTCTCGTACATCAATTAGATATACCATATATCCATGTCAATACGATTATTGATTCAAGAAATGCAATATTTTTTGAAAACGTTTTCCCGTGTAAGGATAAACATCCAAAACGAGCACGTGAAGAGAGTGATGCAATCACCTCCACAAATGAGGCAAGCACATATGGTACTTCAGTAACTAAAGTAGAAAAAGTTGAAGATGAACCTAGACGAAGCAAAAGAGCTCGTAAGAAAAAATCTTTTGGTGATGATTTCTTGACGGTATTTTTCTTAGAGAATGAACCAAAAACATTCACCGAAGCCATGTCTACACCTGATGCGCTTTCATGGAAGGAAGTTGTGAATAGTGAGATCGACTCCATTATGCAAAACTATACATGGGAGATAACCGATCTACCACAAGGCTCTAAGGCATTAGGGTGTAAATGGATTTTCAATACAAAATTGAAAACCGATGGCTCAATAGACAAGGCAAGGCTTGTGGTGCAAGGATTCCGACAAAAAGAAGGTTTGGATTTCTTTGACACCTATTCTCCAGTAACGAGAATAACTTCATTAAGAATGCTGATATGCATCGCAGCATTGAGGAACTTGGAAATACATCAAATGGCTGTAAAAACTGCTCTTCTAATTGGTGATTTAGAAGAAGAGATTTATATGAAATAACCTGAAGGGTTTGTTGTCCCAGGTCAAGAACACAAAGTGTGCAGACTTGTAAAATCATTGTATGGACTTAAACAAGCTCCTAAACAATGGCATGAAAAATTTGACAATGTAATGATATCAAATGGTTTCAACATAAATGAATGCGATAAGTGTATCTACATCAAAAATACGCCAAATGGGTATATTTTGTTATGCTTATACGTGGATGATATGCTTATCATTGGTAGCAATAAAAACATGATCAATCAAACTAAGAGTCTACTTAATGGAAAGTTTGACATGAAAGATATGGGAATAAAGGATGTCATTCTAGGAATCAAGATAACTAGACATTCTGAAGAAATCATCTTATCCCAAACTCATTATGCTGAGAAGATTCTTGAGCGGTTTAAGAACTACTCAAATGGAAGTGCAAAAACTCATGTCGACCCTCAACTTCACTTGACCAAAAATTCGGGTGAAGCGGTGTCACAACTAGAGTATGCACGCGTGATCAGAAGCTTGATGTATTTAACAAACTGCACTAGACCCGATCTGGCACACTCAGTAAATGTACTAAGTCGCTACACGAGTAATCCAGGACATAATCATTGGAAAGCTATAATTAGAGTATTAAACTACCTATGTTATACGAAAGATTATGGGTTGTACTACGGTAGAGAACCTGGAGTTTTGGAAGGATATAGTGATGCGAACTGGATATCTGACTCCAAAAACTTGAAATCCACGAGTGGATATATCTTTACACTTGGTGGTGCAGCAGTGTCCTAGAAATCTTCCAAACAAACTCTGTTGGCCAGATCGACCATGGAATCTGAGTTCATAGCTTTAGACAAAGCTGCAGAAGAAGCAGAATGACTTCGTAATTTTTTAGAAGATATCCCGATGTGGGAAAAACCAGTCCCAGCAATACGTATACATTGTGATAGTCAATCGGCTATTGCTCGAGCACTGAATAATCTATATAATGGTAAATCACGTAACACACAAAGACGACATAAAACTATTAGGCACTTGATCTCAAGTGGTGTAATCACGGTAGATTACATTAAATCGGCTGATAACCTAGCGGATTCGTTTACTAAAGGTTTAGCTCGAGATCAAGTCGTACAATCATCAAGAGGCATGGGTCTAAAGCCTATGACTAAAGATGAAGTTTGATGGAAACCCCACCTACGTGACTGGAGATTCCAAGATGTAGGTTCAAAGGGATAACTAAATCAAACAGAATATGAAAATACATTGTGAGACTTACGTCTATACCCATTTCCTAGGATGATAAACAGTGTTGTTGCCTGTATGTGTGTAGGATAAGCATTGTTTTTAATGATTTGAGACCATAGCTTTGACATATAAGTGGAGTATTACAGGATGCTCCTTAAAACAAAGCTAATGGCAAATCACCTTATGATTGTGAAATGGTGCCGTTTCTAGGAGAATGAAGGAAATGCTATATTCTCCAAGTTCACTCATGATTAACCAGGCAAGTCCATGGCCACAATGGACACAATAGAGAACATAGTTCTACGAGAAATGACACTATGTTATACCTGTTGTCTCAGTTTACATCAAAGCTCGGGTGGTTCAAGACATCATGTTCACCTCCTGGTCGAGTAAACACGACAGATATTAACAATGAGTGGTTCAAAGCTGAAACATGCTACCAACTCAGATATAGTGAATTTTTGTTTATACTCTCGAAAGTCCTTCTGTCTAGTCTATAGAATACGTCTAGATAGTAGAGTCCAACGAGTCTATCGAGTCTGCATTGTATAGAGTCATTTCTATTCATGTGGGGGATTGTTGGAACAATTTTATGAAACAAATTTGCATGTTCAATTGGGTAATATAGCCCAAATATTGATTGCAAAAATTGTTGAAATGTGAATGAAAAATGGGTCATTGGGCTCATTAAAAAATCATAAGTTTGTTGGCTAAAATAATGAGGAGGGACAAAAGTCCCACATCGGAAACTTGAGGAAAACTCTTCTAGTATATAAATGGGAGAGCTCATGTAGAAGCTTAAAAGAGTTGGAGAGAAAAGAGACCAAGCCATGCACACACTGCCGCCGCCGGGCCGGGCTCAGGCTCGGGCTCGGGCTCGGGCTCTGGTCTTGGGTCTTGGGTCTTGGGTCTTGGGTCTTGGGTCTTGGGTCTTGGGTCTTGGGTCTTGGGTCTTGGGTCTTGGGTCTTGGGTCTTGGGTCTTGGGTCTTGGCAAAGGGCCGTAGGCCCAATAAGGTTCCTTTGGGCCAAATTTTGATTGCGGTTTTGGCCCAAAACGGAGTCATAACCCTAAACCATACCCACGATTTTCTCTCCTAACCGTCCACGATTTTTTCGTCAGTTTGGCTTCCCCCCATGTTTTAGGGTTGCGAAACCGCTCCCTTAAGGCTATAAAATCAAGCCTTAATCTTCATTAACCTAATTCGGCCGCAACCTTTTCGCATTCTCTCCCAAAGTCGTTCCAGCGATCTTCCTCCTCTCTTCTTCACGCACTGTAAGTTTTTCTCGAGAGTATAACATAGATTATTGTTCGTAGATTCTACAGTTGGGTGTTGCGATTGTAGTCTCATCGTGGTTGTATCTTGGGATTCAAAATCTCATCAAATCTCACCTCCACGAATTTGTCTTCTTCCTAATTCGGTTTTCAATCGTTTGATCCGTAAATCGTTTTTTCATATTGTGATTTTCATATCCGGTTTTTCGCGTCCTAACATTCTTAATTCAATAAATCCGCTTCTTGCTTATCGCTTGAATCGGATTGAGAATTGTGATCGATTTTTAAACAATTTTCAAAACCGTTTCTAAACGATTTTTGGATCTGAGAAATGGTTACAAACTATTCTGATCTGATTTGTAACATTTTTCAAAACATTTCCACATTATTTCAATCGATCGGAATCAATTTTATAAACGTTTTCAATCCGTTTTTGTGATCGATCTGAAACAGTTTTGCGAACGTTTTATAACGATTTAGTGGAAAGTTTCAAAAACTCAAACGATCTAAGTATTTTTATCAAACGGTTTCCGCGAAGGCCTTACGGCGAGTTTCGCGAAACGTTAAAAATATTATTCTAGGAACACCTATTAGGGTTTCTACGAATAGATTATTTAAAAAAACATATATATTTATTTATAGAAACGCGTGTTAGGGTTTCTAAAAGAGAAAAAATATTTCTAATTCATAAAGAAGTCAAAATATTTCTCGGAATTTCTCGGAATATCAAAATAAAATTATTAAATATTTTGTGATATCCGCAAAAATTTGAACGAATTCTCGGAACGTTTTTTAAGCAAATTTCCGCAGAACGCAATTTTAATGATTTTTTAAAATTGATTATATTGATGTCGCATTTGTTTGTTATCCATATTGATTCTGTTTCTTTTATATTTGAACATATTCATCTGAAATGGCTAACGAAACTGCTTACGTGCATGTTGATACCATATCCCGAGGTGCCAATGATGTGATTAACGCAAGTGTGGTGACGCCCTAGATTGGGAGAGGTCTACCACTTGGTTCATCCGCATCTGATGTCCCGTCTATGCCTAGCGCTATCAGTGCAGGACTTACGCCGGACAAATTCGATGGTCTAATATCAAGACGTGGCAGCAAAAGATGCATTTCTTCCTGACCACTCTGAAATTGGAGAAGTATCTCACCGAGGTTAAGCCTTTCTTACCTCCGGGGTATACTGATCTACGAGCTCTTGCTAGTGTTGAGTCGTGGAACCATGGAGACTACTTGTGTCGACAAGAGTGAAGAAAATGATGGAAGAAGCTTCTCGACATTTCTAGGTCGATTTTTACTCTCACTTGTGCATTCTTAAATTGTGTATATTTCATAATGGTTTGGCGTTTCTGGTAGCCGTCGTCTATCTCACGTGAGATTATGTGATATTGTACCTACTATGACCAGAAAGGTATTCATGTAGCTTTTTATATAGCATGAGGCCTCAACAAAAAAATATGATTTAGTGGCTGTTATCATATTCACTTGCAGCATTGCTTTTACCTCGCTGTTGCATGTTCTGTTCTATCGAAAAATCGAAGTGTGCACATTACTACATTAGTCCTTTCTATTGTTGTTGTTGTTGTTCTGGTACGATTTTCATATAATTTTCGTTTGTCCATTACCGAAGAAAGCTTCAAAGAAACATGATGAAACCGAATCTATCTATACAACGACTTGAGAGTCGTGTTTCTTATGAAGGAGACAAGCGTTTTAAAGTAGTATTGTTTTGTC
Source organism: Pugionium cornutum (assembly GCA_018901935.1). NCBI lineage: Eukaryota > Viridiplantae > Streptophyta > Magnoliopsida > Brassicales > Brassicaceae > Pugionium > Pugionium cornutum. The sequence continues at coordinate 37,515,658 of CM032163.1, forward strand.
TTTGTGATGCAATTGAATGTGGAGTAGCATTACCACCCAATTTACTTCGACATCACTGACTGACATTCAATGGTTTGGTTCCACAAGGTTGTATTGGTTCAAGGCCAGATTATGTCTTCAAGGCCAAAGAAAATCTTGAAGCTTGAAAGTTGTATCTTAGCTGTAAAACTAGGGGGAATCGGCCATTTCATACGCGAAGTTTGGCCCGTAGTTACAATTCGTTAATGAACTTTATAGCTGTGCCATTACATACATTAACTATGCTCCGTAAGCTATTACATACGTTGACCATGACGGAGTTAGTCAATCCGTTAATGATGGTGAGTCAGATATTAGTTGGCTAATTTTAATTAAATTAATAATGACTGGACACTAAACGATGTAGAATACCACTGCAATCTTGTGATGGCTCCCCAAAATGACGGAAGAAAGCACTTCGGCGACATTTTGTTTTAGACTGCAACAAGGGAATTCAGAAATTAGGGTTCATAAGATAGTGACAATTTAGAACATTTCAAAATCATGACCCTTGAAGCTAGAAAGCATAGAAGACCTAACAAAAGAAAACAATCTAGTCACTCTAAAACAGGCTTAACAAGGTACAGAAATCTCTTGGAAGTGGGTACGTTAGCTAATACAAAGTTCTGAGTGCCATAGTTTGCTCCAGATATTTATATGTGTAATAATTATAATGCATTCTTCGGGAAAGAGGAAACGAAACGGTGTACCTGACAATATCGTACTATATCATAGAGGTTCTGCAGACCAGAATATTCGTAGAAGACCATGGAACTCTGTAGGAGGGAAAGCAAAGCATCAATGAAATGTTAGAAATATATACAGCTAAGCAGGGTATAGTAACATTGATGCTTGCCTGCCTGGGAACATCACCCGAACGGAAAAAGAGGACGCACTCAGAAAGGAGGCCATCACGGCCAGCACGACCACTCTCCTGCAGTAGATGTAACTTTAATAAGAGGAAACCTACGTTGAGTTTTAGTGGACAAGTGACGCTAACCTGGTAGTAAGTCTCCATTGATTTGCTCAAACTGTGGTGGATGACAAACCTGACTAAAAAAATGCCCCATTGTATCAGTTGGAAGAGAAAATAAAATGGGTGACTTATAAAATACGAAGGATGGTTAAATAGACATCTGTAGCTACTGGTAGTATGTAACTGAAAGAACAATAACTCGCAAGAGAAAGAAATCTGCACTAAGGAAATAAAAGTCAGAGCTTATTAAATATCAACTGAAACAAAAGCTAGCATTACTAACCATCAGGCTTATTGATTCCCATGCCAAAGGCAACCTGCAAAACAATAATCAGAGTTTATTAATATTTATCACTGCACAAAGAAATAATGGACTATCAACGGAAGGAATGCACATATTGTTCCAACAATGACCTGCAACTTGTTCTGACTCCATCTGTAAAACACAAGAACAAAACTTTAGGCAATGCTGCAAATTGCACAACTGGGTCATCAAGAAAAGAGTCTGCCACATCAGAGCTAGACCATACCGCATATGAACTTTTTCACGCATATTTACATCCATTTCTGCGTGGTAATAGTCAGCAGAAATCCCTCTATCTCGTAAATCACCTGCAATCTATCACCATTGCTTGTAAGTTGTAAGAGAAAATATGAAAGCCTCCCTTCCCGATCCAAGGTTCAATTGAATAAAATATCAAACGTCAGGAATGAAAGGAGAAAAAGAAGAATACATCTTAAAGTCAGTAGTACATACGATGATGAGTGAATTTCAGTTACAAACCTGTTCACACTCCTTCCGCGAGAAACAATAGATTATTCCAGATTCATTGTTAGAATACGACAGCCGTATGAATTCTGCAATTTCATCAACAACAACTTTGCCAACTAGCGACTTTTCACGCACCTGCAAGACATTTACTGCTCATGTTCACGCCTACAAACTATCAACAGCATGAGAAACGTATATTAATAAAATTAATTACTAAGAGTACCGAGTAAAAGATATTTGGCCTGTTAACACTGCTGACAAATTTGACACATTTAGGAATATGCAACATCTCTATCAGATCATTTTGGACCTTTTGTGTAGCAGTTGCCTGCAATAGAACAAAGAATTAGGAAAAATGAAATACTCAACCTTCCACAAAATATATGAAAGGTTATAACTCGTAACAGATTTTGACATTCTACACCCGCTGATGCAAAATACCTTGCCAATACTAGTGATTACATAAGCTCAGAGAGCTCAAATTAGAAGAAAATTGGTCATTCTGATAAGCATGGTAAGGTGGAGCAAGCTCCCTAGTATACTGATTTAAACGCGCAGGGTATTCCAAAGGTAACAAAAATGTGGATGGAAAACGTATGAAGCAAATGAAAAAAAAAAGCACATACCGTCAAAGCCACCATGGGAACTTTGGGGAACTGAGTTTTCAGAATGCTTAAGTTCTTGTAATCAGGGCGAAAATCATGACCCCACTGACTATTACATTACCTCCTTCTTCACGAGCTGCCTCTCCTCATGCTCTGTTTTCTTCAAATAAAACAGAGCTTCTCGGCGACAACATTCAAGCTGGTTATTCATCTCATTTGTTGGATCCTAATGCTAAGCTCAGTAAAAAAATAAAGCCCACATCAAAGTCAAACCAAATCAACCCAACGGCTACCTGCTTCCTCTTGACAGAAACTAGGTATTGATATATAAATAACACCCAAGAAGATAGGTAGAATGTTAGAGATGTCTGAGTATGAAACTAAAACCAGGAAAGACTTACATCAATTGAAATAAGAGAGAGGCGGCCAGCCTTATGACACTTTTCAAGCTTTGACATGAATCGTTTGCTCTTTGATACCTTCTCCGGTGTTACATATAGTATCTTGAGGTCATCTTCACCCTTTTCAAGTGCCTTGTACACAAATTTCTCATTTTCCTTGCCAGAAGTAGAAGTCAGCATGTAGGCTGAAATTCCTAGAGCAGCCAAACCCATAACCTGAACAATCGTAAACAATAATTAAACTAAACACACATATAAGGAAAGCATATATAAAGATCTAGTTTTTACTTTTAAGTTAATAATTCTGTACGTTGTAAATTCTAGGAATTCCTGCGATAGGGTAATCTCTACGTGAAGTGGACTTTTCCATAATTGTAAATTATAATTGCCGTTTCAGTCGTTTAAGTCGTCGCTGACGTGTGGTTTAAGTCGTCGCTGACGTGTCATTGAAAATTATGTCGTCGCTGACGTGTCGTCCTAGTCAGCGACGATTAACGGTGAGATAAACGTCGTTAAACATTAATGTATGTTTTATACTAATTATCGAAGTTAATGTATGTTACGGACTAAACAAAAAGTTAATGTATGAAAGAGCACAGCAACAAAATTCGTTATCGAATCGTAACCACAAGGCAAAGTTCTTGTATGAATTGGCCGAAACCCCGTAAAACTAGATATAGGCATTCAGATATTCGTTTCGGTTTTGGTCAATTATTTTTTGTTTTGGTTTTTTGGTTGATAAAATTAGAAATCTATTCGGTTATTTCTATATTATAATTTGGTTTAAATTCGGTTATATTTCGTTTTCGATCGGTTCGGTTATTAAATTTAAGAACTAAAAATAATCAAAAATAATTCGGTTAACCAAAAATAATTTAAATAACCGAAATAATTGAAATAGCCAAAATAACCGAAAATAATCGGAAATAACTGAAAATAACCAAAAATAGTAAAAAATAACAAAAAATAACAAAAAATAATTAAAAATAACCAAACATAATAAAAAAATAATAGAAAATAACTGAAATATCCAAAATATTTTTGGATAACCGAAAATAATCAAAAATAATTTGGTTTTTTAGATATTATTTTGGTTTTTGGTTCGGTTTCAATTAGTAACCAATAACCATAGTTTTTTAAAATAATATATGTTTGGTTAATTTTTTGTAGCCGAATACCAACCGAGATCTGTTTTTCGATTCGGTTGATTCGATTCAAATTATCTAGGCCTATGGAAAACACAATTTGGTCTTTTATTAGAAAAGAGAAAGGTGTATTGTAGAAATTACTTGGTCTAGACTAGGATTTATATCGGTAAAGAAAGTAACACTCAAATCCCTTCTAATACTTATCTTTGATAGTCTCAATACATCATATACACATTGAGAACGTAATATCAATGCAAAGAGTTTAATGTTTCTTGAAAGACTATTTACTCAAATTCCGATGAAAACTCTTCGATATAGACATACATACACCATTTAATGTAACCAAATAACATGGCAATGCACATGACAAACTGTTAAAAGAGTGTTGGATTCCCACTTTTTTCATTCCTCCAAATTGGCTCCACGTTCCTTTGGAATCTCCCAATATGATATTTTTTTTGTTGACTAACTGTTATATTATGTAACTGTTATAAAATCAAACCAATTATTTTAATTATGTAACGGTCAAAAGAATTAATTATTTTATAACAAATAATAATCAATAATGTAACGGTTAATAATTAATTATGTTGTTACTAAACGTAAACTTGTAATAATATAAAAAGAATCGGTAAATGCACAAATAGAAAACAAAAAGAAAAAGAAAAACATCTATACATAAAAAGCAAGAAACAAAAATGAAAAATCTCTCAATCTTTCTATTTGGCTTGATTTTATGCATGATTGGTGGTCATGTAGACAGCGGTATAATCAGTATTGCGAACGAACTCAAATTCAATAAAGACCTTTGGTTCAGCTGTTACTCTGGCGACGACAAAATAGCCCCAACAGTATTAAAACCTAAACAAAATTCGAAAATTAATTTCAACACTAACTTTTGGGGAACCACACGTTTCATGTGTACCTTAAGACAAGGTCCTAATTTCAAACATTATCAGAATTTTACAGCATTTAAACAGATTAGTGTTTGGGATAACGGACCTTTGTGGGATTGGAGAGCTAGAGAAAATGGCATCTATTTAAAAATTTGGGGTAGCAAATCTGTTGCGATCAATATGCATAAAGAGTATGATTGGATACCTTAGTGTACAAGCTATATTTATACCATTTTAATGTAATTTTCTTCTTTTATTGCTTATGTAATACTTGAAATAATCTATTGTTAATCATCCCAAATATATTATTTGACGAATATTTTAAAAAAATAAACGTATCCTAACGTGTTATGTTATTTAACAGAAATACTATGCTGATGTGTAATCACCACAATTTGTTTCAAATAAATATATACATAATTTTAAATCACTAGAATAATTACAATATATGTCATTGTTATTAATTTGGTTAGAGAATCATTATATTTTATTAAACTAGCCAAAATACTATTAAATTCATAAAAATAATTATTTTTATTTTCTAATTTACATACAAAAATTAATATTCACGTCTTCATCGTCCATTGTTGCGTTTGTCGTGCTTTCCATTGTCGTTGTTCCGGGTGCCTCTTCGTCTTCCATCGTAATCCAGCGATTCCGCTGTGGCTGTGAATTCGTCTGCAAAATCGTCTCCGAATTCGTCATTTACATTTTTGTCGGGTTATTTGATGTGTTATTAGTGAAATCTTTTTGAATTTTATGTATGTCATGGCAGATTTATCATGTATTTATGGCAGATTTATCATGTATTTATGACAGATTTATCATTTAATTGTGGCATATTTATGTTGACGATAATTTACGGATATAGTTGACTTACAACGACATACTTATAAAACAAACTTGAGCCAAAATTTCAGTAGTTGTTTTTTCTTCGAAAATATATACCTGAAATCTTTGTTTTAATGGTATTGCCAAAAATTTATGTATGAAAATGTGAGTTTTATATTTTCAAAGAAAAAACAACTACTGAAATTTTGGCTCAAGTTTGTTTACCACATTTGGTTCGTCAACAACTTGGTAGACCAAAGAGTGGGTGAATGAAGTTTGCTTTAGAAATTTTAATGGAGAAAAAATGCCGCAGAAAACAGTATACTTGTTCGCATTGTAGTCAAGTTGGACATAATTGCAAAAGTTGTACTACTACTTGGTAAAATTACATGATAAGTTTGCCATAACGTTATTAATAATAACTAATTCTGCCCAAATATCATTAGAAGTATGGTATGATATATGCCCAAAGTCTGCTACATTGTGAATACTAAATTTAAAATTCTGCCACAAAATCGAACTTAATAATTATGCGTGCAATTTAAGATATGTCTACCATAATATATATACAAATTTGAAAAGTTTTCCACAATGTGTTTACTTAGTTAAAATTTTGTCTACACTTGGTTGTTGCACATAATTGGTATCCTATCGTCATTTTCATCTCGATGTGGTGGATTAACTCCTAATTTCTTGTGCATGTCTTGAATGTTGTTGTGCATTGCTTAAATAAATCTGCTGCCAAATGACTATAAGTCAGTCATATCTGTAAATTCTCGTCAATGTAAATTTGTCACGACAAACAACATAATTAATAAGTATGTCGCTTTAAGTCAACTATATTCGTAAATTATCGTCAACATAAATCTGCCATAATTAAATGATAAATCTGCCATAAATACATGATAAATCTGCTATGACATACATAAAAATTCAAAAAGATTTCAGTAATAACACATCAAATAACCCAACAAAAATGTGTTGGCGAGGAGAAGAAACGGAGAAGAGAGGAGAGAAACAAAAAAGAAAGGGGAGAAATGAAACTTACGGCGAGAGGTGACATGACGAGAGGACGACGACGTGAAAAATAGAGAGAAAACACCGTGAGAGAGAGTACCGCGAAAGAGAAGAGAAAGAGAGAAGATGAGAAAGAGAGAGAAGAGAGAGAGAAGAGAGAGAGAAGAGAGACAAAAAATATCGATTAAGAGAGGGAATAAGAAAATTGTCGCTTCAGTTTCCTTATTTCCCTTCCCAAATATTTTTTTATTAAATATTTTAAAATATATTATTTTATTAATTAAATAATTTAAATATAAAAAAGGGCATAAACGAATTTTTCTACGAACATGTTTTTTGGCTGGTAAAGTAATAATATTGGGTAAAATTTAGGATATTTGAAGTAATTCGAGAAGTTGACAAGAGTGAAGAAAATGATGGAAGAAGCTTCTCGACATTTCTAGGTCGATTTTTACTCTCACTCGTGCATCCTTAAATTGTGTATATTGCATAATGGTTTCCCGTTTCTGGTAGCCATCGTCTATCTCAGGTGAGATTACGTGATAGGCGTATAATATACACAGTTTAGTCTTTCAGTCCTTGCAAATTATTAAAAGACATCTGTTTGAACGTTTGAATCGTCATCTCAACAGTTGTAATAATCATTGGAAAATATCAGTTCTAGATATGTCGAAAAACTGTTTTTTTCTGTGTTGCTAATAGAGAGTTTCGAAAAGCTCTTAATGTTGACTCCTTTATGCAGGTCCTTTGTAACCATGAGCAAACACTTCTTCACATCTTCCTCTATAACAATGGCTTAAAAGATATGCCAACCGGTACGAAGGTAATATATAGAACATGAAAGATAACACATTATTTTCTCATAGGATTTCATAGCAAACTCTCTTTTCCTTTTCAGTTTCAGAAAAGAAGATGATTTTGTGTTGAAAAATAGAAAATTCATTAGAAATTGATTTATTGTACCTGCTATGACCAAAAAGGTATTCATGTAGCTTTTTGGATAGCATGAGGCCTCAACAAAAAAATATGATTTAGTGGATGTTATCATATTCACTTGCAGCATTGCTTTTACCTCGTTGTTGCATGTTCTGTTCTATCGAAAAATCGAAGTGTGCACATTACTACATTAGTCCTTTATGTTGTTGTTCTGGTACGATTTTCATATAATTTTCGTTTGTCCATTACCGAAGAAAGCTTCAAAGAAATATGATGAAACCGAATCTATCTATACAACGACTTGAGAGTCGTGTTTCTTATGATGGAGACAAGCGTTTTAAAGTAGTATTGTTTTGTCTTTGTGATGCAATTGAATGTGGAGTAGCATTACCACCCAATTTACTTCGACATTACTGACTGACATTCAATGGTTTGGTTCCACAAGGTTGTATTGGTTCAAGGCCAGATTATGTCTTCAAGGCCAAAGAAAATCTTGAAGCTTGAAACGTTGTATCTTAGCCGTAAAACTAGATCTAGGTATTCGAATATTCGTTTCGGTTTTGGTCGATTATTTTCGGTTTTAGTTTTTTTGGTTGATAAAATTAGAAATCTATTCGGTTATTTCTATATTTTGGTTCGGTTTTAATTCGGTTATATTTCGATTTCGATCGGTTCGGTTATTAAATTTAAAAACTGAAAATAATCAAAAATAATTCGGTTTACCGAAAATAATTTAAATAACCGAAATAATTGAAATAGCCAAAATAACCAAAATAACCGAAAATAATCAAAAATAATTGAAAATAACCAAAAATAGTCAAAAATAACAAAAAATAATCAAAATAACAAAAAAATAATAGAAAATAACTGAAATATCCAAAATATTTTTGGATAACCGAAAATAATCAAAAATAATTTGGTTTTTTAGATATTATTTTAGTTTTTGGTTCGGTTTTGATTAGTAACCAATAACCATAGTTTTTTAAAATAACATATGTTTGGTTAATTTTTTGTAGCCGAATACCAACCGAGATCTGTTTTTCGATTCGGTTGATTAGATTCAAATTATTTGTCTAGGCCTATGGAAAATACAATTTGGTCTTTTATTAGAAAAGAGAAAGGTGTATTGTAGAAATTACTTGGTCTAGACTAGGATTTATATCGGTAAAGAAAGTAACACTCAAATCCCTTCTAATACTTATCTTTGATAGTCTCAATACATCATATACACATTGAGAACGTAATATCAATGCAAAGAGTTTAATGTTTCTTGAAAGACTATTTACTCAAATTCCGATGAAAACTCTTCTACATAGACATACATACACCATTTAATGTAACCAAATAACATGGCAATGCACATGACAAACTATGTATTTTGCTTTGTAACAGAAAGATTTATAATAGGTTATTTTGATACTACAAATATAAAATTAATTCGAATATTTTAAAATTTTTGTTTGGATATGATTTGAATTTGGTTTCAATTCACTTTGGATTCGATTTCATCTGGGTTTGGATCGAGTTCAGATATCAAAATGTTAGTAAAAATTTAAAGAGTAAAGATACTAGACTTTTCTGTCTCTCCCGCTCTTTAGTAAAATTCTTTCTCTCTACTGATTTTTAATACAAAAATCATTTTTATATGAAATTTCGTTTATATGAAACAACATTAATTAATTTAATAATTATTCATATTTTTAACAACTTTATATAAAAATTTCAACAAATTATTTCGTCGTTATAATAGGAATGCAATATAATTGTTGGCACCGGATTTAACCCAAAATCCAAATCCACTGACCGGACCAAGATTGATCAAAAAGAATTCAATCTGATTATTTTAATTATGTAACGGTCAAAAGAATTAATTATTTTGTAATGAACAATAATCAATACTGTAACGGTTAAAAATTAATAATGTTGTAACTAAACGTAAACTTGTAATAATATAAAAAGAATCGGTAAATGCACAAATAGAAAACAAAAAAAAAGAAAAACATCTATACACAAAAAGCAAGAAACAAAAATGAAAAATCTCTCAATCTTTCTATTTGGCTTGATCATATGCATGATTGGTGGTCATGTAGACAGCGGTGGAATCAGTATTGCGAACGAACTCAAATTCAATAAAGACCTTTGGTTCAGTTGTTATTCTGGCGATGACAAAATAGCCCCAACAGTATTAAAACCTGAACAAAATTGGAAAATTAGTTTCAACACTAACGTTTGGGGAACCACACGTTTTATGTGTACCTTAAGACAAGGTCCTAATTTCAGACATTATCAGAATTTTACAGCATTTAAACAGATTAGTTTTTCGGATAACGGACCTCTGTGGGATTGGAGAGCCAGAGAAGATGGTATCTATTTAAAAATTTGGGGTAGCAAATTTGTTGAAGGCGCGATCAATATGCATAAAAAGTATAATTGGATACCTTAGTGTACAAGCTATATTTATACCATTTTAATTTTATTTTCTTCTTTTATTACTTATGTAATACTTGAAATAATTGGTTGTTAATCATCCCAAATATATTATTTGACGAATATTTTAAAAAAATAAATTTATCCTAACGTGTTATGTTATTAACAGAGATACTATGCCGATGTGTCATCACCACAGTTTGTTTCAAATAAATATATAAATAAGTTTAAATTACTAGAATAATTACAATATATGTCATTGTTATTAATTTGATTAGAGAATCAATATATTTTAGTAAACTAACCAAAATACTATTTAATTCATAAAAATGATTATTTTTATTTCCTAATTTACATACAAAAATTAATATTAAAAATAATGTTAATTAAGAGTTAAAATTATATAAATATCTAATTTATATTTACTAATAAAAAATATTATATAATTTGTGAATATTTTTTCTACGTTGAGCGTGAATATAAATCTAGTTTTTTGAATATTTGTGAATGCTTTGTAATTTTTTTTTGTTAAAATAATATTTTTTAAAATTTTTGTTTCAAATATATAATTAATCATTTAAATTTATAAAAATAACATAAATTTAACAACAAAAAAAAATAATAACATACACCGGAGAGAACGAATTCTTCGTTGTCGTCATGGAGATCTCTAAATTCCTCTGGATTCGTTCCTTGTATTTTTACTTTGTTCTATCCTCAAACTCGAGTTACTTTCCGCGGTGCGCCATTGCCATCTTCCTCTTCGACATCCTCTATTAGTCTCGTTTCTTCTCACAGCCGTATAGCTCCGTGCCGGTGTCTTGCTGACTCGTCTGCGTTTACCGGTTAGTTATCAGGCCATAAATTGGAATTTTGAGAGATACAACAAATGTTCTGTCTTGAGTATCTCTCACATTGGTGCTATGATAAATGGCTGCTCAATGAAAACGCTTAATAAGTTTTTTTATTTATCAGATAGATCTATTTTCACATAGTTATATTTTTGGTTTTTTTGTTGTTGTATAGGGATCAATGTTGTTAATTCCGATCCCATTGATGCTGTTAAGGTTCCACAGAACCAATTTACGGATGTACTCAGCTTTGCTTCCTCTTGCTTTTGACCATTTCCGTCTGGAAATTCAGAGGAAAGCTATGGACATAGCCCCTGAACTGAAAGGAGCTTCAATTTCTCGTTGGTAAGGCCGAGTTATAGCTAGGATTTAAAGCTACACACTCTAGTTTTTAAACTAACTATGTACTACTTATGGATGGAGACTGATGACTATTTTCCTATGACTTTCAATGAATTTGGTGTTGTAGGTATTAATAACCCCATTAAAACGAACTTGGGAAAGCTTTTGGCTGAGTCATTACGATATTATTACTTTGATAGGTAAGCGCACTCGTAAGTTCATTACAACCTCACTCTGCTTTTATAATTGTTTTGAGAATGCCAGAATCTTGTACTTGTCTTTGTTTTAAATCCAGTTTTCAATACGTATAAGGTCCTTGTGGAATCCAGTTTCTTCACTAGTGTTAAGCTTTGAGCTTTAAGTTCTCTCTTTTGGTCTTTAGCTCAGTACGGTCGCCACCTTAATTCTTCTCCTCTTGATAAATTTAGATTGAATGCTCTCAAGTCCTTACACAGTATCCTTACTTTTAATATACTCTTATTGTGTAGTGATCCTTACACAGTTTTCTTAACTTTAATATACTCTTATTGTGTAGTGATAACTTGATCGCAGAGGCAGCTGGTGGAAATTTGTCTGCTCAAGCGTTAAAGGAAGCTGATGAGAAATCTTTTCAGGAATCAGAGGTAAACTCGATTGCATAATCTCGTTTTCAAAATACTGACTCAGAATCAATCTAAAGGTGGGTTTGACAATGATTCTTCAACATGTTTTTGTAGACTGAAGTGTTGAAGCAGATTTCATCTATGGGTCGCCTTGTAGTCTGCACTGGAGATGGTGTGGTCCAGAGTTTGAAAAATCTGTATGTTTTACATAAGTTGCAGTCCTTTCCCTCCAGCAGTTCAAGCTTTCACAGACGCTGCTTAGAATATTTTATTTTCTCGCATGTCTGTTTTCATTTGATCCTATATATGGAAGTGCACTGCTAAGACCCTATATATGGAAGTGCACTGCTAAGACACGGGATCTCCGTATGGATCGATGTTCCATTGGATATTGCGGTAAAAGGGGATGATTCGTTCGACTCAGAACATTCCCATGATGTCTTTCTTCTTTCTTTACTATGAGCTGTTTAAAGTTTGTGTTGCTGTTATTACAAAACAAATGACTTTCTCGGTGGATGAGCAAAGTTGTTTGATACGCTAAAAGCAAGCTACGAAAATCGAGAAAGGGTTACTATACAGCAGATGCATCCATTTCCCTGGGAAGTAAGATATCTATTCACAAGTCTATAATACTATCATTCCATTTTTTTCTGAATGATGATGCTGGCATTGTTTATGGAAACAGAAGTAGCTGCAAAGCTGGAATGTGAAGAATTAGAAACAGTAACTTCCCAAGACATTGCTTTGGAGGTAACGCGTAAATGAAGCTTTTTTGGTCTTTACAATTTGACTTATGAAGGTTTGCAAATGTGAAAATTTTGTGAAACAACGTTGTTCTTTAGGTCTTAAAAGAAAACGAGAAGTAGACAAGAGTGAAGAAAATGATGGAAGAAGCTTCTCGACATTTCTAGGTCGATTTTTACTCTCACTCGTGCATCTTTAAATTGTGTATATTGCATAATGGTTTGGCGTCTCTGGTAGCCGTCGTCTAACTCATGTGAGATTACATGATAGGCTTATAATATACACAATTTAGTCTTTCAGTCTTAGCAAATTATGAAAAGACATCTGTTTGAACATTTGAATCGTCACCTGAACAATTGTAATAAATGTAATAATCATTGGCAAATGTCAGTTCTAGATGTGTCGAATAGGCTAAGTTAAACTGTTTTCTCTGTGTTGCTAACAGAGAGTTTCGAAAAGCTCTTAATGTTGATTCCTTTATGCAGGTCCTTTGTAACCCTGAGCAAACACTTCTTCACATCTTCCTCTATAACAATGGCTTAAAAGATATGTCAGCCGGTACGAAGGTAATATATAGAAAATGAAAAATAACACATTATTTTCTTATAGGACTTCATAGCAAACTCTCTTTTCCTTTTCAGTTTCAGAAAAGAAGATGATTTTGTGTTGAAAAATAGAAAATGTTAGAACAATTTTATGAAACAAATTTGCATGTTCAATTGGGTAATATAGTCCAAATATTGATTGCAAAAATTGTTGGGATGTGAATGAAAAATGAGTCATTGGGCTCATTAAAAAACCATAAGTTTGTTGGCTAAAATAATGAGGAGGGACAAAAGTCCCACATCGGAAACTTGAGGAAAAATCCTCTAGTATATAAATGGGAGAGCTCATGTAGTAGCTTAAAAGAGTTGAAGAGAAAAGAGACCAAGCCACGCGCGCGTCGCCGCCGCACCGGGCTCGAGCTTGGGGCTTGGGGCTTGGGTCTTGGGTTTTGGGTCTTGGGTCTTGGGCCCAAAATCGAGTCATAACCCTAAACCATACCCACGATTTTCTCTCCTAACCGTCCACGATTTTTTCGTCGGTTCAGTTTCCCCCCACGTTTTAGGGTTGCGAAAACCGCTCCCTTAAGGCTATAAAAGCAAGCCTTAATCCTCATTAACATAATTCGGCCGCAACCTTTTCGCATTCTCTCTCAAAGTGGGAGTGGTCTACCACTTGGTTCATCCATCTGATGTCCCGTCTGTGCCTAGCGCTATCAGTGCAGGACTTACGTCGGACAAATTCGATGGGTCCAATTTCAAGACGTGGCAGCAAAAGATGCATTTCTTCCTGACCACTCTGAAATTGGAGAAGTATCTCACCGAGGTTAAGCTTGTCTTACCTTCGGGGAATACTGATCCACGAGCTCTTGCTAGTGTTGAGTCGTGGAACCATGGAGACTACTTGTGTCGAGGCTACATTCAAAGCCGCCTGGTGGACCAACTGTTCAATGTGTACAGTAAGGTCAAAACTTCCAATGATCTTTGGGATGCCTTGGAAAAGAAGTATAAGTCTTTCAATGTAGGCTCTGGGAATATGCAGTTAAGAAATTTCTTGACTTCAAAATAGTGGACTCAAGGCCCATCATGGAGCAAGTTCATGAACTGCAAATGATATCCCAAGAGTTGACCGATGAGGGAATGAAGCTGTGTGAGACATTCACAGTGAACTGCTTTATTAAGAAGCTACCTCCCGGTTTGGTCGATTTCAAAAATTATCTCGACCATAAGCAAAAGGCTTTGACTCTGTCAAACTTAATTTCCAGGTTGCAAATTGAGTATACACATCGCAGATCATATTACAATCTCGATCATAATGTAAATGTAGCCGAATACGCAAGAAAAGGCAAAGACAAGGTTGTGGCAAACAACAATGGACCTAATAAACATGCGTTTAACATGGTTGCACCTCACGCCTCCACAAGCTTTAAGAAGCAAGGCAACCCAAAGAAATTCTCTGGAAGTTGTCATCATTGTGGTAAGAAAGGGCACAAGTCCTCAAAGTGTCGCAGTTAGGCGAAAAGAAAAGCTCAAGCCAATGTGACTGAAGTTGACCTATGTGCGGTGGTCACTGAGGCAAACATGTTGTTATATGTATGTGTGTAGGATAAGCATTGTTTTTAATGATTTGAGACCATAGCTTTGACATATAAGTGGAGTATTACATGATGCTCCTTAAAATAAAGCTAATGGCGAATCACCTTATGAGTGTGAAATGGGGCCGTTTCTAGGAGAATGAAGGAAAGGCTATATTTTCCAAGTTCACTCATGATTAACCAGGCAAGTCCATAACCACAATGAACACAATAGAGAACATAATTCTACGAGAAATGAAATTGTGTTATACCTGTTGTCTCGGTTTACATCAAAGCTCGGGTGGTTCAAGATATCATGTTCACCTCCTGGTCGAGTAAACCGGACAGATATTAACAATGAGTGGTTTAAAGCTGAAACATGCTACCAATTCAGATATAGTGAATTTTCGTTTATACTCTCGAAAGTCCTTCTGTCTAGTCTATAGAATACGTCTAGATAGTAGAGTCCAACGAGTCTATCGAGTCTGCATTGTATAGAGTCATTTCTATTCATGTGGCGGATTGTTGGAACAATTTTATGAAACAAATTTGCATGTTTAATTGGGTAATATAGCCCAAATATTGATTGCAAAAATTGTTGGAATGTGAATGAGAAATGGGTCATTGGGCTCATTAAAAAAATCATAAGTTTGTTGGCTAAAATAATGAGGAGGGACAAAAGTCCCACATCGAAAACTTGAGGAAAAATCCTCTAGTATATAAATGGGAGAGCTCATGTAGTAGCTTAAAAGAGTTGGAGAGAAAAGAGACCAAGCCACGCGCGCACCACCGCCACCGCCGCTGGGCCGGGCCGGGCTCGGGCTTGAGGCTTGGGGCTTGGGTCTTGGGTCTTGGGTCTTGGGTCTTGGGTCTTGGGTCTTGGGTCTTGGGTCTTGGGTCTTGGGTCTTGGGTCTTGGGTCTTGGCAAAAGGCCATAGACCTAATAAGGTTCTTTTGGGCCAAATTTTGATTGCGGTTTTGGCCCAAAACCGAGTCATAACCCTAAACATACCCACGATTTTCTCTCCTAACCGTCCATGATTTTTTCGTCGGTTCGGCTTCCCCCCACGTTTTAGGGTTGCGAAAACCGCTCCCTTAAGGCTATAAAAGCAAGCCTTAATCTTCATTAACCTAATTCGGCCGCAACCTTTTCGCATTCTCTCCCAAAGTCTTTCCAGCGATTTTCCTCCTCTTTTCTTCACGCACTGTAAGTTTTTCTCGAGAGTATAGCGTAGATTATTGTTCGTAGATTCTACAGTTGGGTGTTGCGATTGTAGTCTCGTCGTGGTTGTATCTTGGGATTCAAAATTTCATCAAACCACCACATTGCGGGAGATTTATTGAATTAAGGAAAGAGATTAAATCTCGCCTCCACGAATTTGTCTTCTTCTTAATTCGGTTTTCAATCGTTTGATCCGTAAATCGTTTTTTCATATCGTGATTTTCATATCCGGTTTTTCGCGTCCTAACACTCTTAATTCAATAAATCCGCTTTCTGATTATTGCTTGAATCGGATTGAGAATTGTGATCGATTTTTAAACGATTTTCAAAACCGTTTCTAAACGATTTTTCGATCTGAAAAACGGTTTCAAACGATTCTGATCTGATTTGTAATGTTTTTCAAAACGTTTCCACATTATTTCAATCGATCGGAATCAATTTCATAAATGTTTTCAATCCGTTTTTATGATCGATCTGAAACAGTTCTGCGAACGTTTTATAACGATTTAGTGGAAAGTTTCAAAAACTCAAACGATCTAAGTATTTTTGTCAAACGGTTTCCGCGAAGGACTTACGGCGAGTTTCGCGAAACGTGAAAAATATTATTCTAGGAACGCCTATTAGGGTTTCTACGAATAGATTATTTTAAAAAAAATTAAAAAAAATATATATATATATATATATATATATATATTTATATATTTATTTATAGAAACGCGTGTTAGGGTTTCTAAAAGAGAAACAATATTTATGATTCATAAAGGACTCAAAATATTTCTCGGAATTTATCAGAATATCAAAAAAAAGATATAAAATATTTTTTGATATCCGCAGAAATTTTAGCGAATTCTCGGAACGCTTTTTTAAGCAAATTTTCGCAGAACGTAATTTTAATGATTTTTTAAAATCGATTATATTGATGTTGCATTTGTTTGTTATCTATATTGATTATGTTTCTTCTATATTTGAACAGATTCATTCGAAATGGCTAACGAAACTGCTTACGTGCCTGTTGATACCACTTTCCGAGGTGCCAATGATGGGATTAACACAAGTGTGGTGACGCCCTAGATTGGGAGTGGTCTACCACTTAGTTCATCCGCATCTGATGTCCCGTCTGTGCCTAGCGCTAACAGTGCAGGACTTACGTCGGACAAATTCGATGGGTCCAATTTCAAGACGTGGCAGCAAAAGATGCATTTCTTCCTGACCACTCTAAAATTGGAGAAGTATCTCACCGAGGTTAAGCCTGTCTTACCTTCGGGGAATACTGATCCACGAGCTCTTGCTAGTGTTGAGTCGTGGAACCATGGAGACTACTTGTGTCGAGGCTACATTCAAAGCCGCCTGGTGGACCAACTGTTCAATGTGTACAGTAAGGTCAAAACTTCCAATGATCTTTGGGATGCCTTGGAAAAGAAGTATAAGTCTTTCAATGTAGGCTCTGGGAATATGCAGTTAAGAAATTTCTTGACTTCAAAATGGTGGACTCAAGGCCCATCATGGAGCAAGTTCATGAACTGCAAATGATATCCCAAGAGTTGACCGATGAGGGAATGAAGCTGTGTGAGACATTCACAGTGAACTGCTTTATTAAGAAGCTACCTCCCGGTTGGGTCGATTTCAAAAATTATCTCGACCATAAGCAAAAGGCTTTGACTCTGTCAAACTTAATTTCCAGGTTGCAAATTGAGTATACACATCGCAGATCAGATTACAATCTCGATCATAATGTAAATGTAGCCGAATACGCAAGAAAAGGCAAAGACAAGGTTGTGGCAAACAACAATGGACCTAATAAACATGCGTTTAACATGGTTGCACCTCACGCCTCCACAAGCTTTAAGAAGCAAGGCAACCCAAAGAAATTCTCTGGAAGTTGTCATCATTGTGGTAAGAAAGGGCACAAGTCCTCAGAGTGTCGCAGTTAGGCGAAAGGAAAAGCTCAAGCCAATCTGACTGAAGTTGACCTATGTGCGGTGGTCACTGAGGCAAACGTGGTTGAGGAAAACCCTAGGGAGTGGTTCTATGATACTAGAGCAACCACTCACATCTACATCGATCGGGATATGTTCAGTTCTTATCAGAAGAATAAATCCGAGGAGCAGTTGATGATGGAAAACATGGCGTTTTCCAAGATTGAAGGTCATGGCAAAGTGGTGCTGAAGCTAACATCTGGACACGAAGTCACTCTCACCAATGTGAAGCACGTGCCAGACATGAGGAAGAACCTGATATCTGGGACACTGATGAGCAAGCATGGGTTCGCCATCAACTTGGAGTCCGACAAGTTGGTTCTTAGGAAGAATGAGGTGTACTTGGGAAAAGAGTATGTTAGGGGAGGACTGATCAAAATGTGTGTAATGACAGTTCTCAAAAACAATGATGTTCTAACTTTTTCCAATGTTACAATGAATAAGAAATCAGTTGCTTATTTGGTTGAGTCTTTTAATTTATGGCATGAACGGTTAGGACATGTGAATTATAAATCGATGCAACGATTGATTAATTTGAACCTAATTCCAAAATGCAAAATAAGTAAAGACAAGTGTGAGATATGCGTCGAAGCAAAACTCACAAAAACTCCATCACCTCATGTTGAACGAACTACTAAACCTCTAGCATTAATACACTGATTTATACGATTTGAAAAGCATACAAACTAGAGGTGGTAAAAAGTATTTTGTGACATTCATAGATGATTGTACAAAATATTGTTACGTATATTTGTTACATAGTAAGGATGAAGTCCTACAAAAATTTAAACAGTACAAACTCGAAGTTGAAAATCAACTTAAGAAAACTATTAAAATAGTTAGAAGTGATAGAGAAGGCGAATATGAAGGACCGTTTAATGCATTTTGTCAAGAAAATGGCATTATCCATCAAACAACAGCTCCCTACACACCAGAATCTAACGGAGTTGCGGAACGAAAAAACCGAACTATGAAAGAAATGATGAATGCAATGTTGCACGAATTTGGGTCACCCCAGAATCTGTGGGGGGGAAGCGTTGCTCACCACAAATTATATCCTCAACAAAATACCACACAAAACAACCGGTAAAACACCGTATGAGTTGTGGAAAGGCATTGTACCTTCCTACAAATACTTGAAAGTGTGGGGGTGCCTAGCAAAAGTAGCAGTACCTCCTCCTAAAAAGGTCACAATTGGACCTAAAAGTGTGGATTGCATATTCATAGGATACACACACAATAGTAGTGCTTATCAGTTTCTGGTACATCAATCAAATATACTAGATATCCATGTCAATACGATTATGGAATCAAGAAATGCAATATTTTTTGAAAACGTGTTTCCGTGTAAGGATAAACATCCGAAACGAGCACGTGAAGAAAGTGATGCAATCACCTCCACAAATGAGGCAAGCACATCTGGTACTTCAGTAACTGAAGTAGAAAAGGTTGAAGATGAACCTAGACGAAGCAAAAGAGCTCGTAAGGAAAAATCTTTTGGTGATGATTTCTTGACGGTCTTTCTCTTAGAGAATGAACCGAGAACATTCACCGAAGCCATGTCTACACCTGATGCGCTTTCATGAAAGGAAGCTGTGAATAGTAAAATCGACTCCATTATGCAAAACCATACATAGGAGATAACCGATCTACCACAAGGCTCTAAGGCATTATGGTGTAAATGGATTTTTAAAACAAAATTGGAAACCGATGGCTCAATAGACAAGGAAAGGCTTATGGTGCAAGGATTCCGACAAAAAGAAGGTTTGGATTTCTTTGACACCTATTCTCCAGTAACGAGAATAACTTCAATAAGAATGCTGATAAGCATCGCAACATTGAGGAACTTGGAAATACATCAAATGGATGTAAAAACTGCTTTTCTAAATGGTGATTTAGAAGAAGAGATTTATATGAAACAACTTGAAGGGTTTGTTGTCCCAGGTCAAGAACACAAAATATGTAGACTTGTAAAATCATTGTATGGACTTAAACAAGCTCCTAAACAATGGCATGAAAAAATTGACAATGTAATAATGTCAAATGGTTTCAACATAAATGAATGCGATAAGTGTATCTACATCAAAAATACGCCAAAGGGTATATTTTGTTATGCTTATACGTGGATGATATGCTTATCATTGGTAGCAATAAAGACATGATCAATCAAACTAAGAGTTTGCTTAGTGGAAAGTTTGACATGAAAGATATGAGATTAGCGGATGTCATTCTAGGAATCAAGATAAATAGACATTCTGAAGGAATCATCCTATCCCAAACTCATTATGCTGAGAAGATTCTTGAGCGGTTTAAGAACTACTCAAATGGAAGTGCAAAAACTCCTGTCGACCCTCAACTTCACTTGACCAAAAATTCGGGTGAAGCGATGTCACAACTAGAGTATGCACGCGTGATCGGAAGCTTGATGTACTTAACAAACTGTACTAGACCCGATCTGGCGCACTCGGTAAATGTACTAAGTCGCTACACGAGTAATCCAGGACATAATCATTGGAAAGCTATAACTAGAGTATTAAACTACCTACGTTATACGAAAGATTATGGGTTGTACTACGGTAGAGAACCCAGAGTTTTGGAAAGATATAGTGATGTGAACTGGATATCTAACTCCAAAAACTCGAAATCCACGAGTGGATATATCTTTACACTTGGTGGTGCAGTAGTGTCCTGGAAATCTTCCAAACAAACTCTGTTGGCTAGATCGACCATGGAATTTGAGTTCATAGCTTTAGACAAAGCTGTAGAAGAAGCAGAATGACTTCGTAATTTTTTGGAAGATATCTCGATGTGGGAAAAACCAGTGCCAGCAATACATATACATTGTGACAGTCAATCGGCTATTGCTCGGGCACTGAATAATCTGTATAATGGTAAATCACATCATATACGAAGACGACATAAAACCATTAGGCACTTGATCTCAAGTGGTGTAATCACGGTAGATTACATTAAATCAGCTGATAACTTAGCGGATTCGTTTACTAAAGGTTTAGCTCGAGATCAAGTCGTATAATCATCAAGAGGAATGGGTCTAAAGCCTATGACTAAAGATGAAGTTTGATGGAAACCCCACCTACGTGATTGGAGATCCCAAGATGTAGGTTCAAAGGGACAACTAAATCAAACGGAATCTGAAAAAACACTGTGAGACTTACGTCTATACCCATTTCTAGGATGATAAACAGTGTTGTTACATGTATGTGTGTAGGATAAGCATTGTTTTTAATGATTTGAGACCATAGCTTTGACATATAAGTGGAGTATTACATGATGCTCCTTAAAATAAAGCTAATGGCGAATCACCTTATGAGTGTGAAATGGGGCCGTTTCTAGGAGAATGAAGGAAAGGCTATATTTTCCAAGTTCACTCATGATTAACCAGGCAAGTCCATGACCACAATGGACACAATAGAGAACATAATTCTACGAGAAATGAAATTGTGTTGTACCTGTTGTCTCGGTTTACATCAAAGCTCGGGTGGTTCAAGATATCATGTTCACCTCCTAGTCGAGTAAACCCGACAGATATTAACAATGAGTGGTTCAAAGCTGAAACATGCTACCAACTCAGATATAGTGAATTTTCGTTTATACTCTCGAAAGTCCTTCTGTCTAGTCTATAGAATACGTCTAGATAGTAGAGTCCAACGAGTCTATCGAGTCTGCATTGTATAGAGTCATTTCTATTCATGTGGGGGATTGTTGGAACAATTTTATGAAACAAATTTGCATGTTCAATTGGGTAATATAGCCCAAATATTGATTGCAAAAATTGTTGGAATGTGAATGAGAAATGGGTCATTGGGCTCATTAAAAAATCATAAGTTTGTTGGCTAAAATAATGAGGAGGGACAAAAGTCCCACATCGAAAACTTGAGGAAAAATCCTCTAGTATATAAATAGGAGAGCTCATGTAGTAGCTTAAAAGAGTTGGAGAGAAAAGAGACCAAGCCACGCGCGCACCACCGCCGCCGCCGCTGGGCCGGGCCGGGCTCGGGCTTGAGGCTTGGGGCTTGGGTCTTGGGTCTTGGCAAAGGGCCATAGACCTAATAAGGTTCTTTTGGGCCAAATTTTGATTGCGGTTTTGGCCCAAAGCCGAGTCATAACCCTAAACCATACCCACGATTTTCTCTCCTAACCGCCATGATTTTTTCGTCGGTTCGGCTTCCCCCCACGTTTTAGGGTTGCGAAAACCGCTCCCTTAAGGCTATAAAAGCAAGCCTTAATCTTCATTAACCTAATTCGACCGCAACCTTTTCGCGTTCTCTCCCAAAGTCGTTCCAGCGATTTTCCTCCTCTTTTCTTCACGCACTGTAAGTTTTTCTCGAGAGTATAGCGTAGATTATTGTTCGTAGATTCTACAGTTGGGTGTTGCGATTGTAGTCTCGTCGTGGTTGTATCCTGGGATTCAAAATTTCATCAAACCACCACATTGCGGGAGATTTATTGAATTAAGGAAAGAGATTAAATCTCGCCTCCACGAATTTGTCTTCTTCTTAATTCGGTTTTCAATCGTTTGATCCGTAAATCGTTTTTTTATATCGTGATTTTCATATCCGGTTTTTCGCGTCCTAACATTCTTAATTCAATAAATCCGCTTTCTGATTATTGCTTGAATCGGATTGAGAATTGTGATCGATTTTTAAACGATTTTCAAAACCATTTCTAAACGATTTTTCGATCTGAAAAACGGTTTCAAACGATTCTGATCTGATTTGTAATGTTTTTCAAAACGTTTCCACATTATTTCAATCGATCGGAATCAATTTCATAAACATTTTCAATCCGTTTTTATGATCGATCTGAAACAGTTCTGCGAACGTTTTATAACGATTTAGTGGAAAGTTTCAAAAACTCAAACGATCTAAGTATTTTTGTCAAACGGTTTCCGCGAATGACTTACGGCGAGTTTCGCGAAACGTGAAAAATATTATTTTAGGAACACCTATTAGGGTTTCTACGAATAGATTATTTTAAAAAAAAATTTAAAAAAAATATTTATTTATAGAAACGCGTGTTAGGGTTTCTAAAAGAGAAACAATATTTATGATTCATAAAGGACTCAAAATATTTCTCGGAATTTATCGGAATATCAAAAAAAAATATATATAAAATATTTTTTGATATCCGCAGAAATTTGAGCGAATTCTCGGAACGCTTTTTTAAGCAAATTTTCGCAGAACGCAATTTTAACGATTTTGTTTAAAATTGATTATATTGATGTCGCATTTGTTTGTTATCTATATTGATTATGTTTCTTCTATATTTGAACAGATTCATTCGAAATGGCTAACGAAACTGCTTACGTGCCTGTTGATACCACTTTCCGAGGTGCCAATGATGGGATTAACGCAAATGTGGTGACACTCTAGATTGGGAGTGGTCTACCACTTGGTTCATCCGCATCTGATGTCCCGTCTGTGCCTAGCGCTATTAGTGCATGACTTACGCCGGACAAATTCGATGGGTCCAATTTCAAGACGTAGCAGTAAAAGATGCATTTTTTCCTGACCACTCTGAAATTGGAGAAGTATCTCACCGAGGTTAAGCCTGTCTTACCTCTGGGGAATACTGATCCACAAGCTCTTGCTAGTGTTGAGTCGTGGAACCATGGAGACTACTTGTGTCGACAAGAGTGAAGAAAATGATGGAAGAAGCTTCTCGACATTTCTAGGTCGATTTTTACTCTCACTCGTGCATCCTTAAATTGTGTATATTGCATAATGGTTTGACGTTTCTGGTAGCCATCGTCTATCTCACGTGAGATTACGTGATAGGTTTATAATATACACAATTTAGTCTTTCAGTCCTAGCAAATTATTAAAAGACATCTCTTTGAACGTTTGAATCGTCACCTCAACAATTGTAATAAATGTAATAATCATTGGCAAATGAATAGGCTAAGTTAAACTGTTTTCTCTGTGCGGCTAACAGAGAGTTTCGAAAAGCTCTTAATGTTGACTCCTTTATGCAGGTCCTTTGTAACCATGAGCAAACACTTCTTCACATCTTCCTCTATAACAATGGCTTAAAAGATATGTCAGCCGGTACGAAGGTAATATATAGAAAATGAAAAATAACACATTATTTTCTTATAGGACTTCATAGCAAACTCTCTTTTCCTTTTCAGTTTCAGAAAAGAAGATGATTTTGTGTTGAAAAATAGAATATTCATTAGAAATTGATTTATTGTACCTGCTATGACCAGAAAGGTATTCATGTAGCTTTTTGGATAGCATGAGGCCTCAACAAAAAAATATGATTTAGTGGCTGTTATCATATTCACTTGCAGCATTGCTTTTACCTCGCTGTTGCATGTTCTGTTCTATCGAAAAATCGAAGTGTGCACATTACTACATTAGTCCTTTCTATTGTTGTTGTTGTTGTTGTTCTGGTACGATTTTCATATAATTTTCGTTTGTCCATTACAGAAGAAAGCTTCAAAGAAACATGATGAAACCGAATCTATCTATACAACGACTTGAGAGTCGTGTTTCTTATGAAGGAGACAAGCGTTTTAAAGTAGTATTGTTTTGTCTTTGTGATGCAATTGAATGTGGAGTAGCATTACCACCCAATTTACTTCGACATCACTGACTGACATTCAATGGTTTGGTTCCACAAGGTTGTATTGGTTCAAGGCCAGATTATGTCTTCAAGGCCAAAGAAAATCTTGAAGCTTGAAAGTTGTATCTTAGCTGTAAAACTAGATATAGGCATTCAGATATTCGTTTCGGTTTTGGTCAATTATTTTTTGTTTTGGTTTTTTTTGTTGATAAAATTAGAAATCTATTCGGTTATTTCTATATTTTAATTCGGTTTAAATTCGGTTATATTTCGTTTTCGATCGGTTCGGTTATTAAATTTAAGAACTGAAAATAATCAAAAATAATTCGGTTAACCAAAAATAATTTAAATAACCGAAATAATTGAAATAGCCAAAATAACCGAAAATAGTAAAAAATAGTAAAAAATAACAAAAATAATTAAAAATAACCAAACATAATAAACAAAATAATAGAAAGTAACTGAAATATCCAAAATATTTTTGGATAACCGAAAATAATCAAAAATAATTTGTTTTTTAGATATTATTTTAGTTTTTGGTTCGGTTTCGATTAATAACCAATAACCATGATTTTTTAAAATAATATATGTTTGGTTAATTTTTTGTAGCCGAATACCAACCGAGATCTGTTTTTCGATTCGGTTGATTCGATTCAAATTATTTGTCTAGGCCTATGGAAAACACAATTTGGTCTTTTATTAGAAAAGAGAAAGGTATATTGTAGAAATTACTTGGTCTAGACTAGGATTTATATCGGTAAAGAAAGTAACACTCAAATCCCTTCTAATACTTATCTTTCATAGTCTCAATACATCATATACACATTGAGAACGTAATATCAATGCAAAGAGTTTAATGTTTCTTGAAAGACTATTTACTCAAATTCCGATGAAAACTCTTCTACATAGACATACATACACCATTTAATGTAACCAAATAACATGGCAATGCACATGACAAACTATGTATTTTGCTTTGTAACAAAAAGAATTGTAATTGGTTGCTTCTTCAACATTCATTTGAAAACCATATTTATTAACACAAAGTGTGTTTTGAGTCACAACGTTATCTGCAAACAAAATAATATGTCTTTGTGCACGTAAAATATTGTATGCTTCCATACAAACTGTTAAAAGAGTGTTGGATTCCCACTTTTTTCATTCCTCCAAATTGGCTCCACGTTCCTTTGGAATCTCCCAATATGATTTTTTTTTTGTTGACTAACTGTTATATTATGTAACTGTTATAAAATCAAACCAATTATTTTAATTATGTAACGGTCAAAAGAATTAATTATTTTATAACAAATAATAATCAATAATGTAACGGTTAATAATTAATTATGTTGTTACTAAACGTAAACTTGTAATAATATAAAAAGAATCGGTAAATGCACAAATAGAAAACAAAAAGAAAAAGAAAAACATCTATTCATAAAAAGCAAGAAACAAAAATGAAAAATCTCTCAATCTTTCTATTTGGCTTGATTTTATGCATGATTGGTGGTCATGTAGACAGCGGTATAATCAGTATTGCGAACGAACTCAAATTCAATAAAGACCTTTGGTTCAGCTGTTACTCTGGCGACGACAAAATAGCCCCAACAGTATTAAAACCTAAACAAAATTCGAAAATTAATTTCAACACTAACTTTTGGGGAACCACACGTTTCATGTGTACCTTAAGACAAGGTCCTAATTTCAAACATTATCAGAATTTTACAGCATTTAAACAGATTAGTGTTTGGGATAACGGACCTTTGTGGGATTGGAGAGCTAGAGAAAATGGCATCTATTTAAAAATTTGGGGTAGCAAATCTGTTGCGATCAATATGCATAAAGAGTATGATTGGATACCTTAGTGTACCATTTTAATGTAATTTTCTTCTTTTATTGCTTATGTAATACTTGAAATAATCTATTGTTAATCATCCCAAATATATTATTTGACAAATATTTTAAAAAAATAAACGTATCCTAACGTGTTATGTTATTTAACAGAAATATTATGCTGATGTGTAATCACCACAGTTTGTTTCAAATAAATATATATATAATTTTAAATCACTAGAATAATTACAATATATGTCATTGTTATTAATTTGGTTAGAGAATCATTATATTTTATTAAACTAGCCAAAATACTATTAAATTCATAAAAATAATTATTTTTATTTTCTAATTTACATACAAAAATTAATATTAAAAATAATTTTAATTAAGAGTTAAAATTATATAAATATCTAATTTGTATTTACTAATAAAAAATATTATATAATTTGCGAATATTTTTACTACGTCGGGCGTGAGTATAAATCTAGTTTTTTGAATATTTGTGAATGCTTTGTAACTTTTTTGTTGTTATTGACACCTATAGAATAATTATATAAAATAACATTTTTTCAAATTTTTGTTTCAAATGTATTACTAATCATTTGAATTTATAAAAATAACATAAATTTAACAAAAATAACATAGACTAGATTTATACCCACGCCATGCGTGGAGAAAATATTCATAAATTATATTTTATTAGTAAATATAAACTAAATATTTATATAATTTCAATTTTTATTTAAAATTACTTTTAACATTAATTTTTGTATATATAAATTAAGAAAAAAAATTCTTTTTATGAATTTGATAGTATTTTTTGGTTAGTTTAATAAAATATATTAATACTCTAACCAAATTAATAACAATGACATATATTGTAATTATTCGAATAAGTTAACCCTATTTATATATTTATCTGAAATTTACTGTAATGATAAAATGCAAGCATGATATTTCTGTTAATATCACGTGAGAGTAATATTATTTTCTTAATTTTTTTCTCAAATAATATATTAGGGACTATATAATAACTTAAATCTATTTATATTTATTTGAAATTATTTATAAATTAACATATTAAAAATTTAAAGAAATAAAATTATTGTTTTTGCAAATATAATATTATTTTTTAGTTAGTTGAATAAAATATATTGATTCTCTAACAAAATTAATATCAATGGCATGTATTGTAATTATTCTAGTAACTTAAATCCTTTTATATATTTAAGTTGGAACTCGTTGGGGTGTTGATACGTCAGCATGACATTTTTGTTATTAACACGTTATGGTAAGTTACTTTGTTAAAAAATTTCTCAAATAATATATTAGGGATAGGAGAGAACGAATTCTTCGTTGTCGTCATGGAGATCTCTGCGTCTGTTTCTTGTATTTTTACTTTTTTCTATACTCAAACTTGTTAGAACGCGAAAAACCGGATATGAAAATCACGATATGAAAAAATGATTTATGGATCAAACGATTGAAAAAACGAATTAAGAAGAAAGACGAATTCGCGGAGGCGAGATGATCTCTTTCCTTAATTCAATAAATCTCCCGCAGTGTGGCGGTTTGATGAGATTTTGAATCCCAGGATACAACCGCGATAAGACTATAATCGCAACACTCGATTATAGAATCTACGAACGACAACTACGCTATATTCTCGAGACTTACAGTGCGAAAATGGAAGATGGTGAGGAGAGGGATCGCTGGAAACGATTTGGGAGAGAATATGAAAGGTGAGGCGGCCGAATTAGGTTAATGAGGATTAAGGCTTGTTTTTATAGCCTTAAGGGAGCGGTTTTCGCAACCCTAAAACGTGGGAGGGAACCGAACCAACGAAAAAATCGTGGACGGTTAGGAGAGAAAACCGCGGGTATGGTTTAGGGTTTTGACTTGGTTTTGAGTCAAAACCATAATCAAAATTTGGCCCAAAAAGAATCTTATTGGGCCTACGACCCGCCTACGGCCCTTTGCCAAGACTCAAGACTCAAGACCCAAGACCCAAGACCCAAGACCCAAGACCCAAGACCCAAGACCCAAGACCCAAGACCCAAGACCCAAGACCCAAGACCCAAGACCCAAGACCCTAGACCCGAGACCCGAGACCCGAGACCCGAGACCCGAGACCCGAGCCCCGAGCCTTGAGCCCGAGCCCGAGCCCGAGCCCGAGCCTGAGCCCGATCCCGGCCCAGCCCGGCGGCGGCGGTGGCGCGTGCGTGGCTTGGTCCCTTTTCTCTCCAACTCTTTTAAAGTACTACATAAGCTCTCCCATTTATATACTAGAGGATTTTTCCTCAAGTTTCCAATGTGGGACTTTTGTCCCTCCTCATTATTTTAGCCAACAAATTTATGGCTTTTTAATGAGCCCAATGCCCATTTCTCATTCACATTCCAACAATTTTTGCAATCAATATTTGGGCTATATTACCCAATTAAACATGCAAATTTGTTTCATAAAATTGTTCCAACAATCCGCCACATGAATAGAAATGACTCTATACAATGCAGACTCGATAGACTCGTTGGACTCTACTATCTAGACGTATTCTATAGACTAGACAGAAGGACTTTCGAGAGTATAAACGAAAATTCACTATATCTGAATTGGTAGCATGTTTCAGCTTTAAACCACTCATTGTTAATATCTGTCCGGTTTACTCGACCAGGAGGTGAACATGATATCTTGAACCACCCGAGCTTTGATGTAAACCGAGACAACAGGTATAACACAATTTCATTTCTCGTAGAATTATGTTCTCTATTGTGTTCATTGTGGTTATGGACTTGCCTGGTTAATCATGAGTGAACTTGGAAAATATAGCCTTTCCTTCATTCTCCTAGAAACGGCCCCATTTCACACTCATAAGGTGATTCGCCATTAGCTTTGTTTTAAGGAGCATCCTGTAATACTCCACTTATATGTCAAAACTATGGTCTCAAATCATTAAAAGCAATGCTTATCCTACATATACAAGTAACAACACTGTTTATCATCCTAGGAACTGGGTATAGACGTAAGTCTCACAGTGTTTTTTCAGATTCCGTTTGATTTAGTTGTCCCTTTGAACCTACATCTTGGGATCTCCAGTCACGTAGGTGGGGTTTCCATCAAACTTCATCTTTATTCATAGGCTTTAAACCCATTCCTCTTGATGATTGTACGACTTGATCTCGAGCTAAACCTTTAGTAAACGGATCCGCTAGGTTATCAGCTGATTTGATGTAATCTACCGTGATTACACCACTTGAGATTAAGTGCCCAATGGTTTTATGTCGTCTTCGTATATGACGCGATTTACCATTATACAGATTGTTCAGTGCCCGAGCAATAGCCGATTGACTATCACAATGTATACGTATTGCTGACACTGGTTTTTCCCACATCGGGATATCTTCCAAAAAATTACGAAGCCATTCTACTTCTTCTGCAGCTTTGTCTAAAGCTATGAACTCAGATTCCATGGTTGATCTAGCCAACAGAGTTTGTTTGGAAGATTTCCAGGACACTGCTGCACCACCAAGTGTAAAGATATATCCACTCGTGGATTTTGAGTTTTTGGAGTCGGATATCCAGTTCGCATCACTGTATCCTTCCAAAACTCCGGGTTCACTACCGTAGTACAACCCATAATCTTTTGTATAACGTAGGTAGTTTAATACTCTAGTTATAGCTTTCCAATGATTATGTCCTGGATTACTCGTGTAGCGACTTAGTACATTTACCGAGTGCGCCAGATCGGGTCTAGTACAGTTTGTTAAGTACATCAAGCTTCCGATCACGCGTGCATACTCTAGTTGTGACATCGCTTCACCCGAATTTTTGGTCAAGTGAAGTTGAGGGTCGACAGGAGTTTTTGCACTTCCATTTGAGTAGTTCTTAAACCGCTCAAGAATCTTCTCAGCATAATGAGTTTGGGATAGGATGATTCCTTCAGAATGTCTATTTATCTTGATTCCTAGAATGACATCCGCTAATCTCATATCTTTCATGTCAAACTTTCCACTAAGCAAACTCTTAGTTTGATTGATCATGTCTTTATTGCTACCAATGATAAGCATATCATCCACGTATAAGCATAACAGAATATACCCATTTGGCGTATTTTTGACATAGATACACTTATCACATTCATTTATGCTGAAATCATTTGACATCATTACATTGTCAAATTTTTCATGCCATTGTTTAGGAGCTTGTTTGAATCCGTACAATGACTTTACAAGTCTACACACTTTGTGTTCTTGACCAGGGACGACAAACCCTTCAAGTTGTTTCATATAAATCTCTTCTTCTAAATCACCATTTAGAAAAGCAGTTTTTACATCCATTTGATGTATTTCCATGTCCCTCAATGCTGCGATGCTTATCAGCATTCTTATTGAAGTTATTCTCGTTACTGGAGAATAGGTGTCAAAGAAATCCAAACCTTCTTTTTGTCGGAATCCTTGCACCATAAGCCTTTCCTTGTCTATTGAGCCATCGGTTTCCAATTTTGTTTTAAAAATCCATTTACACCATAATGCCTTAGAGCCTTGTGGTAGATCGGTTATCTCCTATGTATGGTTTTGCATAATGGAGTCGATTTTACTATTCACAGCTTCCTTTCATGAAAGCGCATCAGGTGTAGACATGGCTTCGGTGAATGTTCTCGGTTCATTCTCTAAGAGAAAGACCGTCAAGAAATCATTACCAAAAGATTTTTCCTTACGAGCTCTTTTGCTTTATCTAGGTTCATCTTCAATATTTTCTACTTCAGTTACTGAAGTACCAGATGTGCTTGCCTCATTTGTGGAGGTGATTGCATCACTCTCTTCACGTGCTCAATTCGGATGTTTATCCTTACACGGAAATACGTTTTCAAAAAATGTTGCATTTTTTTATTCCATAATCGTATTGACATGGATATCTGATATATCTTATTTATGTACCAGAAACCGATAAGCACTACTATTGTGTGCGTATCCTATGAATATGCAATCCACAGTTTTAGGTCCAATTGTGACCTTTTTAGGAGGAGGTACTGCTACTTTTGCTAGGCACCCCCACACTTTCAAGTATTTGTACGAAGGTACAATGCCTTTCCACAACTCATACGGCGTTTTGCCGGTTGTTTTGTGTGGTATTTTGTTGAGGATATAATTTGTGATGAGCAATGCTTCCCCCCCACAGATTCTGGGGTAACCCAGATTCCTGCAACATTGCATTCATCATTTCTTTCAGAGTTTGGTTTTTGCGTTCTGCAACTCCGTTAGATTCTGGTGAGTAGGGAGCTGTTGTTTGATGGATAATGCCATTTTCTTGACAAAATGCATTAAACGGTCCATCATATTCGCCTCCTCTATCACTTCTAACTATTTTAATAGTTTTCTTAAGTTGATTTTCAACTTCGAGCTTGTACTCTTTAAATTTTTGTAGGGCTTTATCCTTACTACGTAACAAATATACGTAACAATATTTTGTACAATCATCAATGAATGTCACAAAATACTTTTTACCACCTCTAGTTTGTATGCTTTTCAAATCGCATAAATCAGTGTGTATTAATGCTAGAGGTTCAGTAGTTCGTTCAACATGAGGTGATGGAGTTTTTGTGAGTTTTGCTTCGACGCATATCTCACACTTGTCTTTACTTATTTTGCATTTTGGAATTAGGTTCAAATTAATCAATTGTTGCATCGATTTATAATTCACATGTCCTAATCTTTCATGCCATAAATTAAAAGACTCAACCAAATAAGCAAGAGGTTTCTTATTCATTGCAACATTGGAAAAAGTAGGAACATCATTGTTTTTGAGAACTGTCATTACACACATTTTGATCAGTCCTCCCTTAACATATCCTTTTCCCAAGTACACCCCATTCTTCCTAAGAACCAATTTGTCGGACTCAAAGTTGATGGCGAATCCATGCTTGCTCATCAATGTCCCGGATATGAGGTTCTTCCTCATGTCTGGCACGTGCTTCACATTGGTGAGAGTGACTTCGTGTCCAGATGTCAGCTTCAGCACCACTTTGCCGTGACCTTCAATCTTGGAAAACGCCGTGTTTCCCATCATCAACTGCTCCTCGGATTTGTTCTTCTGATAAGAGCTGAACATATCCCGATCGATGCTGATGTGAGTGGTTGCTCAAGTATCATAGAACCACTCCCTAGGGTTTTCTTCAACCATGTTTGCCTCAGTGACCACCGCACATAGGTCAGCTTCAGTCAGATTGGCTTAAGCTTTTCCCTTCGCCTTACTGCGACACTCCGAGGACTTGTGCCCTTTCTTACCACAATGATGACAACTCCCAGAGAATTTCTTCGGGTTGCCTTGCTTCTTAAAGCTTGTGGAAGCTTGAGGTGCGACCTTGTTAAACGCATGTTTATTAGGTCCATTGTTGTTTACCACAACCTTGCCTTTGCCCTTTCTTGCGTATTCGGCTACATTCGCATTATGATCGAGATGGTAATGTGATCTGCGATGTGTTGACTCAATTTGCAACCTGGAAATTAAGTTTGACAACGTCAAAGCCTTTTGCTTGTGGTCGAGATAATTTTTGAAGTTGACCCAACCGGGAGGTAGCTTCTCAATAAAGCAATTCACAGTGAATGTCTCACACAGCTTCATTCCCTCATCGGTTAACTCTTGGGATATCATTTGCAGTTCTTGAACTTGCTCCATGATGGGCCTTGAGTCCACCATTTTGAAGTCAAGAAATTTCTTAACTGCATATTTCCCAGAGCCTACGTTGAAAGACTTATACTTCTTTTCCAAGGCATCCCAGAGATCCTTGGAAGCTTTGATCTCACTGTACACATTGAACAGTTGGTCCACCAGGCGGGTTTGAATGTAGCCTCGACACAAGTAATCTCCATGGTTCCACGACTCAACACTAGCAAGAGCTCGTGGATCAGTATTCCCCGGAGGTAAGACATGCTTAACCTCGATGAGATACTTCTCCAATTTCAGAGTGGTCAGAAAGAAGTGCATCTTTTGCTGCCACGTCTTAAAATTGGACCCATCAAATTTGTCCGGCGTAAGTCCTACACTTATAGCGCTAGGCACAAACGGGACATCAGATGAGGATGAACCAAGTGGTAGACCACTCCCAATCTGGGGCGTCATCTCACTTGCGTTAATCCCATCATTTGCACCTCGGGATGTGGTATCAACAGGCACGTAAGCAGTTTCGTTAGCCATTTCAGATGAATCTGTTCAACTATAAAAGAAACAGAATCAATATGGATCACAAACAAATGCGATAGCAATATAATCGATTTAAAAATCGTTAAAATTGCGTTCTGCGGAAATTTGCTTTAAAAAGCGTTCCGAGAATTCACTCAGATTTTTGCGGATATCAAAATTTTTTTTTTTTTTTTGATATTCCGCAAAATTCCAGAAAAATATTTTGACTCTTTTATGAATCAGAAATATTTTTTCCTCCTTTCAGAAACCCTGACAGGCATTTCTATAAATATATATATATATATATAAATATATATATATATATATATATTAAAATAATATATTCGTGAAACCCTAATAGGGGTTTGTAGAATAATATTTTTTCAGGTTTCGCGAAACTCGTCGTTAGGCCTTCGCGGAAACCGTTTGACAAAAATATGTAGATCATTTTAGGTTTTGAAACTTTCCACTGAATCGTTATAAAACGTTCGTAGAACTGTTTCAGATCGATCACAAAAACGGATTGAAAATGTTTATGAAATCGATTCCGATCGATTGAAATAATGTGAAAATGTTTTAAAAAAAAAACGTTACAAATCAGATCAGAATCGTTTGAAACCGTTTTTTCAGATCGAAAAATCGTTTTGAAACGTTTTTGAAAATCATTTTAAAAATCAATTGCAATTCTCAATCCGATTCAAGCGATAAGCAGGAAGCGGATTTATTGAATTAAGAATGTTAGAACGTGAAAAACCGGATATGAAAATCACGATATGAAAAAATGATTTATGGATCAAACGATTGAAAAAACGAATTAAGAAGAAAGACGAATTCGCGTAGGCGAGATGATCTCTTTCCTTAATTCAATAAATCTCCCGCAGTGTGGCGGTTTGATGAGATTTTGAATCCCAGGATACAACCGCGATAAGACTATAATCGCAACACTCGATTATAGAATCTACGAACGACAACTACGCTATACTCTCGAGACTTACAGTGCGAAAATGGAAGATGGTGAGGAGAGGGATCGCTGGAAACGATTTGGGAGAGAATGTGAAAGGTGAGGCGGCCGAATTAGGTTAATGAGGATTAAGGCTTGTTTTTATAGCCTTAAGGGAGCGGTTTTCGCAACCCTAAAACGTGGGAGGGAACCGAACCGACGAAAAAATCGTGGACGGTTAGGAGAGAAAACCGTGGGTATGGTTTAGAGTTTTGACTTGGTTTTGAGTCAAAACCATAATCAAAATTTGGCCCAAAAAGAATCTTATTGGGCCTACGACCCGCCTACGGCCTTTTGCCAAGACCCAAGACCCAAGACCCAAGACCCGAGACCCAAGACCCGAGACCCAAGACCCGAAACCCAAGACCCGAAACCCAAGACCCGAGACCCGAGACCCGAGACCCGAGACCCGAGACCCGAGACCCGAGACCCAAGACCCAAGACCCGAGACCCGAGACCCGAGACCCGAGACCCGAGACCCAAGACCCGAGACCCGAGCCCGAGCCCGAGCCCGAGCCCTAGCCCGAGCCCGGCCTGGCCCGGCGGCGGCGGCGGTGGTGTGCGCGTGGCTTGGTCCCTTTTCTCTCCAATTCTTTTAAGCTACTACATAAGCTCTCCCATTTATATACTAGAGGATTTTTCCTCAAGTTTCCAACGTGGGACTTTTGTCCCTCCTCATTATTTTAGCCAACAAATTTATGGCTTTTTAATGAGCCCAATGCCCATTTCTCATTCACATTCCAACAATTTTTGCAATCAATATTTGGGCTATATTACCCAATTGAA
Organism: Pugionium cornutum; assembly: GCA_018901935.1. Lineage (NCBI taxonomy): Eukaryota > Viridiplantae > Streptophyta > Magnoliopsida > Brassicales > Brassicaceae > Pugionium > Pugionium cornutum. The sequence goes on from CM032163.1 coordinate 37,550,922, forward strand.
CATGCAAATTTGTTCATAAAAATTGTTCCAACAAAACTCGAGTTACTTTCCGCGGTGCGCCATTGCCATCTTCTTCTTCTACATCCTCTATTAGTCTCGTTTCTTCTCACAGCCGTATAGCTCCGTGTCAGTGTCTTGCTGACTCGTCTGCGTTTACCGGTTAGTTATCAGGCCATAAATTGGAATTTTGAGAGATACAACAAATGTTCTGTCTTGAGTATCTCTCACATTGGTGCTATGATAAATGGCTGCTCGATGAAAACGCTTAATAAGTTTTTTTATTTATCAGATAGATCTATTTTCACATAGTTCATATTTTCGGTTTTTTGTTGTTGTTGTATAGGGATCAATGTTGTTAATTCCGATCCCATTGATGCTGTTAAGGTATGAATTTTCACAGAACCAATTTACGGATGTACTCAGCTTTGCTTCCTCTTGCTTTTGACCATTTCCGTCTGGAAATTCAGAGGAAAGCTTTTGGCTGAGTCATTACGATATTTTCACAGTATGTCGCTGTAAGTCAACTATATCCGTAAATTATCGTCAACATAAATCTGTCACAATTAAATGATAAATCTGCCATAAATACATGATAAATCTGCCATAAATACATGATAAATCTGCTATGACATACATAAAAATTCAAAAAGATTTCAGTAATAACACATCAAATAACCCGACAAAAATGTGTTGGCGAGGAGAAGAAACGGAGAAGAGAAGAGAGAAACAAAAAAAAAAAAGGGGAGTAATGAAACTTACGGCGAGAGGTGACATGACGAGAGGACGACGACGACGTGAAAAATAGAGAGAAAACACCGTGAGAGAGAGTACCGCGAAAGAGAAGAGAAAGAGAGAAGATGAGAAAAAGAGAGAAGAGAGAGAGAAGAGAGAGAGAAGAGAGAGAGAAGAGAGAGAAAAAAATGTCGATTAAGGGAGGGAATAAGAAAACTGTCGCTTCAGTTTCCTTATTTCCCTTCCCAAATATTTTTTTATTAAATATTTTAAAATATATTATTTTATTAATTAAATAATTTAAATATAAAAAAGGGCAAAAACGACTTTTTCTACAAACATGTTTTTTGGCTGGTAAAGTAATAATATTGGGTAAAATTTAGGGTATTTGAAGTAATTCGAGAAGTTGACAAGAGTGAAGAAAATGATGGAAGAAGCTTCTCGACATTTCTAGGTCGATTTTTACTCTCACTCGTGCATCCTTAAATTGTGTATATTGCATAATGGTTTCCCGTTTCTGGTATTACGTGATATGCTTATAATATACACAATTTAGTCTTTCAGTCCTAGCAAATTATGAAAATACATCTGTTTGAACGTTTGAATCGTCACCTCAACAATTGTAATAAATGTAGTAATCATTGGCAAATGTCAGTTCTAGATGTGTCGAATAGGCTAAGTTAAACTGTTTTCTCTGTGTTGCTAACGGAGAGCTTCGAAAAGCTCTTAATGTTGACTCCTTTATGCAGGTCTTTTGTAACCCTGAGCAAACACTTCTTCACATCGTCCTCTATAACAATGGCTTAAAAGATATGTCAGCCGGTACGAAGGTAATATATAGAACATGAAAGATAACACATTATTTTCTCATAGGACTTCATAGCAAACTCTCTTTTCCTTTTCAGTTTGAGGAAAGAAGATGATTTTGTGTTGAAAAAAAGAAAATTCATTAGAAAATTGATTTAGTGTACCTGCTATGACCAAAGGAGGTATTCATGTAGCTTTTTGGATAGCATGAGGCCTCAACAAAAAATATGATTTAGTCGCTGTTATCATATTCACGTGCTGCTTTGATTTTAACTCGCTGTTGCATGTTCTGTTCTATCGAAAAATCGAAGTGTGCACATTAGTCCTTTCTATTGTTGTTGTTCTGGTACGATTTTCATATAATATTTTGTTTATCCATTACCAAAGAAAGCTTCAAAGAAACATGATGAAACCGAAACTATCTATACAACGACTTGAGAGTCGTGTTTCTTATGAAGGAGACAAGCGTTTTAAAGTAGTATTGTTTTGTCTTTGTGATGCAATTGAATGTGGAGTAGCATTACCACCCAATTTACTTCGACATCACTGACTGACATTCAATGGTTTGGTTCCACAAGGTTGTATTGGTTCAAGGCCAGATTATGTCTTCAAGGCCAAAGAAAATCTTGAAGCTTGAAACGTTGTATCTTAGCTGTAAAACTAGATCTAGGTATTCGAATATTCGTTTCGGTTTTGGTCGATTATTTTCGGTTTTGGTTTTTTTGGTTGATAAAATTAGAAATCTATTCGTTTATTTCTATATTTTAGTTTGGTTTTAATTCGGTTATATTTCAATTTCGATCAGTTCGGTTATTAAATTTAAAAACTGAAAATAATCAAAAATAATTCGGTTTATCGAAAATAATTCAAATAACCGAAATAATTGAAATAGCCAAAATAACCAAAATAACCGAAAATAATCAAAAATAATTGAAAATAACCAAAAATAGTCAAAAATAACAAAAAATAACATAAAATAATTAAAAATAACCAAAAATAACAAAAAAAATAATAGAAAATAACTGAAATATCCAAAATATTTTTGGATAACCGAAAATAATCAAAAATAATTTAGTTTTTTAGATATTATTTTGATTTTTGATTCGGTTTCGATTAGTAACCAATAACCATAATTTTTTAAAATAATATATGTTTGGTTAATTTTTTGTAGCCGAATACCAACCGAGATCTGTTTTTCGATTCGGTTGATTAGATTCAAATTATTTGTCTAGGCCTATGGAAAATACAATTTGGTCTTTTATTAGAAAAGAGAAAGGTGTATTGTAGAAATTACTTGGTCTAGACTAGGATTTATATCGGTAAAGAAAGTAACACTCAAATCCCTTCTAATACTTATCTTTGATAGTCTCAATACATCATATACACATTGAGAACGTAATATCAATGCAAAGAGTTTAATGTTTCTTGAAAGACTATTTACTCAAATTCCGATGAAAACTCTTCTACATAGACATACATACACCATTTAATGTAACCAAATAACATGGCAATGCACATGACAAACTATGTATTTTGCTTTGTAACAAAAAGAATTGTAATTGGTTGCTTCTTCAACATTCATTTGAAAACCATATTTATTAACACAAAGTGTGTTTTGAGTCACAACGTTATCTGCAAACAAAATAATATGTCTTTGTGCACGTAAAATATTGTATGCTTCCATACAAACTGTTAAAAGAGTGTTGGATTCCCACTTTTTTCATTCCTCCAAATTGGCTCCACGTTCCTTTGGAATCTCCCAATATGATATTTTTTTTTGTTGACTAACTGTTATATTAATTAAAAGTATTTCAACAAGTGGGAAACGGTAGGATTGGACATTTGAATATTTATTCTCCATTTTATAGGTTTTTTAGATTCCGGTTATTTTTATACTACAAATATAAAATTCATTCGAATATTTTAAAATTTTTATTTGGATTTCATTTGAATTCGGTTTAGATTCGATTGGGATTCAATTTCATATGGGTTTGGATTGAGTTCAGATATCAAAATGTCGGTAAAAAATTCAAAAAGTAAAGATACTAGATTTTTCTGTCTCTCTCGCTTTTTGGTAAAATTCTTTCTCTCTACTGATTTTTTAATACAAAAATCATTTTTATATGAAATTTCGTTTATATGAAACAACATTAATTAATTTAATAGTTAGTCATATTTTTTAACAAATTTATATAAAACTTTTTAACAAATTATTTCGTCGTTATAATAGGAACGCAATAGAATTATGGGCATCGGATTTAACCCAAAATTCAAATCCGCTGATCGGACCAAGATGGATAAAAAAAATTCAAACCGATTATTTTAATTATGTAACGGTCAAAATAATTAATTATTTTATAACGAACAATAATCAATATTGTAACGGTTAATAATTAACTATGTTGTAGCTAAACGTAAACTTGTAATAATATAAAAAGAATCGGTAAATGCACAAATAGAAAACAAAAAGAAAAAGAAAAACATCTATACATAAAAAGCAAGAAACAAAAATGAAAAATCTCTCAATCTTTCTATTTGGTTTGATCATATGCATGATTGGTGGTCATGTAGACAGCGGTGGAATCAGTATTTCGAATGAACTCAAATTCAATAAAGATCTTTGGTTTAGCTGTTACTCTGGCGACGACAAAATGGCCCCAACAGTATTAAAACCTGAACAAAATTGGAAAATTAGTTTCAACACTAACGTTTGGGGAACCACACGTTTCATGTGTACCTTAAGACAAGGTCCTAATTTCAGACATTATCAGAATTTTACAGCATTTAAACAGATTAGTTTTTCGGATAACGGACCTCTGTGGGATTGGAGAGCCAGAGAAGATGGCATCTATTTAAAAATTTGGGGTAGCAAATTTGTTGAAGGCGAGATCAATATGCATAAAAAGTATGATTGGATACCTTAATATACAAGCTATATTTATACCATTTTAATGTAATTTTCTTCTTTTATTGCTTATGTAATAATTGAAATAATCTATTGTTAATCAATCCAAATATATTATTTAAAAAATATTTTTAAAAAAATAAACTTTTATTAACAGAAATACTATGCTGATGTGTTATCATCACATTTGTTTCAAATAAATATATAAATGAGTTTAAGTTATTTGAATAACTACAATATATGTCATTGTTATTAATTTGGTTAGACAATCAATATATTTTATTAAACTAACCAAAATACTATTAAATTTATAAAAATGATTATTTTTATTTCCTAATTTAGATACAAAAATTAATATTAAAAATCATTTTAAATAAGAGTTAAAATTATATAAATATCTAATTTATATTTACTAATAAACAATATTATATAATTTGTGAATATTTTTTCTACCTCGGGCGTGAGTACAAATCTAATTTCTTGAATATTTGTGAATGCTTTGTAACTTTTTTTGTTGTTATTGACACCTAAAAAAATTGTATAAAGTAACATTTTTTCAAGTTTTTGTTTCAAATGTATCACTAATCATTTAAATTTCTACAAATAGCATAAATTTAATAAAAATCTCTTTTTAATAAAAAAGTTTTAACCCTAAATTAAAAAAAAGTAAATCCAAATATTTATATATAATTTATTTAAAATAAATAATTATTTTTAGTGATATTTAAAAAAATTATTTTTAATATGTTAGATTTGAAACTAAATTGCTATTTTAAAGTATTATTAAAACCTAAAACAATTGTTTTTTTTTCTGAATAAATTTGGGTTAAGTCTCTGTCGATCCTCCACAAATGATAATGCTAAACTAAATATTTAATATATGAAAATGTATTCTTTTTATTCCATAAAAAATATGAGAAGTAACCATAGCCATATTAATAACCAAAGAGATATTTCATAAATCAAACGTCGGAATTTCAGAAGAACAACCATTTGAAGCTTGATACAATATTCTTGACCATAAGTTTCTGTAGGGATCACTCTCTCTTTTGATTTTCAAATAAGCAATGCATTGTTCGACCTCAGACTTGACTTGCAAGTAAAGCTCTTGAGCTTTGTCTTTGTCTCTGAGCTCTCGCTCCTTACCTGTCACAACTCACACAAACACAAAGCCATTGTAAGTATTCAAAAACTGGAATCTTGATCAAACATATACTACTTATTACCTGCTGTTTCTATTGGTTTTCCAAAGTAATAGTAGAATCGCCCTGGAATCTTAGGTAAAAGTCCTGGTAAATAGAAATCTTGGTTTCCCAATTCGCTCCCGTCACCTTCCCTAACAGTTGTGATGTTTCAAAATCAGTGTTCATCTAAGTTTAACTTGACGAAATATGTGATGAAACACCTTAAGTTTCCAGCTTCCTTTGTAGCCTTTTCCATTAAATCTTTCAAGATAGGGATGTTCCTTTGATCATTGGAATCCAAGAGAATCTGAGAATCATACAATGTCTCAAACCAATGTTAAACCGATGTTCAGAGTAAACATGAAGCAAAGCATGATAGAGTTTATCAATCAACAAATCTAAAATGTTGAATTCAGATTGAGTTCTTGGTTGGTGATGATTTTGCTAAACAGTAAAATGTGTAAGTAAGATCATAGAACTGAGTAGAGAAAGCTTTACCTTGCAGATGTCGTCTTCTCCAACAACACCAAAAGGAACGATTTTTGCTCCAAATTTAGATGCAACTCTCACAAACTCGGCGTGTTCTGGCCAGAACAACTTGTATTCTTCACCCTGCAACCTTCAAGAATGCAGAATCCTTGAGGAGAAGGAAAAAAAGTGACTTGCAAAAGCTCCAAATATGTCCATTAGTAATAGTAAACATAACCTTTCTATGTAAAGCTTCACGAACACCTCCAGGATACAAAAGCACATGAGACTTTAAACGCAGTAGTTTGTAGAAATTGATGTTGGAGACAGGAGCTGCACCCATTATCTTATATTTGTCGAATAAACGGAGGTCAAGTATGCCGAGTATGGAGTCTTGGTTGTTCATAAAAATCAATGGATGTGTCAAACCCCTCAAATGAATATTCCTCTCTTTCAAGAGTTGAGTTACCATTGGAGCTAACTCAAATCCCAAAATCATGTGATATCCAACGTACAAAACAGGTCCTTCTGAAGGTAATCCTTCAAGACTTCTTACAAGTGTACCATTTTGTAGAGTTGATAACATTACAGGAGAGATTGCATTTATTAGTAATCTGCACCACAGAAACTTTATTATTCTCTAACTTTTTAGACTGATTTGTGAGACATTGTTGTTTACCTGTGTTCTTCTAATTGTTTTCTTAACTCATATATTGTAGGCATAATGTAATCTGAAATATAATCATGAGACTTCCCACGCCGATAAAAACATGTACACTTGATGATTGTAGCAATATCTACACCATCCTCCTAATTAACATCAGATTGGTCAAAACATGTATCTTTCTTCTGAATTAGATGAAGATACAGAGATGATCACTTACAAAAAGAAGAAATTGTCCACTTTCATTAAGCTTACGGACAATACAGTTTCTCAACATGCTCGAGAATCTCTCAATGTCTTCCTCCTTATGCAGCCATTGATCGTGTCCACTGCAATGTTCATATAACCATGTTTAACCTTTTGACCAATGAAATGGAGAAATTTGTATATTAGACCTGAAAAGTATCAGTGATTCAGCTTTGATTGCGTCTATGTGAGAATTTGCAGATGCAATAGCAGACTTGAGCATTTCCAGCTTCCAAAACAAAGTGTCCTTAGTGAAGATCTTACTCAAAGTCTGCAAATATTGTTTTTTGAGTTGTTGATCATATTACGATAAACTGAGTTTTCTGAAAGGAGATCTTACAGGAAGATTAGCTAAAACAGCAAAGAGATCTCTTAGCATCCCTCCTCCCATTATTTGGACAGCAGATTCATGTTTCAAAGCGTCAAACATTCCGGTCAATGGATCTCCTACGTAATAAAAAAAGGTTTGTGTCATGTTTTAAGCAAAATCAAGAAGATGCTAAAGCTGAAAACATTAAGAATGGTGATGGGATATTATGAGAAGAGAACAAAAGGGTTTACCAAATATTTCTTCCAATAGTGTGGGAATTCCATCTGGTAAAACATTAAGCATTGTTGATAAAGGTTGTGACATGAAGTTGTTGATATGTGTGGCTGGAACAACAAAAAATGCACATATTTCATGAGATTTACCCACAAAATAAGGAATTCATAAAGCTGGCATTTTGTACCTGGATTAGCCAAGATCAGAGCAAGATCGATGTCGGGATTCTTGGCTGCAACATCTAATGCAAGACATGCTCCAATTGATTCTCCAACTAAGTATATTGGTCTATTTGGAAAACTATGATTCTCCGACTTAACTGTCCTCTCAATAAGCTTCACCAAGTCTATAAATCACAGAACACATAACAATTAAAAGGCTTTAAACCGCATGGGAACAAAAACAATCCTACAAATAGAAGAAGAGCAACAAAAAAAGCACCTTTAGGAGGAGTACGATCAGTGACTGGAATGTGAAGGCACCATATATCAAAAATCCTACTCAAATTAAGCCAATAACATCAGTCAACATCACACAATGTAAACCAAATGTGTGGTGGTTCTTAGTGGTGTAAAGGATTAGATTTTTTTGTTATGGATCAAAGATGCGGAAGGACACGGAACAAAACACCAGACAGTGAAGATGACTTATATGTTAGCACTTCAAAAACTGTTTTAAAAAAATTTAGTTCCGTCAAATATACGAATTTATAGGAATAAATTTATTTTCACCTATACTTTTTAGATTTTTCATAAGCTACATAAACTATGTTTTGTTTCCGTAAACTACATAAACTTTATAAATTATTCTAATTACATAAATTTCGTTAACGTTTACATGTTAAATTGTTATTAAACCTTGTTTTACTTCGAAAATCTCGTTTTAATTTCAAAATAAATCCAAATTAAAACTAGATTTTTGAATTAGAAACAGATTTAGTAGCTATTTAACGTGTAAAAATTAATAGAATTTCTGCAATTAGAACAATACAGTTTGTGTAATTTATAACAGAAAAATACAGTTTATGTAGTTAAAATAAAACTCAAAAAGTACGGATGTAAATATGTTTATTCGTATAAATTCGTGTAGTTAACGTAAGTAAACCCGTTTTAAAACAATTTTTTTTTCCGAAAAACTAAAAAAAAGAGAGGAAATTTAGTTTAGGTTTGTTTTTCTGTTGTTTCATTATTTCTTGAAGTGATATGGATATAGAGAAATGAAGAACTAATAGAAACTTTTAATGAAATTTACGTACTCCCCAAGTTTCTTGTGATGGCGAATGAGCCCTAATCCAGTACCATCGATCCCTGCAAGTTTTTAGTTTCTAATTTTTGTTAAATTTCCATGGAAATGATTCGTTAAATGGAGAAATCAAGTGATTATTTGTTGCATGTTGAGATTAATCTTGGTTTCGGCTTATAAAAACAAAAAGGACGAACCAGGTAAGAAAAGGAGGAGAGGAGAGCCTGAAGCTTGAGCACTACACTCCATCGGAGAAAACCAACGAGGCGGACCTCCATCTCCGATGAAATCTCTAGCTTCCTCCAAGAAGTCCGATAAACTCTTCCGCATATCTGGACGCGCTGCATCCACTTTTGAATACGGACTCTCCATCACTTTTTTCAACGTCGCTTCGACTCCGTTTTCATCTTTATTCTTCCGTTTTCTTCGAACACCTCCATGTTTGATCGCCGTGATCGAGGCGGAACTCCGTCGTTGCAGGATTAACTTCGAGCAGTGGAAATCAGATGTTTTTCTTGAGGAAGACGAGACGAGAGAGATCACGAAGGTTGAGCGAAGTACTGTAACCGTCATCGGAGAGAAGCTCCAGAGATGGCTACACGAGAAAAAATGAATAATAAACAAACATGCGCGAGAAATAAGACTTTCAATATTGGCATTACTACACGAGAATAAGACCCATTCGTATTTTATTATTTTCCAGAGGTAACTGCAGAGTTAATTATATTAGTATATCCTTAATATATCAAATGAAAAAAATGTTAACAAAAGAAATCTTAATTTTAATTTACAATTATGTAGGCGACATATCTATTAGACAAATATTACCTAAAACATAATTTACTATATTATTTACAAAAATTATATTAAATAAATATTTAGTAATATACTCTGTGTAAAATGAAAATTCTTAATATTTCAACATAAAAATACAAACAAAATAATTATAAATTTTAAAAATTAGTCAAAAAAAAATATAAAATAAAATTTTGAAAAAATTGAATATTGATCACATTTATAATTCTTTATGTATTTAATAATATTGTTATTTTAAAATATAAAAATTTAAATTTATTTGTATAATCAATATTAACAAATAAAAAATTATTTTAAATAAAATATCAATTATATATATCTAATTTATATTTACTATAAATAATTAATTATACTGTATAAATATTTTCCTCGCACAAAGAATAAATCTAAATCTAGTATATATATATATATATATATATATATATAATATATCTAGTGATACGGATCATGACTAAATTTATATAACCATCTAGATTAAATGATTAATTATTTTAATTTAATTTTTTGGACATTAAAAATATGAAATTTTAATTAATGAGTAATACTCTAAAATAGCATCATTTTAAGTTTATCTTTCAAATTTAGCACAATAAAACTAAAATTCCCAAAATAGCATAAATTATTATGTAAAAATAATTATTTACCTTAAATAAAATATATATAAAATTAAAACATAATGTTTGGGTTCACTTTTTCTAATTTAGGGTTTAAATTTTTTTCATTAGGAATAAGTTTTCAATTATTTTAGTATTAAATTTATGTTATTTTTGGAAATTTAAATGACTAGTGCTATATTTTAGTCAATTGCCCAATTTTACTTCCTATTTTATGTCCTTTTTTAATAACTTTAATTTTTTATTCAAAGTCAAAAAATAAAATAAAATTGGAAAAAGATGATTATAGAATTTTAAAAGTTTTGCAAAAGAATAAATAAATAATTTTTACTCTATCCTCGTAAAAATTTAATGTGTATGTGATATATAGAAATATAAATTTAATTAATGTTATAATCATTTTTTTTAAATTTGAAATTATTAAATCATAGAGAAAACACAAAAGCTCGATTTAAGTTACTGTTTTTGTTTTAACAACTTAATGGAAGCATCAAGATTGTGTGCAGCTAAAACTTTGCAGAAACTTCGACAGAGGAATTTTAGGGGAAGTGTTTGTTATATGATTTCTATTTTTTATAGACTTTCATAAACTTGAAAATTATCAATAAATTTTCAAGAATTATTACAATATCTTAATTACACGTACTCATGGGTTGGAAGAAACATTTTTTTTAAAGAATAATATTTTAAAATAATATATTTTAATTTTTTTTTCTAAATCTAAAATTTTAAAATTAAAATTTTAAAAATAGCGCAAATAATTATATAAAAATATGGGCAAATGACTAATTTAGCACTAAATCTAGATTTAGTGACTAAATTAGCATCCCTAATCTAAAATCTTAGAAAAAGCATTTTTTTAAATGTAAAATGACAAACATAACCTCTTTTATTTTAACCTAAAACTGTCACAAACACGAGGACACGCCGCCGTCAAAACTCCAGTCGATTTTTCTTTCTCCCGTCGAAATCTCTCTTCTCTTCGTCGACATCCAGCTCCACCTTCACCTTCTTCCTCATCGACGATTCTCGTCGTCTCCTCCGCCGAAATCGACATTCGTCGTCTTCACAGAGGTAAAAATCTCCATCGATTTTTGTTGTTTGTTCTCTTCTTGGATTTGCTTAAATCTGGAATTAGGTTGAGATTTTCGTTGTTTGTTCTCTTCTTGGATCTGTTTACAACTCCCGTCGATTTTCGTTGTTCTCTCTACGGTTTGATGAGGCATACCTTGCAGGATAATATTAGGAATAGAAATAGGACGTAGTTGATCTTTGTCCGTGAGCGAATTGCAGTTGCTGTGTATATTGTCCACTCACAAGGCACTTGCGTACTGATGAAAAAAAGAAAGCTGAGCAAAATTCTAAACTGGACAAAAACTTAGAAATTACCTGTACTAAATTTCGAGATACATCACAATAGAAACTACATTGTTACTATTTAAAAAAATTAGAAAAACACTAATTCTCTGATATTAAAATTACATCACAGATTTTCACTCATTCTCATTCGTTCTAATACGAACATATTTTTGTCTTTGATGCATCACATATTTTCACAAAATTATCTCACTTTTAAATGGCCATTATAATCTATCTGAATACCACTTAGTGGCATCTGATCAAGTTCGGTTTCTAGCTCCACCTCAGAATTTCTTTGCTTGTACCATTCTTACTTACTCTGTGTTTTTTGTCAGAGGAGAAATAGGAACTTGATGACGAGTAAGATATGTATATATGATGGATTTTTGGTAAATGGTAATGTTGTATATTTATATACATAGGTTAAATCTCGGTGGACGAAAATGGTTGTACTTGTTCCTACTCTCTTATTATATTTGAAAGAGAGAAGAATAATTTAGTTGGAGTTGTTGGTATAGAGTTATTGATAAGGTGAAGGGATTGTTATAATTAAGAGTAAAACGATTTAAAATTCGAAGGTTGAATCATATATATGTAGAAAAAGCAAAAGTGGTACAAGTATCACATGGCCCGTGTACACTGTTTTTAGCATACGTACTTACATATCCTAATCAATCGTCCACATCATATAGCTACGTACGTACTCGATTATGTACACTGTTTCTGAATATTAAGGCCACTTCCTAAAAACTTTTAAGTTTATTCTGTACTTTTAAGTGATTGTTATTGTGATTGTGATTTCTGGAAAGTCTCTAAACACTTTTGGTAGATGTTATTTTTGTTTCATCTTTTGGTAGATGAGTTTTTAATGTATGAATGTTGATTCTCTCGATTTGCAGATCATCTTTACCAACTACTAGAAAATCAATATCACCACTTTCTCTCCAGCTGCTATTGTAAGTTTTATTTTCGAATTTCATGTGCTAATAAACTTTGAGTTAAAAACTTTATAAAGTCTTTTGAATATTATCATCAGCGGTTTGTGTCAAAATTGGTCTTAGTTTTGGTTAGTTAAAATAATGGAATAATATTTTATAGAACACATTCTGATTTCTATTAAGACAAATGTGATTAACTAAACAAAAAAAAGACTACATCAAATTCATCATTTTAGGAAAGAATTCATAAAACATAAGAACTACTACCTAAAATTTCTAAAACATTAGAGATAACTACATTAATCGTTTTAAGAAGGCATTTCATACTTTTAGTAAGACATTAATAACGATTTAGAAAATAATTCCTAAAACATTAGATTCTTCTGAAACTTGATCGAAGTTTTCCTAAAATTTAATAATTGTTTTAGGAAGGCATTTCATACTTTTAGTAAGACATTCCTTAATCTTAAATAAATCAGATAGTGTTAACCTTTCTACCATCTCCTTCACCACACGTGGTGTGACCAGTTTTTTGTGTTTGGCAGTTTTTTCTCGGCGTTCATGAAACCATGTTGTAAGAGTCAATCTGATGGTTTCAAGAAGAGATATTATAGGCAACTCACGAGGCATGTTTAACATAGAATTCAATGACTCTGCAATGTTAGTTGTCATGATATTTTATCGGTTTGAAGGTGCATAAGACCGAGCCCATTTTTTGAAATCAGCATCTTCTAAATATGTGGCTAAATCTACACTTCTACATCTTATTTCGCTGAATATGGCACTAAACTCATGACGAGTATAAGCATTAGTTGCAGCTTCTACAAGAGGCAAAAATCTTTTTCTCCCATACTTTGGTTTAAGATTGTTCAGTAGGTGAATTCGGAAAATACCATGATGTGCAAGTGGATAAATTTCTGAAAGTGCCTTTGCAATAGCAGGAGCTCGATCTGAAACAAATACCAAATCAGATGCGTCTGGGATAATAGTCTTCAGCCCATTAAAAAACCAACTCCACGCAGCTTCATTTTCGGAGTCCACTATTGCAAATGCTAGAGGGTATAAAGAGAAATCTCCATCTTGTGCACAAGCTCCTAGCAAAGTTCCCTTAAACTTTCCTTTGAGAAACGTACCATCTACAACAATCACTCTTCTCATCAAAGCAAAACCTCTTATCGATGGACCAAATGCAACAAAGGTGTATTTGAATTTACTAGTACTATCCATCTCCAAATAAACTGTTGATCCAGGATTTTTCTTTTTAAGCATAAACAACCATTTCGATAGGTTGAAATAACTATCCTCAAGAGTCCCTCTCATCAGATTCTGAGCATACTCTTTCACTCTCCAAGCTTGTTTGTAATTAATATGTATACCATGCTCTAATCTAACTTGTTCCATAATCTGTTTTGGTTTGAGTCCATATTTCTTCTCACCATAGTTGCTACACATTAAAGTTCCAAGCAATTTCATGGTTCCTTGTCTATGGTTGGCATTTCTGTGTGTTGTATCACAAGTATGCCCATGAACATATTTTTTCACTAAAGTAATCAGAAGCAACCGCCTTTAAAGGACGCATCCTCCAAGTGCATTTATCATCAACACATCCTAATATCACTCTTGACTTATTCGACCAGAGAGACTTGAACTCAAACTTCCACTCTAATGCCCATTTTCCCATTTTTTTCATTAACTCATCCTTGTTCTTAAAATATCTATTCACATATATATCATCGGCACCTCGGGTTGAATGTAAAATAGGAATTGGAGAAAGATCAGGAGCAGCGTTTAAAAGAAGTGAATGATACCCTTTATCACCGTTCGAAAAGTTGTTGTTTCCTGCTACATTTGCTGACATATCACTTCCAATCGATGTATGAAATTTCTACAAAAAAAATAAAATTAAATAGAATTGATATTAAATGAAACTTAATACAAATGAAATAAAATTGATATTAAAAGAGAAATAATCATACTTTAGTTGTCAATTTTCATATATAAACAGTAAAAGAATCGATTCCTAAAACTTAGAAAACCTTCTTAAATTTAGGAAGATTTCTTTGAAAATTTTGGAAAACATACAATAGATTTAGGAAAGCATGCATAAATCGGAAGAAGGCAATATATATACCATTATAAGAAAAGATATAAATCCAATGCTACCTGTTGTTTTTCATGTGAAAAAGATGGAGTGACACAAGAATCACCATTTAAAGTTCTTACTACTTCTGTAAATCGAGTGTTTTTCACTTGACAAATCTCTGAATTGCATACAATATTCGATTGAATGTTGTTTCCAACATTCTCAACAGCAACGATATCACGGTTTTCTGGGGCCTAAAAAAAAGTTTTAAAATTATTAATGCAACTATAAAGAAATATGATCTCTCTAAAAATGGAACTATTTATACAAATCTCTTTGAAATAAATATGAAAAATATGTTACCCGTTGTTTTTCACACAAAATTGTTGGATCAACACATGAATCACCATCTAGATTTTGCAAAATTTGGGTGCATTGACTGTTTTCCACATTACAATTTGCTTCATCATTTACGGACTCAAGAGAAATGATGTTGCATTTGTCACTCACCTAAAAAAGAGAGGAATTAAATTACAAGCAAAAGTGTGGAAATTAAACTTTAACAGAATACAAGTTCTTGTACTGTAACATTTAGGAAGGTTTTTTCAATTTTTAGGAAACTTTTCTAACAATTTAGGAAGTTATGCACGAATCGTTTCATTATCGAAAGAAAACATATCAAAAATGAGTTGCAATTTTACGCACCTTTACACAGAGACGAATGAGTTCAACATCTTGTTTTAGCTTATTTATGAAAGTGCGTAGTTGACGATCGTTGCGCAAATACACAGGTGGAGCATCATTTATCATCACCTTTGTGCTTAGTGGAAGGGCATAGCTAAGGGTAATTGCCTTATTTTGTACAGAGCAATCGATTCCAAAATCTTCAGAAACCATTTCTAGTAAATCATCATATTTGATATCTTCATCTACTTCAAAAACAGAGGCTCCTTTTTCCATTTCAACTAGAAATTCCCATTTGACCATTTCATTTAATTTCCACTTTCCACAAACACAATAAATCTCTACCATATTTTCCTGAAAAAAAATGCAAATAAAAGCATCAAGTAAATGAAAATTCACATTCATAACTTGGACAATGACTATTTAGATGAAAGAAATGGCTTCAGACATGTCATATAGTGGCAGAACACAAAAATTCCAGATGTATGAGAGTGAAAGAGGTGGCTTCTCTGCTAGGCTTTTGTAACCTGAGTTATCTGCTAGGCTCCTGGTCTCAGAGAATAGACTTGCTATATCTAAGATATGTGTAAAAGATGATGGTCAATTATTATTCTTTCTAAAAGAGTGAAAGAGAAAACATGAATTATGTTGTTATAATTATTTTGCCTAACTGCTCATTTCTGGGCAGATATCTAGTTTATAGTGGAAGAGTGCATGCAGGACACTATTACGCCTTCAATAGGCCAACTCTTTCAGAACAATGGTATAAATCATTCTATAGTCTCTAACTGTCTGCCTCTTTTATTGCTAAAACAAGCTTTGAATTTTGTAATCCTTGAAGCATTTTTATTGAAAACTAGTTTGATCATCATCTAGACTAACAAGTTGTGAATAAATTACAGAACTCAGTCATAACCAGTGGCAATAATGGCTACATTGTGCAATTAAAAACTATGATAACAAAGTAAAATCAAACTTACTCTGCAATACTCTTTGAAATTTTGAGTAATAAAGATTATCAGGCATGTTGGCGCTTCATTGTGAACCACTACACCAAAGAAGAAAAGTTAGATTTACAACATATTTTTCCATATCACCATTAACAAACAGAAACAAACTCGTGTCTCCTCTGCAAATCTCTCCGGAAAACGAAGAGAACAAACCTCTGCAAATCTCGCTGGAAAAGAAATCGTAATATGCGATTTTTAAGGAGCGGCCTCCGACGGAGATCGCGCCGGTGTAACCGATACTTTCTGGAGAGCGCGATCTTCTTACTGCAAATGTCACCGGAGTAAGTGCAAATGTCTCCGGAGTTGCTGCAAATGTCGCGATTTGAAGAAGTCGACTAAACGAAAAGGGTGCCGCCTCCTGTGACAAAGAAGAAGGAAGTGTTTAGGAGTTTTTATGTGAGGATAATAAAGTAATTTGTTAATAGATGAAATGCTAGATGTGGGATTATATGATCGAGGTGCTATTTTTGTCAGCAAAAGTTAATTTGATGTTATTAGAGGGTATTTCTCTAAAAATATTTAGTTATTCTAAATAAATTATACATAAAATTAAAATATTGTATTTGCGTTCATTTTTTCCAATTTAGTGTTTAGTTTTTTTATTAAAATAAAATTTTAATATATTTTAGTTTTAAATTTGTACTATTATTAAAAAATTTAATTATTTTTGAATAAAATTTTCTATTTTAGAGAATTGTCTGAAAAAATTTAGAAGTTGTAAATAGGTATTAAATATTTTTTGTATTTTTTAGAAATTCCTAAAATATAAATAAAAAATTTGTGCATCATGCAGGTCCTTATGATATGATGATGATGTTCATACCAAATCAAATCTCAACCATCCGTATGAAAAAAAAAAGATATGGATGATAGTATTTTATTTAGAAAATGTATTCTCATTCTTTAATTTAAAGGTATTCAGATTCTTTAATTTAATGGTCAAACCTTTTATATCCAAAAGATGTGATATAAAATTGCAGTTTATCATGATATTTTTTCTTCCAATTTTGGAAGAAATAATGGTTTTGCTTGTTTCTAAACCATATTTTTTTGTTGTTGCGGCAGATTGTTATTCGTTTAGCTGCCGCACTTATTTTCTGTTACGGCAAACGCTACGTCATGCGTTATAATTTTTTTGATCGTTGTTTAAAACAGTGGTGTGACTAAAAATCTGCGATCAACCGCAATCGCAATCACCGGTAATAAAAAAAACAAATAATATATGCCGAAACCGTAACCGAAGTATTAACCGTAACCACAATATTAACCATAACCACAGTTATAGTCGCCCGCGATGACAAACGAACAAGACTAATATTAAATTTGAGGAAAGATTAAAAACAAGTTGCTCATACTACAAGGCACAATCATCAATTCAAAGGGACATTGCTTATTTATACCGATTGCACTAAGATAAAAAAGATTATATTCAAAAGGGACTATATGATTTTCAGTTATCTTTTTAATTGTACCTAAATAACCAAAACAAAACAACCGTAAAGTAATTATTCAATATAATTAATGATGGTAAAAAAATTGAGAAAATTTTATACCATGATATACTGTACTATTTTATTCAAAATTTTAAAATTTTAAAATTATAGAATTTCCTTGGTCTCTTAACGTTTCTTTGTTGAAATTCTAACGAGAAAATTCAAATATGGATAAGTTAAAAAAATATTCAAATAATTATGTTAATTAATTATTTATAAGATCAAATATATCATATAAGAAAATAAGATTCAATGTATTTGAATTTTGATAAAAACAAGGTTCATTTATCTGTTACTGGTGGATGTGCGATTGCGATTAAAATTACTGTTACGATTAATATTATTTATTTATCTATCGTTAATAAGTGCGATTGCGATTGGTTATAATTTTTAAGTATAATGTTATTTTAATTAACGGTAAAAAATACGATATAGAATATAACGTTTCCATTAGTGTAATTTACTATAAAAAAAATAGCAATAACTAAACTAACAATAATTGAACGTAACCCTAATTTCCTACATCACACAAATGAATTTGACCAAAGTAGAAAAATGTGAACGTTCAAATACAATTTCGGTAAATAAAAACTTAAATGTGAACGTTTAACCAACTCCAATTACTTAGAAAATTTCTCAAAATCATTCTTGTGTTTTTTTATGTCTTAGATATTGTTGACATGACACAAATACAATTTCGGTAAATAAGTGTTAACAATGAAAACAAACTGTTTTTTCTTTCCGGGATTTCGAGCTATGAAGTAGGAAGTGTCAATAAAACATGATTGCTCCTAACTTAGAATAAAAACGAATTTTGCATTTTGGTTTCTCAAAATCTACGTAACAAAAGTATATCGATCATGTTCGTTTGTCAGCCGCAGAAACCTACGGTTGCGGTAGATTATTGTTCGTTTAACTGCCGCAAATACTTGCAGCATACGCAGCGGTCAGACGCTGTGTCATGCGTTGCAATTTTTTTTACCGTTGATTAAAACATCGGTACGACTAAAAATCTACAATCAACTGTAACCGCAACCGCCAGCGGTAGACAAACGAACAACATCTACCGCACTCGCAACCACAGGGTTGACCGCAGTCGTAGCCGCAACCACCTGCGGTGACCAAACGAACAACACTATCATTCTTTTAGATTTTGTGACTATGTTTTAATATATTCCCAATTAATATATTCCCAATTAATATATTCAATGGTTCTATATATCATTATATTATTATATTCAAATATAACTAATTAGATTTATATTCACGCTATAGAGAAAAATATTCGTAAATTATATAATATTGTTTATTAGTAAATACAAATTAAATATTTATATAATTTTAACTTTTATTTAAAATTATTTTTAACATTAATTTTTGTATATGTAATAAGGAAAGAAAAATAATTATTTTTTACAAATTTAATAGTATTTTTTTGTTGGTTTAATAAAATATATTGATTTTCTAACAAAATTAATAACAATAACATATATTGTAATTATTCTAGTAAATTAAGCTCATTTATATACTTCCGTCAACTACACGAATTTATGCGAATAAACCTATTTCCACCCGTACTTTTTGGGTCTTTTATAAGTTATATAAACTGTGTTTTTCTTCTATAAACTATATAAACTTCATAAATTATTCTAATTACAGAAATTTCGTTAATGTTTACACGTTAAATTGTTATTAAACCTTGTTTTACTTCGAAAATCTGGTTTTAATTTCAAAATAAACCCAAGTTAAAACCAGATTTTCGAATTAGAACCAGATTTAGTAGCTATCTAACGCATAAACATTATTAGAATTTTTGCAATTAGAAGAATTTATGAAATTTGTGTAATTTATGAAAGAAAAATACAGTTTATATAGTTAAAGAAAGACTCAAAAAGTACATGTAGAAATAGGTTTAGTCGCATAAGTTTGTGTAACTAACGGAAGTAAACCCAACCCATATTTATTTGAAACTTACTATGGTGATAATACGGCAGCATGACATTTTTATTAATAACACATTATGTTAAAGTTATTTTATTAAAATAATTTTCAAATAATATATTAGGGATTCTATATTTAAATACATATGAAATATTAATTATTAGACTGATTCAAATGACGAAAATCTACTGTTTGAACAGATTAGCTAAAAATGAAGGCAAAAAAAAAGAGAACAGATTAGCTAAAAACAACTCTTTAGATTGAGTGAACCACAGATAACCTATTTTTTGTTCATCATCTAACCTAACACTATATTCATCATATTTAAACAAAAAATAGTAGATAATGTTTGTTTTGAATAATACTTTAAAATAATCGTATTTTTTAAGTTTTTATTACAAATTTAGTACTTTAAACTAAAATTTTAAAAATAGTATTAATTATTTTCTAAAAATACATATTTATTATAAATAAATTATAAATATAATTAAAATATTATATTTGTATTATTTTTTTAATTTATGTTAAGTTTTTTCTTATTAAAAATAAAAGTTTGAGGCATTTTAATATCAATGTTGTGTTATTTTTAGAAATTTAAATTAATGGTGTTATATTTGAAATAAAAAATTTTAAAAATACTATTTTTGTTAATTGTCCTAATTTTTTATCAAACACTAAAAATAAACTAATTTTATACGATTAGACAACATAAAATTTCCATATATGTAAATGTGTTTGAACCGGCAAAAAAATTAATCATGTTTGACCCCAAAATGGTCCATTGAATGGAACATATTCTGGTGTGATGGAGAATACAAAGTTGACCAAATTTAGCCCATTCGAAAAGAAATATGAATTTATATTCCTTCTCATGACCTATAAAAAGAGGTCACATGAAATGAGAATATATATATAGATTAGAGAGTAGTGAACTGCATAATGAAGAAGAGAGGTATGAAATGGTGAAAAGAGTTATGTTTAGTAGCCAAGGATGACTTGCCTGCTCTTTTTTTCACCTTCATGATTCAATTTTGAGTTATTATGCATTTAGAAATTAAAGTATAAACTCATGTTGAATCTTTGGGTTAGGTTTCAGGCAGTCTCTTTGGCTATTTTGACATACTTTTTCTTCCATGTTATATCTATTTTTCTTTTACCTTTTTCTTTGTATCTTATTGGTCAATAATCTCTTGTAAAGTGTTATTCGAAAAATATCCACTTTAAGGAGAAACGAGAAACTAAAGATAATGGAAAGGTAATCTTTGTGACTTTGAGCTTAAATTTTCTATGATCCTTGGCTAATGGAAAGATAATGGAAAGAAGTTTATCAAATGATATACCAAAATGTCACTTGTTCTTGTAAAACTGAATTAATTTCTTTTTACAGTTTAAATTTAATTAGATAATTAAATTATATAATTTATTTTAATTTCATATAGATGAGCTACTCTTTTATTATCTCACCAATGAAAATGCTCTTATATTTTCGTTTTATTTACCAAATGTTTAAAACTTACGAGCTGGTTTTATTTTTAGGGTTACACGAATTAATGCGAATAAGTCTAATTTCACATGTATTTTGTAGGTTTTTTTATTTAAATAAACTGTATTTTTCTTGTGTAAACTACATAAATATAATAAATTATTGATATTACACAAATTTTGATAACATTAAACATTAAATCGCTATTTTACCTTGTTTTAATTCAAAAATTTGGTGTAAATTTTGAATTAAACGCAAGTTAAAACCAGATTTTTGAATTTAAACTAAATTTAATAGCGATTTAACATGTAAATAATAAAAAATTTGTCTAATTACAATAACTTATGAAGTTTGTGTAGCTTAGGAAAAGAAAAGATAGTTTATGTAGCTAAAAAACACCCAAAAATACGGATGAAAATAGATTTATTCGTATAAATTCGTTTAATCGAATAATACTAAATTTATTTGATTGAAGTAAACCCTTTATTTTAATATAAAACCAAAATACATTTTTGTCGATCAATTATGTCATCTATGTAATAAAAAAGCTGCAGAAATGAGAACTCTAATGGAAAAAATGATGAACATTGTTGTGCACACTAAAGCTATGTTTTTTACAAAATTCTCGAAAGTTTGTGATAGTGAAACAACATGATGAAGATATTCAAACCAAATCAAATCTAAACAATTGGTAATGAAAAAGAATCGATTACTTTTAAAAATTGAATTATATTCTGATGCTTTAATTTAAAGGTATTCTCTCATTCTTTATATTTAACGGTCAAATCTTTCTATATCCAAAAGAGGTTATATAAAAGATGTGACATCTCATGAAAACATTTCCTATTTTGGATTATCATTTTAAATTAGAGAAAAAAGTCAAGGACAATTTGAGAGAACATATTTTGTCACACATTGCACTAAAAATAAAAGGGACCACATGACTTCATGCATATACAACCAAACTTGTTAAATAATAGTCAAAAAATTTTGGGAAAATTTGCCTAATTACAAAAAATTATATTTAATTAGTAAAATAATAAACAAACGAATTAGTTGTTTTCTAACTGTTCACTTATGCCATAACTGCAATTATACTATTCAAATCGCATTTTAACACATAATTTGGACAATTGGATGCAAACATTACGATAAACATTAAAAACTATCATATATGTTATAATTTCTTTTAAAATATATGAAAAGAGTACTAATGATAATATTTATGTTAACGATGTTATATGTTTGTCATCGATCCGATCAACAGAAATTTTATATTTAATTCATCAACTTTTTCATTAATGGATTGTACTTGTATACATACAATAGCATTGTTAAATATTAACTCTTATTTTGATATTAGAACATAAGTATTAGAGATCAACTTTGTTTTCGTATAATCAAAGATATTACAATTTTTTATGTATAACAGATGTATTATATGATTTAATACGAAACTAATCTGCGAAATATCTTTAATAAATGTTATTTGTACGATTTTGAATTTATTTTCAAAACATGTGAACAATTTGGAATGTAGGATAATGTTTGATATTCTACATGCTTTCAAATCCAGAAAAAAATTACGGTGCTTTTAGGTCGATTATCAGTGGCATCTCTTATACAGACGTGAATTTAATATATACTCTGTTAACTTTACAAATAACATATATATATATATATATGTATATATTATATATAAAGATAAAATCTAAAAAAAAGTGTATTTAATGAACCTTCGATGGATGTATTTTGCAAGATACACGTAATCGTAAACACTAACATGTGTTGTCGTCAGTTGTTGTTGATGGAGCTGAAAATCTTCTTTGCCTCGTTACATGGATTATAATTGTTTGAATCTTATTGTTATTTTTCTAGTATTTTGAAAGATGTTTTATATTGAATTAATTAATTAAAATTTTAATATATATATATATATATATATATATATATATTCGATGCATGACGCGCGTAAGTTACACCTACTATATATAAACAAAAAATAAATATTTATTTAAAAAAAAAGTTGATAATGCCAACCACATCTAAATGTATCCATCGACTTAAGCAAAGAAAAGTATTACATAATATTTTTAATACGAAATAACAATTATTCGACATAAATTTTCTTATTGTGAAATTCTTATAGCCACCAACAAAATACAATATATAATTTTGTGAATGAACCTATAAAAAGGTTATCTCGTTGACCCCAAAAATGGTCCATTAAAAAGAACATATTCTGGTGATAGAGTATACAGAGTTGACCATATTTAGCCCATTATAAAAGAAAGTATAATTTTAGAAAATAATTAATATACATATATTCCTTCTCATGGCCTATAAAAAGATAACACATTCATATGAGAAATGAGATCAAACATATGAAAAGTAGTGAAATGTATAATGAGGAAAAGAGGTCTAACATGGTGAAAAGAATCATGTTTAGTAGCCAAGGATGACTTGCCTGCTCTTTTCTCACATTCAAGATTCAATTTTGAGTTATTATGATAATAATAATGTGAATCTTGTGGGTTAAGTTTCAGGCAGTTTCCTTGGCTATCTTGACATGGTTTTTCATCCATGTTACACTAGTTTTTCCCTTTAAAAATCATTTGGTAAAGTATTAATTATTCGAAAATATTATGTTTCACATTTGATTTCTAAAACATTTGCTACAAATTTTATACATTGTTTAGAAGAAGATGTCAAAGATGAATAGAAGAATCATATTTGGTAGCCAAAGGATGACTTGCCTACTTCTTTGATAATTAAAATGGTAATGGTGTCTTGTTTGGAAAATAACTATAGATTATATCAACTCATATAATGACCATTTCGATTATATATAAAAAAGACTAATACATTAAAATAGTATTTTTAAATTTTTATTTCAAATTTATCATTTAAAATTTAAAATTTTTAAAATAGCACAACTTATTTTAAAAAATACATATGTACTACTAATAAATTATATAAAAACTTAAAACATTATATTTGGATTCATTTTTTAAAATTTATACTTTAATTTTTTTCATTAACAATAAATTTTATTGTATTTTAATATTAAATTTATCTATTTTTAAAAATTTAAATTAATTATACTATATTTAAATTAAAACTTAAAAATATTTTTTTTTATCAATTATTCTATAAAAAATGATATTAGATAGTCTCCTCGACTATTTTTATATGTTCTTCTCTATCATCTCATACATTTACTTTCATCCACTTTAACGAGACACTAGAAAATTAAAGATAATAGAAAGGTAATGTTTATGACTTGGAAGGTTTTTAAGTGATGTTCGTTTGTCTGTCGCAGCGTCTGCGGCAGTGACATTCGGTTAGATGTTATGGTTATATGATGTAATATTGTTGTTCGTTTGATCGTCGCAGGTTGTCGCTATAGGTTGTATCGCAATTGTTTAATCGTAAATGATATAATTTCACAGCGGTTAAAATTTTTTACCGCAGTTTTTTGTGGTCAACCGTAGTGTTTGACACAAAAAATTATAGCGGTCAAACGAACAACGTTTGACCGCATGACGCAGCCGCGTTCCTGCGGCTACGAAACGAACAACAATTTAATATATATTTAATATATTTTGTTTGTCATTGATTTGAATTATAATAATCTACGAATAGCCAGTTAATTTCATTATAAAATAGAAAATTCGATTTCAAATGCATACGTTTCATTAATAATGTAAATTTGTAATTGTAACTGAACCATAAACATTTTGACTTTACAATCAATATATATATATATACTTCATGCACATATATGTCTATATATGTATATATAATATATTTAACCAAAATGTTACTCACGAGAAGCATTCTACAAGACATTTAAATCTTGGGAATTGTCTAAAATAAATTTATAGTATAAATATAATACCATTATTTAAATTTTTTTTAAATAGTATAAATTTAATATTAAAATAATTAAAAATACCTTTATAATAAAAAAATTAAACTGTAAATTAAAAAAAGAAATTCAAACATATTTTTTTTAATTTTATACATAATTTATTTAGAATAAATAATTATTTTATATAATAATTTATGATATTTTAAAATTTTTATTTAATATGTTTTATTTTAAATATAAAATAAAAAATATTATTTTAGAATATTAGTATTTTATAAAATCAATATGAAGTTGAACTTAATGGTGCCTTTACGCTCACACACATGTACAATGTATAAATCTTTTAATTTTGGAAACAATTTATCTAATGGTAACTCGATCTGTAGATGTAACCATACATGTTTTCTATCATCTCGTGGCAATTTGGATTGCGATTTTGGGAGTTTGTTTCTGCTGTGAGTTTTGCACAGTATGATTTCTAACTATGGATTTCAAAAAGACACTAGAGTTTTGTTGTTTTATCATCGGAGTAATTTGTCTCTTTGGTTCGGATTTCTAGAATTGTCCTTTGTGTGAATCTAATCATTAGACATATACTGCTATTGGATAAATCTTCAAGAAATGCAAGGGAACCGAGGGTAAGTGTGAGATTTTAGTTTTGATTATAATTATGATTAACGGTCCGATCAAAAGTGTTAGTTTTTATAAATAGTTTAAATTCAATCCAATAATATGAAAGCTCGCCATCCTTCTCGAATATGATATTAATCAAATAAATTTGATGTAAGATGTTTTGTGAACATATCAAATTTAACCGATTAATTTATGTTTTATAACTTTAATTCAAACCACAATTTATAAATATACATTGTTAAATATAATAGGTTTTTTTGTCATTAAACTACAACGGGCCGACCCAATAGTCTAATATTTTCATACGGAAATTTAATATTTTCATACAAGGGAAGGTGGAATCGAACTCCACACTTCTGGATGTACGTAGAGATATTACAACCACTAGTCTAGTTACTTTTCTTAAATATAATAGTTTATTACAATAAAAATTAGATAGTTATACATTAGTGTTTTTAGTTCTATACAATACCTAAATAAAAAATTTTGATTCCAACATATGATTTAAAGTCATTATTACTTATGAAATTTTTTAAAACCTAATGTTCTGTTTTAGTTTTCGCTATGATTTATTTTAATTGCAGTTAGTCACTATATTTTTTTATTTTCTTCTTATCTTATTTTCAATTAATTTTGATTTTTGTGTATTTGATCACTAAATACTATTATGTTTCTCTATGCATTTGGAGCAAAAAAAATTGATTAAAATCTGAAATATCATTATTTTTTTTCAAATGTAATTTGATTTTTGTAAACATGGACACAATAGCCTTGTTTGTTTGCTCGCTGATGTCGGTTGTGATTGTGCTCAACATTGCAAGTACGACTGCGGCATATATTGTTCGTAAATATGTGTCTACCCCCGACGGTTGCATTGTGGTTAATCGTAGATTTTAAATGGACTACTGTTTTAACTAGCGGTCAAACGCAGGATGCAATATCTGACTGATACGATTGACTCTAACTAGCTGCGGTAGCTAAATTAATAATAATATGCTGCATTCGTATCTTCGTGTGGCTGATAAGCAAACATGACTAATGTGATGATTGAGAACATTAAAAACTTAAGGCAAAAACGTTTATTTAATACAAATAATAGTAATATAATTAAATAATAACTCTTTAATTTATTTATTGAAAATTAAAAAATTTGGGTTTGTTATACAATTGTTTGATTTCGACTTTAGTATTATGATGTTTATACAAATGTTTGATTTCCACTTTAGTATTATGATGATATACAAATAGTAGTAATATTAACTTTTTCCTTTTCCGCAATATATAAACCTAAATAACCAAGAGAAAATTTCACAATTTTTAAAAATAAAATAACAAATCAAGTCATATTTCAACACCAAATTTTAACTATATATGTAAGTAATACCTATAACAAAAAAAATGAGGTGATTGGATTCTTAAAAAAAAATATTATGATGTGTTATTATATGAATTTGGAGCCCAAAATTTATAATTTAGAAGGGGGCCTGAGGCTTATGTCTCAAAATTAATAACATGAACAGGGTCCTGCATAGACATTTTGTCAAGTTATTGAAATTATTAGACATTAAGAAAAAGTTCAATGGGGAATTGAAATTCATGTAATAACAACATAATTTAATTTTAGTTTTGACTTTCGTGCATGTATATGTTACTAGAAATAACATTATTTTTTAACATATTTCAAAATACTTTTTTCGAATTTAACTTCGCTGCGGAAATATTTTTTGGTTTCCAACGGGAAAAATATGAACCAGGAGATTTATACATAATTTGTTATGATTAATAGATATGTTCGTTTGTTTATCGTAGTGTTTGTGGCAGTGATCTAAGACCAGACGCTTTGGTAATATACAATAAATTATTGTTCGTTTAATAATCGTAACGTTTGAAACGCATGTCACTACTGCAAATTTGTTGATTTAGTAATCGCGTGATTAATTACAGCGTTTAACCACAAGTTTGTTTACCGCTTCGATAATATTTTTATTTAATATATTTTGTTTTTTTTACTATTTTAATCGTAAAATTTTAATTGTACCGCTGAAATTCAACGACGATAAAATTTTTTTTATTGCATATCATCACGATCGAGCGCTTCGTTTGATCATAGAAAATTAAAATACATTAAAAAGCATTGTTTGATCATAGTTTATACGGGTCGCAGCCGCAACATCATACACGACCTTCATGTAAAAACAACACTAATGATGTTTTCGATATAGTCATGTTCGTTTGTCAGCCGTAGTTCTCTACGGTTACGGCAAATTGTTGTTTGTTTAGGTATCGTAGCGGTCAAACGTTGCGTTCTGCATCATAATATTTTCGACTGCTGATTAAAACAACGGTACGAATAAAAATCTGCTATCAACCGCAACCATTGACGGCATATAAACATATGTTGTAGCCGCAACCGTCGGTGGTAGACAAACATATGCAATAGCCGCAACTACATTGTTGACCGTAACCGCAGATGCATACGGCGACCAAACGAATAAAATTTATATGATTAATTTATAATATAAAAAAAATTGGTAATCAAATAAAAGGAACGTGAACTGCATGAAATGACCACCCACATTGCACGTTCTATCCATTAACAAACATGAACTTATGATCAAATCGTTTCTGACTTACATATATATTATTACTACCCAATTATTTTCTCAACGGTAAACATTAAACTACATATTAATATATTGTTCACAATATACTAAGCCCTCAACCAAAACAACGTTCAGTGTATGATGCAAATACTTTGTCGTTGCATATGCATTAATTATATATCGAAAAACTTTCATAAATTAATTAAAAAAAATTTGTACATTATGTTTATAAATTATATAAAATATTATAGTCTATGTTATTAATTTATAAAATTTTAGTGTACTAAGTTTTATTTCCTTTGCACTCGAGTTATAACCTTCCTTTACACACAGCTGTCTTTAAACTTTTGCTTATATATGTAGAGCGATCAAATACTAGTTTTGCAAATATTTAGAGAAAATTCATCATTCCCAGATTTTTTTTCTTTGAGGTTTTTTTGCACCTAATGTTTTAATATTAAACTAGAAAAATTTCACTAAGATCGAACACTTTCGAAACTAAATTCGAAATTCCGTCTACTATAACTCTATGTGATATGATTTAGACATATATTTGATTTGTATGTATGCTGGTGCTAATTGTTTGCTTGTCGCATGAGTTTACGACTACGATTTCCGATAAAACGCTGGAATAATATATGATAAATTGTTATTCGTTTTATATCCGCAGCATTTAACCACAAGTCATAGTCGTAAGTGGTGTTTGTCAATTATGTGGCGGATCACAACATTTAATCGTAAATTTATTCGATTTATTGTCGCTGCAATATTTTGTATTTAATTCATATTTAGAGTTAATGATATTTTGATATAATTTAAAAATAAATATAATAATATTTTTGTATTTTACATGATCAATCACAAATTTCTAATCATATCACTGAAATCTAAATACGTTTAAATTTTTCTATTGTAGATCGTTGTAATTGATTGTTATATTTGATCATGAAATCTACGAAAAACAAACAAATATTGTTTGATCGTAGATCACAATCGCAACTTCCTACACTAACGCAAACAAATCGAACTCTTGTTTTTGTCAATTGTTTCAATGTTTATTGATGTTCTTATACCTTTACCAATATGCAAAAATTATACTTATTTATCGTATACATATATTCCATATTTCATATAAGTTTATTAGTTTTGATTTTTTCTTATCATTACGATTTTCAAAACAGAAAAGATAAACCGTGTTATGAAAAATATCTAGAGAGATAAAATTAAACTGATAATTTTACTCAAAAGAAAAGAGGAGAGAGAAGAGAAAATCATTCTCTTATTCTTGATGTTTACAAATGATGCATAGCATCATACTATTTTACTAGACAATTATGACTGTCTATGGTTTTTCCACATGAACTTATGGACCTCTCTATTATACTACTCGTTAAAAACCTTATCATGTAAAAATCCAATGGGATAAAAATCATGATTCACAATTCCCCATATATATAAATCCTTTTATATATCTCACAAATGACGCATTCCAATATTCTGAACATGCTTTCTAAATGTTGTTGTAGGAAGCGTCTTTGTGAACAGATCTGCTGCATTGTCGGTTGAGCGAATATACTCAATGTTGAGTACTTGATTTTTCACAAGCTCTTGAGTATATGAGAAAAATCTTGGTGGGATATGTTTTGTCCTATCGCTCTTGATATAACCTTCCTTAAGTTGAGCGACACATGCAGCATTATCCTCGAATAATTTTGTTGGTTCTTTATTTGTAGTGATTCCACTAGCTTCTTGTATATGATGAGTCATGTACTTGAGCCATACACATTCTCTACATGCCTCATTGAGTGCGATAATTTTCACATGATTTGAGAAAGTGGCAACCAATGTCTGTTTTTCTGAACGCTACGAGATCGCAGTACCTCCTAGTGTAAAAACGTATCCGATTTGCGGATCTGATAAATATCCTGCATCTGCAAAACCAACTAGACCAAACAAAGAATTTCTAGGATAATATAATCCCAAATCAATTGTACCTTGAAGATAACAGAATATTTGTTTTATTCCGGTCCAATGACTTCGCGTAGGAGCTGAATTATACCTTGCAAGTAAGTTAGTAGCAAAAGCAATATATGGTCTAGTACAATTAGCAAGATACATCAGCGCACCAATAGCGCTCATATAAGGTATTTCACAACCTAAAATTTCCTCGTTATCCTCACAAGGTCGAAATGGATCTTTATCAACAATAAGTGATCTATTGACCATTGGAGTACTCAAAAGATTTGCTTTATCCATATTAAAGCGTTTTAATACATTTTTAGTATAATTTGATTGATGGACAAATATTCCACCTTTGAGATGCTCTATTTGAAGCCCGAGATAAAACTTTGCTTACCAAGGTCTTTCATTTCAAACTCTTCTCTCATATGGGTTCGTGCATCATGAACTTCCTTTTGAGTTCCAATAATGTTCAGATCATAAACATATACAGAGATAATAAAAAATCTTAATGAGGATTTTTTGATAAACACGTAAGGGCATATCGCATTGTTGATATATTCCTTTTTCAACAAATATTCACTT
Source organism: Pugionium cornutum (assembly GCA_018901935.1). NCBI lineage: Eukaryota > Viridiplantae > Streptophyta > Magnoliopsida > Brassicales > Brassicaceae > Pugionium > Pugionium cornutum. The sequence continues at coordinate 37,581,789 of CM032163.1, forward strand.
AAGCGATTATACCACATGCGTCCGGATTGTTTTAATCCGTAAAGTGATCGCTGTAATTTGACCGAAAAAAAATCCTTTGATTTTTCTGAGATCTTGGATCCTTCCGAAATTTTAAATCCATCGGGAATTTTCATATATATGTCATTATCAAGTGATCCATATAGATATGCAGCCACGACATCCATAAGGTATATCTCTAAATTTTTGGATGTTGTTATACTCATCAAGTATCTAAACATAATTGCATCCATAACCGGGAAATATGTTTCATCATTATCAATTCTTGGTCGTTGAGAGAAACCTTGTGCCACAAGTCGTGCTTTATATCTTATGATCTCGTTTTCTTCATTTCGTTTTCTCACGAAAACCCATTTGCATCCGACAGGCATTACATCTTCTGGTGTAATGATAACATGTCTGAATACATTTCTTTTATTGAGAGAGAATAATTCATCTTTCATGGCTTTTTGCCATTTCTCCCAATCGGGTCTCGCCCGACATTCTGATAATGATCTCGGGTCTGGATCATTATATTTATCATCAATTTCTTTAGATATAGAAAATGAAAATATTCCATCCACATCTTCTATTTCATTTCTAACCCAGATTTTTCCATCTTGGGCGTAATTAATGGATGTTTTACAATTTTCTATATCATGTTCTTCCTCAAGAAGACTTTCATCATCAGATTTTTCAAGAACCTTCTCATTTTCTTGAATATCTGCATGATGTAATATTTTTGAGAGATCTTTACTGATTCTTCCCAATTTTTTTCTTTCGGGGATTTTTTTATCTTTAGAGCCCATCAGCCTCCCCCTTTTCAATTCAACATTTGGGACATTTATTTTATTTCCATCAAATGGTTCCTTTGGAACATCAATTCTTGATGGAGCATTTGCAGCGAGCATATACGATTTCATCACCTTTTTCGTATCTGTGAACACATATGGTAATTCATTTGCCATATTCTGTAAATGTATAATTTTCTGAACTTCCAGCTCATGTTGATTTGTAGGGGGGTCAAGGTGTATCAAATTTCGTGTACACCATGTAACATCTTTTGATGTTTCTTTAATTCCTCCCCCTAACGCTGGAAATTCATCTTCATTAAAATGGCAATCGGCAAAACATGCCGTAAACATATCACCAGTTCGAGGTTCAAGATATCGAATTATACTTGGTGATGTATACCCAATATATATTTCCATTCTCCTTTGTGGTCCCATTTTTGTTCTTTGTGGTGGGGCTATTGAGACATAAACCACGCACCCAAAAATTAGAAGATGGGATATATTTGGCTGTTGACCATATGTCAACTCCAATGGGGATTATTTATTATACGCACTTGGTCTAATCTGGACCAATGCAGCTACATGCAGTATAGCATGACCCCATACAGAAATTGAGAGATTTGTTCTCAATATTAACGGTCTTACAATCAATTGCAACCGTTTAATCAAACTTTCGGCCATCCCATTTTGTGTATGCACATGGGGCACTGGATATTCAACATCAATCCCCATTAACATACAATAATTATCAAAAGCTTGTGAAGTGAATTCACCAGCGTTATCAAGTCTAGCTTTCTTTATGACATAATCAGGAAATTGTGCTTTCAATCTGATTATTTGGGTAATAAATTTTACGAAAGCCGTATTTCCTGTTGTCAAAAGACAAACATATGACCATCTACTTGATGCGTCAATCAATACCATAAAATATCGAAACGGCTCGCACAGTGGATGAATAGGTCCACATATGTCACCATGTATTCTCTTTAAGAATACTAGAGATTCATTCCCAACTTTAGTTATTGATGGTCGTGTTATGAGTTTTCCTTGAGAATATTCTTTACATGAAAACTCTTCCGATTGAAAATTTTTCTCATTTTTCAATGGGTGACCATTACAATTTTGCACAATTCTCCTCATCATAATTGATCCAGGATGACCTAATCTTTCATGCCAGACTTTAAAAGTACTAGTAAACTTCTGGTTTACTATAGCATATGATTCAACTATGCTTATCTTTGTATAATATAATCCAGAGGATAACATTGACAAATTTTCCAATATATTTCCTCTCAGATATAATGCAAAAATATTCAACATTATTTTTACTCATAGTCTCTATATGATATCTCATAAACTACTAAAACCATCATTAAGTTTTATTATACAAACATATTATATATGTCTTATTAGCAACTTTTCATTTCTCATCGATCATAATCGCTTTAATCCTCGTTGATACTTTTGGGATCAACAAGAAAATCTGCGATATCGAGATGAGTATCATCATTTAGACCACTAAAGGTAGGTCTAACTTCATCATCGGCGAAGTTTGTTTCAACATTATTACTCTTGGGCTTTATTGACTCTTGATACAGATCGATGAAATATTTAGGCGTACGACATGTACGTTCCCAATGTCCTTTCATGCCGCATCTGTAACAAGCGTTCTCGGTCGGTTTTCTTATTGTCCGACCACCCTCATTAATTTGGAAATTCTTATTTTTTCTAATGTTAAAACCTCTTCCTTGTCCACGTCCATGACCTCGACCACGACCTCTACTACGGCTTCTGCCGCGTATACGTCCTCGTCCTTGATAATTATTATTATTACTGGATGCTACCACATTCACTTCTAGGAATAGAGCCGATCCAGCTGGACAAGATTGATGATTTAACATCACGAAGTCGTTATTTTGCTCTACTACAAGGAGTACTTGCATCAACTCCGAGTAGCGAATATATATTTTAGTCCGATACTGCTCTTGTAGGACTACATTTCCAGAATGGAATGTGGAGAGCGTTTTTTCAATCATATCATAATCGCTCATTTTATCACCACATAACATCATTCTGGAAATAATTCCGAACAACGCGGACTTATATTCACCAACACTTTTATAGTCCATAAATCGGAGGTATAGCCAATCATATCGAGCCTTAGGTAAGATCACAAGTTTTTGATGATTAAACCTATCTCTTAATGATTGCCAAAGATCCGCAGGATCTTCTTTTGTGATATATTCATTTTTTAACGTATCGTGGAGATGGTGGCGTAAAAACACCATGGCCTTAGCTTTATTCTCATCTGACATCGTTTCCGATGGATCGATGGCTTTAAGAAGGCCATTCGATCTCAGATGCATCTTTGCATCTGATACCCAAGTCATATAATTTTTTCCAAATACATCGAGGGCAATGATATCAGGTTTTGCCAAGTTTGACATGATATCTATATAATAATTAAATCATTTGTTATAACATTTTAAGTATCATCTTAAAGGTTGTTAATGATAATAAAAGTATGTGCATATAATAAAGTAAATAAATAATCATCTTAGGAGGTAAGACTGTCCATGTGATTGAAGAGGCAGCGCCTACCATATTATTTCGAGGAGGCAGTGCCTACCACTCGATTAAGGAGGAGACATAATCTACCACTCCATAAATAATTAAATTGACATAATAAAATAAAGTAAATAATCTCATGGGAGGAGGTATAACCTACCACTCCATAAATAATATCGCGGGAGGAGGTATAACCTACCACTCCATAAATAATAACGCAAAAGGAAGTATAACCTACCACTCCTTAAATAATTAAATTGACATAATAAAATAAATGAACTTTTACCTGGACAGTATAACAACGCAGTATTAAACTGGTATTTGGAGAGATGATCGTGCTGATAACGTGTTATGAAAAATATCTAGAGAGATAAAATTAAACTGATAATTTTACTCAAAAGAAAAGAAAAGAGAGAAGAGAGAATCGTTCTCTTATTCTTGATGTTTACAAACGATGCATAGAGCATCATATTTACAGGAGAAGTAAGTCGGCAAACGAACATAAAGATAATAAAAAAAAAGTCAGACAGACGTCACAGATGTTTTTGCTGACTTTTTCAATAAATCGAATATTTTACCAATAAATGTTAGTTTTTAAAGGGTTTGAAAGAAATAATATGTTTAGCTTAACCATTTATGTTGAGAAATGTACCACCCCACTAAATAATTTTGATTAAATTAACGAAAAAGTAAAAACCACGTTATAGTGGAATAATGGTCATTTTCACGTGCAAAAATATGTCAAACATTTTTTTTAAAAATGGATTTATTTCACTCTCTCGCATAGTTTTTCTAAATTGATATCATACTTAATATCATACTACATTAATATAATAATAAAATCTTAAATCACCTCTAGATTATCAAAACACAAACAATTTTAATTATTAGTTTTAGAAGAGTACCTTTAATTAAGAAATATGGTCGAAAGGTTGGCAAAAATAAAAAAGAAAGTGCTCGAATTATTTTAAATATTTCTGAGTTAATTAAATAGTAAAAAGACAACTATAGCGTAAGCATTCTTAGTTTTTTTTGTCACTAATCCACAACGAGTTTGTTCGATAAACTAACATATTAAAACGAATATTTAACACTTTCATAAAAGGAAAAGTAGAATCGAACTCCACATCTCTGAAATGGACATACATGTGGTGCAATCACTAATCTACATACTCTTAGTCCTGTCAAGCGGGTCGGAACCCGCATGACCCGCCCCACGGCGGGTTGAAGATTTTTTTTTTATAAATCTTTTTTATCCACAAAATCCGTAAATCATTTTTTAAAACCCGCACCACCTGCCCCGTATTAATCTAGCGGGTTTGCAGGTGACCCGTGACCCGCTTCGTTTTCTAAATGTTTTAAAAAGATTTACTTAAAATAAATCTAAATAATAGTAAATCTAACATTAATACATCAGATATATCGAAATTCAATTTTTAAAACGTCAAATTACACAAATTTTAAACATCAAGTTTGATATTAAATTAATTTATAATTAAATTAGTTTAAATTTTAATCCAAAATTTGTGGATATCCAATAACCCTCAAAATAATAAAACGAAACCCACATACGCCCCGTTATAAAAAAAAATTTCTTCGACCTGTATGCGCTCCGTAACGGGTTAAACGGAGCACAATCCACGGATAATGAACTATAATAGTTGAGAGAGAATAGTCGAATTTTTCATACAAATTTATAGATTTTATACAGCTACGAATTCTGAATAAAAAAAATATGTGGATGAAAATCTGATTTAAAAATTTGAGGATTTAATTATGAAAAACAATAGAAAAACCTGAGAAAATGCTCATTTAAAATTTTCTAAATATTTGAAATTTGCATTTATTCGGTAACTATGCAAATTAGATTCTATGTTTTGGTTGACAATGAAAAATTAAGATTTAAACGGAAAGTTAAAAAAAAGTATTCAGAATAAAATTTTTGTTTAGATTTATGTTTCAAATGTATCACCTAAAATTTTTAAAGTATCACAACATTAATATTAAAATAATTGAAAGTCTATTTTTTAATAAAAAAATTTAAATCATAAATTAGAAAATAAATTCAAATATAATATGAATGAGTAAATAACACTGTTTTAAAAAACTTCTAATTTAGCATTCAAACTTAAAATTCCAAAATATCACAAATTATTTAAAAAAAATACATATTTACTATAAATAAATTATAAATAAATTTAAAATATTATATTTAGATTCATTTTTTCTAATTTAAAATTTAATTTTTTTTTCATTAACTATAAATCTAGATGTATTTTAATATTAAATTTATGTTTTTTTGAAACTAATGATGTTATATTTATAACAAAAACTTAAAAAGTGTTATTTTTGTCAATTGCCATATTTTAGTTTTACATAAATTTATTTAATTGATTTTAATACTATAGCTTTACAGTATAAACTTAAAAAATATTTTTTAAGGTATTATTTAATTAGTTAAGTTAAGTTAAATAGTAAATGAAATTTATTATTTTACTATTTAACGTTTGATTTTGAAAATCCAATTTTGAGTCAACCAAAGTATGAAATTTAATGTGTCAAACCCTACTTAATAAAGAAATTGAATTTTTAAATACTCGACGAATGAGCAGTTTCCCATATGTTTGGTTCCATTTAAAGAAACTCCCGTCTGCCTGACTTGTGAGTGAGTCCGTCGGAGAATCAGAGAAAATGGCGATCGGAATGAGGAAGCTCTTTTCGACGTTGGCTCTGATAACCCTGTCATTTATCTCAGCTTCATTCGCGACCACGGAGGTTCCTTTCATGGTGGTTCACAAGAAGGCGTCTCTCTCTACCATCAATTCAGGAGTCCAACGCGTCTCCGTCACCATTGACATCTACAATCAAGGATCCTCGTAAGTCTCATTTAAATCCTCTCTCAGATCTAGTTTCGTTTATTCCCTCAACGTGTTTGCATGCTCTCGCCGATCGAGATTTTACTCGATCTGCCCAATTTCCAGTTTCCGAATCTTCGATGTTGAATTTTCTTGCGGGATATGAACATCCGTGTAGATTTTTTTCTCGGAATCAAACATTAGTTTGGGAATATCTATCATGCGTGTGATGCTCAAATATTCAATCGACACCTAGAAAAATCGTCAATGTTGTCCCCAATTATCATGCTTGTGTTGCTCATGATTGCTTAAAAGAGATTCAAGAAGAAACACAATCTTCTGGACTTATGATCTTGTAACAGATCGTATATGGACTTATCTTCTTGATCTGTTTCCGTTCAAGTCTATGTTTAATGTGCTTACGTCTCTGGAAATTTCACAGATCATATCACAATTGTGAAAACATTAGACAAAGTATCAAAATTGTCATCTTTTTTCAGGGCAGCGTATGATGTAAGCCTGGCAGATGATAGCTGGAATTCAAATCTCTTTGAGATTGTTAGTGGCAACACATCAAAGTCATGGGAAAAGCTCGATGTGTAAGAGTTTGCTCATTAATTTCCAACAATTGGTTGTTTCGTTTTTGGAGAAAAAATTCAGAAAGTTGTCTTTGTTTTCATGTGTAGCGGTCAAGTTCTATCACATTCATTTGAGTTACAGACTAAGACAAAAGGTCTCTTCTACGGTTCACCAGCTGTGGTTACTTTCCGTATCCCATCTAAGGGTGTTCTTCAGGTTTTTAGTGCTTTTATGGTTTCTATGGTTATAATTCTTCAGGGTAAATCAAACGGATCATGTTGTTAGGATTTGTCTTACTAAATTTCCTGCCTTGAAACTTAGGCATATTCAACTCCAATATTGCCTCTAGATGTGCTTGCAGAAAGCATCCCCGAAAAGAAGCTTGAATGGGTAAATACATTCTTAGCGTTAAAGTTATTTGATTTCATCGACATTCTTGTCTTGTCCTCTGTGATGAAATAAACTGACTTTTCTTTGTTTTCATGGAATCCTTCTTGAACGCGGCTAATATTCAGGCAAAGGTATGTCAAACAGCGGAAAATTGGTGAAAGTTGTTAAGCATTGTATAATAGTCTTGTTCGTTTGTTCGCTGCAAGCGGCTACGGCTACGACTGCGGTTAACACTGTGGCTGCGGCAGATGTTGTTCGTTTATCTGCCACCGGCAGTTGCGGTTGCGGTTGATCGTAGATTTTTAGTCCTAGCGATGTTTTAATCAGCAGTTGAAAATATTACGGCATAGAACACAGCGTCTGATCGTTACGTTTGCAGCAGATAGCTGCGGTAGCTAAACGAACAACAATCTGCTTTGTAGTCGTAGGTTCTTGCGGCTGATAAAACGAACATTATCAATCATAATCGATGTTATCTTATATGATATGGTGATTTTGATGCAGAGATTGGTGAATAAAGTTGGACCGCAAGTCTCAGTGATTTTGATTATTGTGACGTTTGGGTATTTATTGGCAACTCCATCAAAGGGAAGCAAGAAGAAGCGTTGATATTAAGAAGCTTTTGCTTTGGCCATTATCACCTTTTCATGTTAGCAAAAAAAAAAAGATCTGTTTCATTGACTTTTTATGTATTTTTTGAATCAGGCCAATAACTAAGGCAACTTTAATCATTTAAATTCACTTTTGTAGAAGTTTTTTAAATTCGATTAGACTGATCAATCTTAAGCTATTAGTAATTGAAATTTTGGTACTGAGCTAAAATCGAAGAATTTGTTTGTTTTATTTTTGCTAAATCGAAGGATTAGTTTGTTTTATCTTCCTTCAGATTTGTAAAACTCGAAATCGATTTGAAGTTCTATCATTCAGATTTCAATTCTTAGAGTTATAACAAGTTTTTGGTAGAGTATATTTTTCTGTTAATAAAATCACCGAAAATGAAAAAATAATATATTAAAATAACACATTTTAAAATTGGACAATTGTGTAAAATAACATTATTTTAAATTTTTATTTCAAATTTCTAAAAATAATCATTTCAAAATTATACTTTAAGATTTTTGTTACTAATCATTTAAATTTTCAAAAATACCACAAATTTAATAATAAAATAATTAAAATTTTTATCCTAATAAAAAATATTTAAACCCTAAATTGAAAAAAGTAAACCCAAAAATTATGTTATAATTTTATATTTTCACATAATAATTTATGCTATTTTATGAATTTTATTTTTAATATGTTAGATTTGAAAAATAAACTTAAAAATGTGATATTTTAAGGTATTATTCTTAAAAAAATTTGTTTTAAATATAGCATCTTAATTTTAAAATTCCAAAATAACACAAATAATTATTTAAAAATATTTATTTATTTCAAATAAATTTGACATAAACTTATAAAATTATATTTGAGTTTTTAAGTTAAAATTTAATTTTTTCATTAACAAAAATTTTTAAAGTATTTTTATTAAACTAATGATGTTAATTTTGAAAGAGAAACTTTTAAAAAGTATTATGTTAGAGAATTTCAATAAACTATAAACCAATAGTAATACAAATATTCAAATATTTTCAACTATCTTTTTTTTTAATTAGAACTCACCTGCAGTTCATATCAATTTAAATCACTTGCAATTCATATCAATCCAAATCACCTGCAGTTCAAATCAATCGAGGTTTGAACCAAAATCTTTCGAACACTCAAAGACCAAAGAATTCAAGTTCAAGTTCAAAGCTTAATCAAGATTGATTTATATTTGAAATTCAATTTTTTTTCATAGGAGACAATACATATACTACTGAAAATCATATAAATTCAAGATACTTAATTGAATCCCTTTGGCGTAGTCAGTTCTGAAACTGATTAGCAAGATAATTTATTTATTTACCACTAAATTTAATGATATTTATGAAATTGATACTTTCTAGTAGCATTTCTTAAGAATGGTACAACAAAAATGATTCGATATTTGTATAGGTTAGACATCAATATGCTTACATGTTGTGTACATGACTCACTTGACTCTACTAATGAGAGGTTTAAATTGGACTATTGATAAGAAGTTTCTTCTTGATGGGTTTCTTGAAGATGTTTTCATGGAAAAAGCAATGAATTTGTCGAATATAATGTTAAGTGTATTGAATATGCTTGTTCAGAGTAGTTTAGACTCTTCAAATGCTATATTTATACATCATCGGAAGCTTGTGAATCTTTTGATACTTCACCGAAATACACATTGGGAAGAATGATTACCAATCAACTAGTGGAATGCACCAAAGAAGAGTTATCGTTTTATTTGTTGGTCAAAGATTTTGTTGAACTCAGGTTTTATAGAAGTTGTTTTCAACCACTTTTCGATAAGTTTTTTTTGGAAGATGTTAAAGTCAAAATTCGTTTTAATGAAAAATCAGTGTGTAAAATGAGTTATTTGATAAATATAAAATAAACAAATGTAATTTGTTCCATATTAGAAGTTAGAGGTGAAATCTTTCTTGTATATCAAATGAAAAATTTATAACAAAACTTAAAATTTTAGATACACTTTGATGTATTAGTAGAAAGAGATAACCGAACTCAAATTTTGAGTTTTCGAAATTTAGAAAATAGACCAATGATCGGTACAATTATTGTGGTTTGGTTCAAACTCCATTTGTTATTTGTTGACTAAGTCAAATTCAATGTCTTTTTTATTAAGTTAAGTTATAAATTATAACCAAATTAATTTGGTTTATTATTTTGTAACATAAAAATAAGTAGAGAATAAATTGTCATTCAAAATACATGAACCTTTTTATAAGCTCAGATGTTGATCATTAAAAATAAAGGAGAAAAGAGAAAAAAAACTTTTGGTTTTCTTATTTTAAAAATGTAATAAATACATATATAAATCATTTACATATTGAGTGTGAGAGTACAACATAGAAAAACGGTTGTTAGATTTTGTTTTTGAATTGTGCAAAACAGAATAGTTGTATTTGTATTTTGGGATTCGGAACGCCATGCAACCGTCACACTACAGAGCGTTTTCAGAATTAAGGAAAGATTATTTCGCCTTTGCAAATCGAGTGTTTCCAAAATTATTGTATCGATAGTTACATTTTATTATATGTAATTTTATTAACAATTATTTAGTCATCCCAATGGTAAAAATCACGTTATTACAGATTTGACAACGAAATCACTTTTGTTCCAGATTGTTATCTTGAATCCAAACTTGTGGTCCTCAGACGAGTCTTTGCTCAAACCAAGATTAAACTATCGAACCAAGTTCAATGCTAGAGGCTAGAGCTTAGCATTATAGTGAAGGTTCTGTTTTGAGATTGAGACAGCTCAGAAGTAAAAAAGATTGATAAAGAAGTTTATACTTAAAAAACACAAAGGAGAGGAGTTGATAGAGTGAGTTATAAATGCGAGCAAACTTACAAATGGCTCACTTGTCTCATCTATGCATCTATGATATAATGAATCTTTCTTCACTTATCTCATTCGTGATTTTTAGATGAATAAATAGTCAAAGAATTGTCTCACATACTTCTCTGTTTTATATCAAGTAAAAAGTTTTAGCTAAATTTTTTTTTGTTATAAGTGATTTTTTATGTAAAACTAATTAGTTTTTATTTGTTTTAACTATTTATTTTGTTATGTTTGAATTACGGCTAGGTAGATTAATTAATACCATATTGACTTAAATTTACCATCAACTAGATTTATATCTATGTCGGAGAAAAATATTTTTAAATTATATAATATTATTTATTAGTAAATATAAAATTAAATATTTATATATTTTTAACTGTTATTATGTAATACTAAAATTTGTATATGTAAATTCAGGAAATAAAATAATTACTTTTACAAATTTAATAATAATTTTTGGTTAGTTTAATAAAATATATTATTTTTAATCAAATTAATAACAATAACATATATTGTAATTATTCTAATAATTTAAATCTATTTATTTATTTATTTGAAAGTCATTTTGGTGAGAATACGTCAGCATGATATTTTTATTAATAACACATTAGATTTATATCTACGCCATGCGTGAGGAAAATATTCACAAATTATATAATATTATTTATTAGTAAATATAAATTAAATATTTCTATAATTTTAATTTTTATTTAAAATTATTTTAGTATTAATTTTTGTATATATGAATTAAAAAAAGAAAAATAATTATTTTTCACAAATTTAATAGTATTTTTGATTAGTTTAATAAAATATATTGATTGTCTAGTAAATTAATAACAATGACATATAATGTAATTATTCTACTAATTTAAACTTATTTATATATTTATTTAAAATTCACATTGGTGATGAAATGTTACCATGATATTTTTGTTAATAACACGTTAGAGTAAGATGATTTTTAAAAAATATTTCTTAAATAATATATTAAAAATTATGTGAAATTATTTTGTTAAAATATTTTTCAAATAATATATTAAAAATAAAAACAAATTCAAATATAGTGATATTAAATTAAAGTTAATGATAATATTAAAATGTAAGTTAATGATATTTATAAAAGTTAATTAAACCAGCTTTGTTCATTATCATAGTTAGTTAATAATATCAGTTACATAGTGCATGGAGGACACGCGTTGCATGGATTAGAAGTATAATATGACGTCATTAGTTTATGCTAATACAGCTTGATGACTTATCGTCGTTTATTAGTTTATTTTTCACACTCTTCTCTCTCTGTATATATATAAACAGAGAGACAGTGACTCAGAGAGATAAGCAATTAGCAAAGATGGAGTAGTGACGGTAACGAAGAAGCAAAGAGTCACGAGAAATCTGGGGTAAGTTTTGAATGATAAAAAAGAGAAAGCTATGGTGGGCGTTTCCATAATTGAATCCACTACACCTATAAAATACAAAATTTAGGTTTCTTTTGTTTTTTCAGTATGAAACTCTGAATCTATCGTTTTCTTTTTATAAATCCTTCTTCCTTTTCTCAGATTTCGCTTTTTTTCTTAGTAGCCCACCTCATGAAATCCTCGTGATTCTACTTTATTGTCCTTTTTAATAACTAGTCTGAAAAAATTCAAACTTTTCTTCTCTTGTGGAATTGTCTTTCAAGCTCGTCATACTTTTGTTTAATCCAAAATTCAGGTTACTAGCTCTCAACTTTTGCGATGGTTCTCGACGGAAACGGTGGTGCGGTTTGGTTAGGTGGTGGAGAACGGATTCAGGAGGAGGAGAACAATGAAACTTCATGGGGTAGGAATCAAGAAGATGGAGGAGCTTCTCTTTCTTATTTCAAGCCTATGTTATTTGAAGGTGATTGGTTTAGTAACCCACCACATCCACAAGATCTCCAAATGCTTCAGAATCAGCAAGATTTCAGATTTCTCGGTGGTTTCCCTTTTAATCCCAGCGACAGTCTTCTTCATCATCAGTCGATTGATTCGTCTTCTTCTTGTTCTCACTCTCAAGCTTTTTGCCTCGAATCTTCTCAGCCATTGTTCTTAGCCGCCAACAGCAAATCTTGTCTACTCAATGTTCCTTCTTCCACAAACCCTTTTGACAATGCATTCGAATTTGGTTCTGAATCTGCCTTTCTCGGACAAATCCAAGCGCCGATTTCGATGGGTTTCGGTTCGTTGACACAGTTGGGGAACCGGGATCTGAGCTCCGTCCCTGATTTCTTATCTGCTAGGTCGCTTCTACCACCGGGAAACAACAACTCAACGCCGTTATGCGGCAGAGGCGGAGGTGGATTCACTCCTTTGGAATTAGAAGGTTTTGGGAGTCCTGGGAATGGTGGTGGGTTCGTCGGGAACCGAGCAAAAGTTCTGAAGCCTTTAGAGGTCTTAGCATCTTCAGATGCACAGCCTACTCTGTTCCAGAAACGTGCAGCTATGCGTCAGAGCTCTGGAAGCAAAAATGGAAACTCGGAGAGCTTGAGAAGGAAGCTAAACGACCATGGAGAGATGGACGAAACTGGAGTGGAGGTCTCTGGGTTGAATTATGAGTCTGATGAGCTGAACGAGAGCGGTAAAGCGGCGGAGAGTGTTCAGAATGGAGGAGGAGGTAAAGGTAAGAAGAAAGGAATGCCTGCTAAGAATCTAATGGCTGAGAGGAGAAGGAGGAAGAAGCTTAATGATAGGCTTTATATGCTTAGATCAGTTGTCCCCAAGATCAGCAAAGTAAATAATTACTTCCCTTTTATCTACTTCAGGGCTTTGTCTTCATCATTTACTAAATGATGTGTTTGAGAGACTCAGTTGTGTTGTAGGTTTTGTTAGGTTTGAGCTCAGTATCTCCTAAGCATTTCTTTTGTTGTTGTTGTGAAATTTTGAATGTAGCTTAGTTTACTCTTTGTTTTGGAAGAGGGTTGGTGATAAGCTATTTGGTTTTATGGGTTGGATGAATTTGCAGATGGATAGAGCATCAATACTTGGAGATGCAATTGATTATCTCAAGGAACTTTTACAAAGGATCAATGATCTTCATAATGAACTTGAGTCAACTCCTCCTGGATCTTTGCCTCCAACTTCAACAAGCTTCCATCCATTAACACCTACACCGCAAACTCTTTCTTGCCGTGTCAAGGAAGAGTTATGTCCCTCTTCTTTGCCTAGCCCTAAAGGCCAGCAAGCAAGAGTAAGGCTTAGACTTTGTGTTTAGAACAAAAACAAAAGCTTCTATGCTGTTTTTCTTTCTTTACTTCTTGGTTGACGCATTACTCTGCATTTATTTTTTCACAGGTTGAGGTTAGATTAAGGGAAGGTAGAGCAGTGAACATTCATATGTTCTGTGGTCGTAGACCAGGTCTTTTGCTCTCTACCATGAAAGCTTTAGATAATCTTGGATTGGATGTTCAGCAAGCTGTGATCAGCTGTTTCAATGGGTTTGCCTTGGATGTTTTCCGCGCTGAGGTAATAATGATATGATGAATATCATCTACTTTCAGTCGAACTGTTAGGATTTGTAAAAGATTTTGATAACATGATTACATTTTCTTTTGTTTCTATCAGCAATGCCAACAAGGACAGGAGATATTGCCTGATCAAATCAAAGTAGTGCTGTTGGATACAGCGGGCTATGCTGGTATGATCTGATATGATCTGATATGATCTACTCCTCCATCGAGAGCATCTCTTGAAACAGAGCTAACAGAACTAAACCTCTTTAAATCTACAATTTTCATCTCTGTTTTTCTTCTTCTTCAGTTCAAAAGCATGTATGCAATTGAAAATGAGGGCTGGATTAATTAAAGCTTTGAGAACTTGAGGTTGTTGAGTAAATAACTTCAACTTTTCTTTTAAAGCAATGTTAACTTCATATTCTTCATCTCCTTAAGTTACCTAAGAATATATTTTTTTTCAGGGGCCGATGATTTATTTTTCTTTCAGAATTATCGTATATCATCAAATATCATTATAATTAATGTCACAGTTTATTTATCCACGTTGAAAAAGTTGAAAACATATTTTTACCTCAATTAAAAGTTGAAAATATATTTGGATCTCAAAAAAAGTTGAAAACATATTTCTTATTCTATTAAAAATTCGAAATCTAGATTCTTGTCGTAAACCAATTAACTCACTTGTTCGGAGAAAATTAGTTTCGAATTTTCAATTGAAAAGGAAATATGTTTTTACTTATGCGACGTAAATATATAAACTATGACATTAGTTTTACAAATATTTGGTGTTATACGATAGTTTAGAGAGGGAAATAGATCGTGAGTGTAACATCCCAGACTTAAATTTAAACTGTAAAGCCCACAAAACTAGAAGTGAGGGTATAACAGACAATTATTCTAAAATCCTAATTAACCCTAATGACTATATAAGACGTCGCCAAAAAAGATTACAGGCAGCCGTTCATCATAAACAAAAACAATAAGAGAGGGAGAGATTTTGACAGAGCAGAGGGATAGAAAGTTCAACGTTGGAGAGAGGTGTTCGTGTGTACCATCTCCGGAGGAAAATAAATTAATCCAAACTTCGCCGTGAGGTGAGACGGGATCTACGATTTTTATTATACACTTGTGTATTTGTATTTTGATGAGTATTTCGTTTAGGAATAAAATTAGAGGTTGGATCATTTGTGGTGTTAGGGTTTTAGTTAATTGTTGCAAAAATGATGGTATTTTTATCAAGAAAAAGAAGTTAAATCTATTACGAATTTATTAGATAATAAATAAATAAATAGTAAAATGATGAATATGAATGTGGTGGTGTACGAGTGTGGTGAGAAAAAAGAGTAGAAATATTAGGTTAGTTTATTATTTTAAGGGAGATTATTATGTGACTTAATTATTAAGGAAGATAAATTGTTATGTGTTGGTTTATTGGTTAAGAATACTAAATTATTTATGGTTGATTATGCTATACTAAAATGAACCATAATCAATTAATTAATTAAAATAAATTAATTAATTAAATATAACATTAAACAAATAATGATTTATTATTAATTCATAAATATTAAACGCATTTGAACAACGTTAAACAAGTACGTAATGTTTTGATTTATTAATGATGTGGAATATAATGTCCGTGGTGGAAGCCGACGTAGCTTGGGGGGAGGGGTTCCGAATCCTTAAACCGATGTGGTTAGGCAACCGTCGACGTGACGGAAGCTCGACGTGAGCAAATAGGCCAATGTGGCCGGGGCAGGAAAGCCGACATGGCTTGGAGAGTTCCGAATCCTTAAACCGACGTGGTTAAGGATGAGGAGGAGTGGTTGTGACTTAGGCAAATACAGTTTAAATACATATATATTGGTAGTATTGATGTCGATCTGTTGTGGGATCAATCGTGCTAGTTTTCATTTCTAAATAAAGTAATTATCAAGATTAAATACATCCTTGTATAATGGGAATATGTGGGTAGGCGTGATCGTTTCACTGAGTAATTATGTTATTCATGGCTTCTTTTGGATGCAGGTAAGTTCGAGCAGTAGTGATGCAGTGACTCGGAATGGTGCTATATTTTGGGAATTTTTAAACATTATTTATTTATTTTATTTTAAATATTGAGTATCGTTGAATAAATAAATTATAAGTTAAGTGCGAGACGATGACACGTGTCATGTATTTTGGAGACGGGTGTTACAGTTTTGGTATCAGAGCGAGGTTGCTACTTTGGTTCTGATTCGGAGAGCTCTGTTTTAAAGTTTTAGTAGTTAAAAAAAAGTATTTTCAATGGGGGAGCACCACTCAGAGTAACTTGCGTGAGGTCATTTAAATTTCGTTGATTTATAATACTATTGTAGTGTAATGTATGAATCGGGTGTTTATGTGGACAATATGCCGCCGAGGAGTGTTAATCATAGGACTTATTTGCGTATTTGATATCGTCAGCGAGACCATAATGATCAGCCGCTTGAGCAGGAAGGTGTTGCTCCAACTCAACAACCAGCCGTTGTTGCCCTCGTGGTGGATTATGCAGTGCTAAATGCAGCTGTGATGCGAGGAATGCGTGAGGCGTTAGCGCTTTGGTTGCAGCACGTTCCTGTAGCAAACTGAATACCAAGAGTTGTAGTGCCCGAGCATGCAGCTCTTGAGTTCGCTGCACTCGAGCCTCTTGTTCAAGAGTTTGGGGCACCTCAATACTCACCACCATCTACTCTAGTACCAAAGATGCCAGTACGAGATTAGGGTCCACATATTGGGATGATTTAAAAATGTTAAGAAATTTGAATAAGTTAGTGGAGAGATGAATCTGATTACAACACACAACTGGGTGAATATGTTAGATAAGAACTACGAGACCATCATGTGTTCGATTGAGTTTTGGAAGCAATTGACGATTTAATACTTAAGGGACGAAACACAAGTTGGTGGGACAGTATTGTCATTAGTACTCCTGCAAACCACATGCTTAGTTGGCACGACTTTAAGGAGGAATTTACACGGGAGTATTTTCCACAAGAGGCTGTAGACCAAATGGTTATGTTTTTTTTTGATCTTTGACAGGGATATAAGTTAATACGGGAGTATGATATATAATTTTTGTCTATTTATGAGGTTCAGAGGGAGAGGAACAAACGAATATGACATGATACTCAAGTTTCAAAGATGTTTAAGGCTAGAGGTGAAAAAAATTGTTGCATAGTGCAAAAGTACAATAACATGGTCAATTTAGTTGGAACATCGTTCTTATTGGAACAAGGCATTGAGACGGAAACCAAACAGAAAAAAGTAGCCCAAGCAAAGGTAGGAAAATTAGTTGAGCTGTAAAATCATACCATGGATAATTGGAATATGGGCTTGTAGAGATTAGAAGGGTGTTCACTTGTTTTAAATGTGGTTAGAATGGACACATCCGGATGCATTGTTCAAGTGGACCACTTAAAGGTAGGACTAGCAAGATTGCGAATATAAGTTATATGCTAAATTGAGAAAATATAGTTTTTGGGAGAGGAAAATTGGCTTTTTAGGTCACGTTGTGTCTGGAATTGGAGTATGAGTGGATCCAAAAAAAAATCGCAACGATTATAGAATGACCGGCACTAGAAATACAACATGGTTCTTTAGTTTTCTTGACCTAATGGGTTATTACTGAAAAATTGTTGAGCGATTTGTGAGTATGGTCGAGCCTATGATTCAATTCACAGAAAAAGATATGAAGTTTAAATGGACAAAAGAGTGTGAAGAGAGCTTTTAGAAGTTGAAAGAGTATTTGATTGACAGTTCAATATTGACCTTGCTAAGGACAGAGCTACCATATTTAATATACATCAAAGTTAGGATTGGATTGTGTGCTAATGCAGGAAGAACGAATAATTTCCTATGTGTTTAGGCAGTTGATAAAACATGAGATCAATTATTCCACCCATGGTTTGGAATTAGCAATAGTTGTTTTTATTTCAAAGATTTGGAATGCGTATTTGTACGGAGGAAAACTCCAAATTTTTATTGACCACAAGATTTTAATATATATATATATATATATATATATATATTTACGCAACTATACCTTAATCTGAGACAAATGAGATAGATGGAACTAATATCAGATTATGATTTGGAAATCGCATACCATCCCGGTAGAGCTAACATGGTAGCAAATGTAACAAGTAGAAGAAAAAATGACATATCAAGAGAACGAGAAGCGGAGGAGCAAGTAGCTTTCTTGGAAAAATTAAGCTTGTGTGTTGATATTGTTTCCAAAGATGCCATAGGATTATGATACAAGTCTCGAATCAATGCTGTACGCACGTGGCCTGTTTGGAGAAGATTAGGTGAGAAACTCAACCTTAAACTTCGGGATGGGGGTTTTCTGTTTGGTAATGGATGGAAGGGTGAAGTGAACCACACGAGTGGTGATTAACCTCGTGATAAATCACAAACTTAGAGCTAGGAGGGCTGGTCTCGACTAGCTTCTAAGCGCACAAGTCTCTTGAGAGAAAAACTTGTAGAAAGAAAATTTGATCTTTATTAATATCAAAAAGGTTGTCGAACTACAATGCTGGAAGAAACCTTATTAATATGCTCGACAGTTTGACCTTCTAGGGTCGACTCAAGAAAAGAAATGGAAAAATTACAAAAGTGTACAAATGGAAAACTTACAAAAGTGCATAACCGAAAAGGACTTATTCCTAAAATGTCTTTGACTCAAAAAATGTAAATAATCTAAATCCTACCCTGCAAAACAGAAAGAGGCAAATATCTAATTTGAAAACTTACATTTCTTACCTCACGGCCAAGAAATGGAAGGTGACCGTCGTTGTGGCATGCACGCGCCTTGCTCCTAGTCTTCGACTTGGAGTAGGGTTAGAAATCTTTGGGCCTTGACATTTCTTGCCACTAAAGCCCAAGTCTCTGAAGTCCCTTGCATTGTTGTGAAACCTTTGGACTTTTCTTTGCACTTCTTGCCCAATGTCCTTTGTCTATCATCGTCTAGGAGCTTGTCGACCTACAAGCTGAATTTGTGGAAGAGCGCCCTTGATCTGCTCATTGTCATTGCTCCTGGTGGCACCATTGGTGTAGAGACTTCCCCTAGATGCATGTCCTGAAGCTGGTAGCTTATCTAGTCTCAGTCTCCTTGTGTAGATGTTGAAATGGCGGTGCACTTGGCTGGATCGGCTGTACCGGCTGGACTATGCGAGGTACTGGCCAAAATGTCATCTGAGCCGGCCAAGTTGATTTCGGAGCCGACGGCATCACCAATTAGACCGGCGGTGTCATCCACGTCGCCACCAGTTAGGCCGGAGGTTTGGCCCTCTCTGCCTGCAATATTAGTTGGTCCGGCGCGGCTGGTCGAAGGCCCGGCGGTACCGCTTGGGCTGGCAAACGTGCCAAATGGCCCGGATGTCTCGAGCAAGCTCCCTGGTCAGCTTTTCTGGTCTCCTGGCCGGCCATACGACCTGATGTCCCCATCATCCCCTCTATTTTCAGTAGGTTTTGACCTCAAATCTGGTTCATCTGCATGGAAAGGGGCTAATTCAGTTACGTTGAACGTGTTAGACACATTAAACTCACTTGGAAGCTCGATCCGGTAGGTGTTGTTGTTGATCCTCTCTAGCATTCTGAATGGTCCATCTCCTCTTGGTGCTAGTTTGGAACTCTTTAGGTTGGGGAACCTCTCCTGCCGTAGGTGTAGCCACATCCAATCGCCTGATTGAAAAATCACCTCATTTCTTCCCTTGTTGGGATGAGTCACGTATTGCCCGGTTCTCTTCTCTAAGTTCTCTGCTACATTCTGGTGTAACTTCTTTATGAACTCCGCCTTGGATGTTCCGTTGAGGTTGGTCATCTCTGCTGGTGGCAGTGGCATTTGCTCCAATGGTGTGAGGGAGTTGAAACCATAGACTACTTCAAAAAGAGTATTCTTGGTTGCTGAGTACACGGTTCGGTTGTATGCGAACTCTATGAATGGCATGCACTCCACCTAGGTCTTGAGGTTCTTCTCTAATGTAGTCCTGAGAAGAGTTGACAATGTCGGTTGACTACTTCAGTTTGGCCATCGGTTTGAGGATGGAAGGTGATAGAGAAGAGCAGCTTCGTACCTAACTTCCTCCAAAGGGTCCTCCAAAAATGGCTGAAGAACTTGGTGTCCCTGTCTGACACGATGGTCCTTGGCACTACATGAAGTCGTACTATCTCCCTGAAGAACAACTCGGCTGTTTGCGTGGCATCATTAACATTGGCACACGGAATGAAATGTGCCATCTTGGAGAATCTGTCCACCACTACAAAGATTGCATCTTTGTGGTTGATCTTGGGTAGACCTAGAACGAAATCCATGGAAATGTCCACCCATGGATGTGTAGGTATGGGCAGTGGGAGATACAACCCGTGAGGATGCACTCGGTACTTCGCCTTTTTGCAAGTGATGCACCTTGCACAATGGGTTTCTACTGACCTTTTGATGTGTGGCCACAGAAGTGCTCCTTGACCATTGCTAGAGTCTTGTCGACACCAAAGTGGCCCATGAGTACTCCTCCTGTCTACCACTACAAAGATTGTATCTTTGTGGTTGATCTTGGGTAGACCTAGAACGAAGTCCATGGAAATTTCCACCCTTTTGCAAGTGATGCACCTTGCACAATGGGCTTCTACTGACCTTTTGATGTGTGGCCAGTAGAAGTGCTCCTTGACCATTGCTAGAGTCTTGTCGACACCAAAGTGGCATGATAAGAACAAGAATCCCTCATGGATGTAGAACTTGCCATGACTCCCTGTGCCACACTCCTTGTAGCTCTCAGCAAAGTCAGGATCATCCTTATATAGGTCCTTGATGTGCTCGAATCCTAAGACCTTTGCCTCCATGGTGGATATCAAGGCAAACCTCATGAACTCCATCCACCTAGCATGTCTACTTTTGAGATTGGTTTTTAGTGAGGCACCACCTAGCTTCTCTCTGAAGTATGCCACTGGTCTCCCTCCTTGGGTTAGCACTGCTCCTATGCCTATTCCAGAGGCATCACACTCCACTTCAAACGTCTTGTTGAAGTCGGGCAGGACTAGCACTGGTGCATGTGTGAGGTAGTCCTTCAAGGCCTTGAATGCCTTCTTTTGAGCTTCTCCCCAGCTGAATCCCACATTCTTCTTTACTACTGCCGTCAATGGTGAGGCAATTATGCTGAAGTTGGGCATGAATCTTCTGTTGAAGCTGGCCAGACCGTGGAAACTCCTCACTTGGCTGATGTTGCTTGGTGTTGGCCACTGTTGTATGGCTCGAATCTTCTCTTCATCAACCTGTAAGCCCTGTGAACTTACAACAAAACCTAAGAAGACAAGTTTATCAGTACAAAAGATGCACTTCTTGAGATTGGCATAAAGCTCTTCTTGTCGAAGGGTTTTAAGCACCAACTCAAGATGTGTGAGGTGATCCCTTAAGCACTTACTATAAACTAAAATATCGTCAAAGTAAACTACAACGAACTTACTGATGTACGCCCTAAGAACTTGGTTCATAAGGCGCATGAAGGTGCTTGGGGCATTAGTCAAGCCGAATGGCATGACTGTCCACTCGTAGAGCCCTTGCTTTGTCTTGAAAGCAGTCTTCCACTCATCACCTTCCTTCATTCTTACCTGGTGGTATCCACTTTTGAGGTCTATCTTGGAGAAGACCGTGGCTCCACTCAGCTCATCTTGCATGTCATCCAGTCGTGGTATTGGATGCCTATACTTGACTGTGATGTTGTTGATGGCTCGGCAGTCCACACACATGCGCCAAGTCCCATCCTTCTTGGGCACTAGTAGCACTGGTACGACACATGGACTGAGGCTCTCTCGAACATAGCCTTTCTCCAGGAGCTCCTTGACTTGCTTCTCAAGCTCCTTGGACTCCTCTGGACTCATCCGGTAGGCTGGCCGGTTGGGCAGGGCTGCTCCGGGCACTAGGTCGATCTGGTGCTCTATGCCATGTAAGAGAGGCAAGCCTGCTGGTATCTCCTCCGGGAACACATCCTGGAACTTGTTGAGGAGAGTTGCTACTTCAAGAGGTAGCTCTACCTGTTCCTGTTCTGTACTCAAAATTTCTTTGAAGACCATTAGTAACATTAAATCCTTCGAGGCTAAAGCTCTCCGGACATGGCTTGGTTGAATAAGAAAATTAGACTTGATAAGTTTTTTTTCCTTACTCATTTGGAGTTGTAGCTCATGTACCTGGGCAGGTGTAAGAGGAGCCAAGCTGACCTTTCTTTTGTCATGCACAAAAGTGTAGAGATTGGTTCAGCCATCATGCCTGGTCTCTTTGTCAAACTGCCATGGTCTTCCTAGTAGAAGATGGCCAGCTTGCATGGGCACCACGTCGCACACGACTTGATCCTGGTACTTGCCCACACTGAATGGTACAATGACTTGTTCATGGATCTTTAGCTCCAATTTGTCATCGAGCCATCTCAGTCTATATGGTCGAGGATGCCTTGTCTTCTCTAGACCTAGCTTATCAACCATATATGCACTAGCAACGTTAGTGCAAGAACCACCATCTATGATGAGGTTACATACCTTGCCCTTGATGGTGCAACGGCTGTGGAAGATGTTCTCCCTTTGGATGGTCTCTGAAGGATCCACCATTGCACTGAGAATGCATCTAGTGACCAGCACTTCCCCACATCAGGGTACTCAATGTCACCGTATTCTCCTTCTGGTTCATAGTCCTCTTCATCTTGGGATTCATACTCTCCAGCCTCCGTAATCAGCATGACCCGGTTGTTTGGGCACTCCCTTGAGATGTGTCCGCGACCCCTACACTTTAAACAAGTGATGTCACGTGATATTTGAGGGTTATAGGACTTAATAGGCTCTCTCTGATGACGGGTTGGCTCAGGAGGCTTGCTCTTGAACCGTGACTCGATCTCTATGCTTTTGCCTTTGTCTACGGGCTTGGGAATGTTGTTTGGTGCCCAAGGCGTCTTAGGCTTGCTGTGGATGTCTTGGCTCTTACGTTTAATGTGCTGCTCAGCCTGGACAGATAGGTGGAACAAATCTTTGAAGTCGTTGTAGATTTGCCTTTCCAATTTGCGGCTGATTCTCTCTTGCAGTCCATCCAAGAACTGTGCCATCAAAGCCTCGTCATTGTCATTGAGCTCCAGCATGTTCCTTAGTCTCTCAAACTCTTCATAGTACTCCTCTACTGATCTGTTACCCTGCTTAAGAGTACGAAAACGTCGTTGCAAATCTCTATGAAAGTAAGATGGAACAAACCTTTGTCTCATGAGGTCTTTCATGTCAACCCATGAGTCTACGGGCCTCAACCTTTTCCTCCTTCGGTCAGACACCTCACGATCCCACCAGATGAGGTCATTGTCCGTGAGTTGTGCTACTGCCATGGAGACTCTCCTAGGGCCTGGTTGGTTGTAGTGATCGGAGATGTGGTCCATCGTCCTCTCCCAATCAAGATAGGCTTCGGGGTCTACTTTTCCTGCAAAACTAGGAGGTGTTAACTTGACATCAGGATGAGTTACCCGGTTATAGGCGTGTTCATCCCTATCCTTATGATATCTAGGAGGCATCCTAGGCCTCTGGTCACCTTCTGCCTCTGGTTGCCATGGAGGTCCTCTTGGCCTAGGGTGATAGTTATGAGGCTGTGCGTCCTCATCTCCATCTGGCTAGGGCTCCTCCTGTTCGTGCCGTGTCCTAAGGTGCTCAGGACCCTCAGCACGGTCTTGCTCAGCCCTCACGTGCCTTATGGCCTGGAATCTCTCAGGCCTCCCACGCGCTCCAACCTCTCGCCGATTGATGCAAGTTGTGTTTGGAAGGTGGTGAACATGCCCATCATGGCCTCGGCTGCATCTCTATTCTCTTCTGCCATTGTGCTACAAGAAAGAAACACAAGTTATTTTGCTCCTAAGTTGATTAGGATAGTTTTCTTTTATAGGGGAATTCGAAAATTGCAAAAAGGAAAAAACTCGGAAATGGAAAATTCGAAAGAATGGAAGATTTGAAAAAAATGGAAACTTTCTAACAACTAGTGCTAGCTGTATAGGTCGAATTCTTTTGGTATTTTTCCTATTTTCTTTTTCTTTTCTTTTTAATTTAACTTAAAAATAATGGAAATATGATTTAAGCAAAAGGGAAAACGTAATTTGCAATGCAAAAGTGAATCTAAGCCCTAGTGATACACCTATAAGCTAGATGCACTCGGTTTGGAGTTTGGTGTTATTTTTTGGATTTTTCTTGAATGCAACTTAAACTAATGCAAGAACTAAAACAAAACTAATTAAAGGATAGAAACAACATGGTTTAGGAGCTTTAAGCTCTGATACCAAAATAATACAATCCTCGATTCAAGGTTTGGAGAAGTTTAGGTGAGATACCCGACCTTAAGCTTCTGGATGGGGGTTTTCTGATTGGTATGGGATAGAAGGGTGAAGTGAACCACACGAGGGGTGATGAACCTCGTGATAAATCACAAACTTAGAGCTAGTTGAGCTGGTCTCGACTAGGTTCTAAGCGCACAAGTCTTTTAAAGAGAAAAACTTGTAGAAGAAAATTCGCACTTTATTAATTATCAAAAAAGTTGTCGAACTACAATGCTGGAAGGAGTCTCATTAATATGCTCAAAAGCTTGACCTTCTAGGGTCGACTCAAGAAAGAAAAGGAAAATTTACAAAAGTGCACAAATGGAAAACGTACAAAAGTGCATAACCAAAAAAGGACCTATTCCTAAAATTTCTTTACCGAAAAGGACTTATTCCTAAAATGTCTTTGACTAAAAAAATGTAAATAATCTAAATCCTACCTTGTAAAACAGAAAGAGGCAAATATCTAATTTGAAAACTTACCTTTTTTACCTCACGGCCAAGAAATGGAAGGTGGCCGTCTTTGTGGCATCTACGCGTCTTGCTCCTAGTCTTCGACTTGGAGTAGGGTTAGGAATCTTTGGGCCCTGACCTCTCTTGCCACTAAAGCCCAAGTCTCTGAAGTCCCTTGCATTGTTGTGAAGCCTTTGGACTCTTCTTTGCACTTCTGGCCCAATTTCCTTTGTCGATCATCCTCTAGGAGCTTCTCGACCCATAAGCTGAATTTGTGGAAGAGCGCCCTTGATCTGCTCTTTGTCATTGCTCCTGGTGGCACCACTGGTGTAGAGAATTCCTCTAGATGCATGTTCTGAAGCTGGTAGCTTATCTAGTCCGAATCTCCTTGTGTAGATGTTGAAATGGCGGTGCACTCGGTTGGATTGGCTATACCGGCTGGACTGTGCGAGGTACTGACTGAAATGTCATATGAGCCGGCCAAGTTGATTCTGGAGCCGGCGGCATCACCAATTGGACCGGCGGTGTCATCCACATCGCCACCAGTAGGGCCGGAGGTTTGGGCCTCTCCACCGGCAATGTTGGTCGGTCTGGCCCGGCTGGTCGAAGGCCTGGCAGAACCGCTTGGGCCGGTAGACGTGCCAAATGGCTTGACTGTCTTGGACAAGCTCCCTGGTCGGCCAGTCTGGTCTCCTGGCTGGCCATACGACCTGATGTCCCTATCAGATTAGAAGCCATAAATCGGGTAAATTTACTTTGGAAAATATATGAGGTTCAAAGGATAGATGATGCAATAACAAAGGTTGTGGATAATAATGTGAAAGGATACCATACCGCAGATAATATGATTTACTTGTATAGGAATTAGGTATGTGTTTCCAATGTTAAGGAACAAAAGGATGAGATCTTAGCACGCACACCAGTCACGTTTTGCAATCCACAAAGCTATAGCGAGATCTAAAATGTTACTACCATTAGAACATCATAAAATAGGATTTCAGAATGGGTAGCGAAGTGTTCTACGTCCCAATTAATAAAGGCAGAAAGTAGAGTAAATGGTGGATAATTTCGAAGTTACCGTTGCCGGAGTAGAAATGAGATATGATCACTATTGATTTTGTGACAAGGCTCCCAAGGACAGTTAATAAGATAGATACATTTTGGATAATTGTTGATTGACTTACGAAGTCAGCTTATCTCTTTGTGACGAAAAAGATAGACAATGGTGACCAGTTAGCAAAAATATAATTGGAAGTTATCGCTAGGCGGCATGGGGTTGCAGTGAGTATTGTTTCAGATAGAGATCCAAAAATTATTCAATATTTGTGCAGACGTTCCAAAAGGCACTTAGTACGAAAGTGCATCTCAGTACCGCGTATCATCCGCAAACGGATGGACAGTCGAAGAGTACAATTCAAACCCTCGAGGATATGTTACAAGTCTGTATGTTGGATTGGGAAAGTCGTTGGGAGGAATATTTGCCGCTAGCATAGTTTATGTATAACAACAATTATTATAGTAGCACAAAGATGTCTCCATATGAGGCTTTATATGGACGACCTTGTCGAACAACACTTTGCTGGACAGAAATGGGAGAGCATAGAGAATTGGAACCTGAGTTGGTTCAAGAGACAGTGGATCAAGTGGAAACTCTTCGTGCTAGACTAAAAGAGGTTCACGATCGTTAGAAAAGTTATGCTAATAAAGGGAGAAGAGGATTGGAGTTTAGAGCGGGAGACAAGGTGTATTTGAAAATAAGGGTACTCAGAGGAGCAAATAAGAATAAGAAGTTGGGAAAACTCAGACCACGTTTTATGGGGCTTTATCCAATTATTAAAAGGATTGGTATAGATTAGGATTACCAAAGGAGTTAGCAGCGTTTCATGATATGTTTCATGTATCAATCCTCCGAAAAGTTGTCAAAGAACCCAAACTCATTATGTTAAATATGAAATTAGACGGAAAAATATGGAATCATGTTTTTAGCAAAAAAA